>CM031860.1:48804207-49004901 GCA_018697195.1 Certhia americana | reverse complement strand
ACAGGGAAGGGAAGGGAAGGGAAGGGAAGGGAAGGGAAGGGAAGGGAAGGGAAGGGAAGGGAAGGGAAGGGAAGGGAAGGATCCTCTGACAGTACAGGGTTGCTGTTATGATGTATCCTGCCAATGACACTGTCATTTAGATTTATCAAGATACGTGTTAACATACCATACCATGACATATTAAAAAGCATCATTACAGTTTATCATTATGATATTTGTAGAAAAATAGTATGTGACAGTCATTTCAGTCAAGACCATCATGGCCTTAGTGTCAATGAGAAAATCACAGACCATTCGTGTATATTCTCTGGCATAAACAAAACAAGAACAAAATCAAACGGGGAAATATAAATGGTTAAGTGAACTAATATATAAACCTGCATTGAGATTTGAAAATTTTTTATAACACCCCTCTTCTTAGAAGGCACTTTCATGTGTGTGTGTGTGTGTGTGTGTGTGTGTGTGTGTGTTCTCGAACATTTGGGGTTGATACAGCAAAATGGATCACTGAAATCTGGGTTGAACCAGACCTATTAGATCACTAAATTAATGCCATTCCTCTGTTAAGATATTTATTCATCTGTTTGTCAAACCACATTTCTTTCTGTATTCATGTCACTTGGGAATTCTCAGTATTTTTACTTCATATTCATTGTCTTTCAATCCCAAAGTTTTTTTATGGCTAATTTGACAAATAACTGGCTTTAGTACTGCATTCTTCCAGTTTTTCCTCCTTCAGAAGGCCCCTATGTATAGAATGAGCTATGACGTGTGCTGTTGCTCCTGAAGAGGTGCTCCAGTAACATGCATCTACTAGATGCATTTGGGCGTAAATGCATTATTAACAGATCATTTTGAGTTTACAATAGTTATAAAAATTAGGCATTCTACAGGCTTCAGATGCCTCCAGTTTCCCTGTGTCTTGCTCTGAGTTCATTGGCAGGGAAATAAAATTTTGTTCACAAACTGCAAGTTACAAGGCTGAAGCAGACACTTTAATGAGCATTGAATGCCTGCATTTTGTGCTTTCTGGAACACTAAGCTGGCTTTAGTACCAGCTCTTAGGGGATAATTCATTACGCATAAGTTTTGTCATAAGAGTAGATTCACTGCCTTTTTTCATCATATCTCATAATCTTTGAAAAATATTAGTCTTAAGGAGTCACAGTAGGACCAAAAACCCATAAGTGTCTGATCGAGAGATGCCCTTGAGCCAGCCAACAAAACTGATGTGAAAAACCTATGGTCGATTCTACTGGTCAGCTAAAACAAGGCTTTTTATTTTGGAGAAGCATGTGTGTACTACCTGTTTTGATGCAAGTTTCTGTAGTGTGAGCAAAGTTATCTCTTTTGGTTTTTTTTAGTTCTTTAGCTGGTGATGTTAGTGTCTCTAGCTTTACCTAATGCCAAGGAAAATGTTGCAAAAACACAGAATGAAAAGCATGTGTTCAAATGCTGAAGGATGTGGGCAAAGCCAGTGGTGACAAATTAAAAAAAGGAGGAGTTCCAGGAAGGAACAGAATGAAAGAGCTCTTTGAAAAAAGGCAAGAGGTGTGTTCATACTGTGCATGATTTTCACTTCCTTACTTTATTCTATTAATTTCTGTATTTTCCATTTTGTCTGTGGAAAAGTACCCTGAACCCATTTCCTCAGACAATAACCTTTATAAAAACTTTCATGCAAAATTATCCTTTATTGTTGTTGAATTCCATTAAATACTTTTCAATTATTTCCCAGTCATTAACTATCTGAATCCAAACAATCTATGTGGTGAAATGTAAATAGGGATTTTCAGCCCACAGACTGTTTCTAAGGGGCCCAGAAAACTAAGAACCAACAAGCTTGTTGCCAAAGGGTTCAAATTTGTCATCCAGCACCCTTCAGTTGAAAATACGCAGAGTTACAGAAAACATAAAAAATATGTAAGGGAAAAAAAAAAAGCGAGTGAGAGATTAAAATAATTGATTTCAATTGTATCCAAGCAGCAATTGTCTTTTTGCTTGGCTAGGGGCATATTCTTTTTACTTTTTATTCCAGGTTCTTTGTGAAGTGCCAATAAACTGTACTTGGCATTGTACGACACTCATACAGCCTCTAGAGAAAAGAGCAGTCATTGACAAAGAGGCAGGGGCAAAATAGACACTGTGCCTTGAGAAGCACAAAGGGAGCGAAAAGTGGGAGGGTTGACGCTTTTTTCTCTTATCTTTTCTGGCCATCATCAGCCAAGAAGGCGTTCATTTTGAAGATTTACAGGAGGGCGTTTCGGCGGCGGCGGCTGCAGTGCGCGGCCGGCCCCGCTAGAGGGGCCAGTTGGTCCTGCCTGGGCACGGAGCGCATCGCCGCCTCTCGCCGCCGGGCAGGCGCCGCTTGCCTCCTCTCTCAACAGGCAAACCAATCGTTTGCCTCCGTACCAGATGAACAGACGGCTACCGGACTTGCATGAGCTACCTGTTTTACAAAACCCGCAGGAGAGCTCCAGGTTTGGTGGCTTGTGCTATCATTCCACGGTGGTAAATGCAGCTTGACTGCAGGATGTGCTCAAAGCTTAGAGTCCCTTCCCCCTTTGGAGCTGAATTGCTCATTAGGGGATAATTTGGAAGATCCGCTGCAAGAGTTGTAATATTAAAGGCAGGATTTTGAGGGCGCCACTTAAAGGGACGTTACCTGGAGCTAGAAGCATCCCTGCAGAAACCAAGGTGATTGAAGTGAGCACAGCCTGCCTGAACATCTGCACATGCAATAGCTACCCAGGATACACAGTCAGAAAACACTTCTGATCACTTCTAACTTACAGGATTTTAAATGGTGCTATTTGCCTTTAGAAAGCTGTCAAACAGCCCTGAGTTTGTAATTATAGCTTTGCTTTGAGAAGCAGTCAGTTGTAAAGCAACCTGGTAGACAGAGACTTGCTAACACTCTTTTTGTATTTGGGGAAGACTTGGGTTATGGACCCAGACTTCCTCTATTTATTCCCTTTGCTTTTCCTGTTCTTAACGGGGCACCTGCTGCAGCAAATGAGAAAGCATCACTGGAAGAGGAAATGGAAACTTTGCAGTGCAAAGTATGGTTAATAATATTTTTTAATGCATGCAGAGAAATATTAAATTAAAAAAAATTAATGGAGGTCAAAAGCCAGCTTCTAATTCTCTTCAGGCAAAAGAAAGAATTTATTAAAAAGCAGAAAAGGTTTCCACAGAGAAAATTTCCCCATTCATTTTATGTATATGAAATATAGACATCATTTTGACATTCAGCTGATGAAAGAGAAGAAAATACACTGAAATTACCACTCAGACAGTTAACAGTAGCCATATTTCGGGGGGGACGGACTAAAGCTCAGCATACTGTGTTTGACACAGGATGTTCTAGAGATCTGTTAAAGTTTGCGGAGTGCCATTTCCTAAGAAATCTTTTTACAGAACCAGCTTTCATCATACCGTATCTTCAATACAGATAATCTTGGCATGGCATTATTTTACACACTGCAGTTAGCTGAAAATCTGAAGAAAGGATATCCAGATTTTCTAACTGTACGGATTTGACTCCAAAAAATGGAACACAGAGGAAAAGAAGCATGCATCAAATGTGCCTTTTGTTACTGGAGGCATCTTCTCTGCTGACAAAAATATTTGTCTAAGTTTTTGCATCAAGGCAAGATTCAGGTGTAGCTGATCAAATAACCTAAAGCTACCTGATGACTGAAAAAAAAAATTCCCTTAAAGCACCCTAAGTATATTTTAATTTTCTGTGTTCTTTGTGCTAAAATCATGATTCTCAGTATGGTTCCCCTGAACGACCTTTGAGAGTACAGGAAAAATAAGATGATTTGAACCAGTTGCTACATTTTATAGAGAGAGTTTGCAGGGGGAAAGTAAAATGTGTTTTTAAAATGTCACAGTTCTGCTGCCACTAAAGGCAGTTGCAAACCTCCGTAGTTTTCTCCCAGAGACACTCATAAAGGCTGGGCACTGCTTGGATGTTGCATAATCTTTGGAATAAGACATTTTGTACAAGCTTTGGACAGGTGCCTCTGAACATGGGTGCATTTCAGGCAACAAATTGGGACACTTTTCCCAAATGCAGAATTTTAGGGTTTGTTGGGGTTTTTTTCACATGTAGCCTTCCTGTATCAAATTGTTCTTGTTCTTCACCAGTCTTGTTAAAATCTGACATTATTTCCCCTGGTATTAATCCCCAATTTATCATTTACTCAAGACTGCACAAGGTTTCATCCTGGGAGTAGGTTTTTTCCTTTATCCATTTCCTTAAAAACATAATTATCTTTTTGTAGAAGTTTTCTGTGATCAGAGGTGTTCCTGGCTTCATGAATATACAGGAAGATGAGGATCTTGCATTCTAATTATAATTACAAACAATTAAACCTGAGACCTGAGACTAGGAACAGACCTTAAAGAGTCAAGAAACAACTGCCAAGAAAAAGAAGGAATTGCAAGTAGTGCTCCAAGTTCAGTCATGAATAAAATTTACAACACGACTGAAGGGCAAGTCTATCATTTTCACTTTCTTCTTTGGCTTGTATTATTTAAAAAGTTATGTTTTAAATCTAAAAGGATAAGGTCTGCATTCATTACCTTACAACATCTTTAGCAGGACCTTTTGTCTCGAGCTCGGTACTGTGCCAGTGCAGTTACACAGCTCCTGCCCTGGAGTTGGCTTCTGCTTTGGCACTTCAGACTGCAGAGGGAATATTCCACTATGTAGGCATCTCATGGAGGTGTATGCATTCTCCACCACCTTTTCAGTCTCTGGATAACCTCACCCCAAAATACTGAACTGAAGGCTATTATCTAGCTAATCAGCAAACAAAAGTTTTTCCACAAAAATTATCTGAAGAGGTATTCATAACAGGCTCCCTGCAAATATTCTAATCCAATCTGTTGTGTAAATATTGCATCTGGGGCTGAGAGGGAATGCGTGTGCATTGTAAGCAATGATAAAGCCGGAGTGTCAGCCTGGATGTGTGCAGCTGTACACGCAATGGAACCCTTGGACAAGGGCAGTGGGAAGCTGTGAGTGTCACCAGTGATGTCATGAGCATTTTAGGGCACAAGGAAGTGATCAGAAATCATGCCTCTATGGAATTTGCCAGAAAAACAGTAACTCTTGTGGGTTTTCTGCTTCTGCAGCATTGTACATAACAAAAACTCTAAATTATACCTAATTTTCATGTGGTGCTTTTTCACAAACAAGGCATTTTTACACTCTCATGGTTTATCATTATCTGAAGGTGTAACATCAGATTAATGACCACAACCAAGCTGATTTTATTTGACATCTGTTTTCCAGCATCTGTGGAAATGTGTCAGACAATGAGATGAATACCTTATATGGCAGCAATAAAATTCATTAATATTTTGCTTGGCTTTTCTGTAGTTTTAGAAAGTTTCAGAAAGGCCAAGTCCTACAACTTGCTTTCTGTATAGACCGTCTGTTAAGCAACTGTGGGTTGCAGAGTAAAATGGCCCAGGAACAAAAAGTCAGGCAGCAAAAACAATATAGTAGAAGAATGTACTTTGTAAAGGAGCTACTTTTGTCTTAACTCACTTAAGTGATACTCTTCCTGGTTCCAGTCCAGAGACAAGGTGCTCCTGCTCCAAGACCCAAAATATTTAACGTATCTGACCTTCTGCATATGGCATCAAGAACAAAAGGGACAGTTGTGTTCTACTGCCAGTGATACAGAAAAATATCCAGAGAAAGGAGAGACACAATGAAACGGAAAAAAATCCAGAGAAAAGAGAGACCAAATGGGTCACCCCAAGCCCTTATGGTGGTGTTGACCTCAGGAGTCATGATTATTTCAATGGGCCCTGTGCACAGAGGTAGTGCCAGAAGAAAAGTGCGCATTCCATCTTTGGAACCTATAAGAATATGAAACTTGAGTTCCACTTCTGAAAGAGGGAAGGATATCCTTGGTTTGGGCAATGTGCAGAAAAAAGAAAAATAGAGTAAATCATAGTTACGAACAATTTATGTCTGCATGTGCATTGATTTTGTATGTGTATGAGTGTGTACAAGCTTTCCTGTTAAACTGCAGGCTATGAAACTGTCCCATTTCATTACCCTGGGATATTATTTTAAAACACTGTCTTGCTCCAGTTATGAATTGTATAAATCTTATCAATCGAACAAAAGCAAGGAATTCATTAACTTTCAAAATCATAAATATGAAGAGGAAACATACTTAGTCATCTAACCCAAGATCTGCAAATATAGTATTGGCGGGGAGGTTATTGATACTCATCCTTTTCCTACTATTGAGGTTCGTATTTTCCATTACTCCAAAGAAATAGCCATATGGAGTGCTCTGTCTGGTCTCAGCTGTTATCACAGTTCATTGACTCCTGCATCAGCTTTTCACCCTCTCAGCTGGGGGTTTTGCTTCTTTGATAGACACCCAACGAGATCATAAAACTGATTAGTATGGGAAGAGCCTTAGAGATCAGTGCTGGACCTGAACAGGGATGGATTACTCTTGCAGAGTAACTTGTGATAAAACACTGGACCTATTTGAAACATTTTCATGTATGAAGGTCATTAAACCGTCCCCCCCCCCAAACCAAAGCTATAGTTTTGGATATTTGCTTTATATTTCAGTAGCCTAGCTGCGGAGCGGAAGGTTTTGCTGTTGTTTGTTTTGGGTTGGTTTTTATATAGACTGCTTTAGATGCTTGTAATTTCCCCCCATGCTAAACCTGTCTTCTCAATAAGCAAAAATGTAAAGCACATAATTTTCAAAATATTTTTCATCATAATGTTGTCATTGTTTAATCCCAGTTGGCAACTGAGCCCCCCTCAGCCTCCCACTCACTTCCCTCAGTGGAAAGGGGGAGAGAATAGAAAGAGCACCAGCAAGAATACTCATAGACTGAGGTAATGACAACAGGTAAAGCAAAAGCCACACACCAAGCAGAGCTAGACAAGGAATTCACTTACAACACCCTGTAAACAAGCAGATGTTCAACCACCTCTATGGCTCCACCTCATATGATGGTGGCTTGGGAAGACAAATGCCACCCCTTCAAATGTTCCACCCTTCTTGCTTCTTCCTCCAGCTTTATGTGCTGAACATGATGCCACAGGGCATGGAATATCCCTTAGGCCAGTTAGGGTCAGCTGTCCTAGCTTTGTCCCCTCACAACTTCTTGTGTATCCCCAGCCTTCTCACGGTGGGGTGGAATGGGAAGCAGAAATAGCCTTGGCTGTGTGTCAGCCCTGTTCAGCAATTGCTAAAACATATCTTGTTATCAACACTGTTTTCAGCACAAATCCAAAACCTAGCCCCACACTAGCTACTATTGGAAAAATGCAGAATTCTTGATTAAAAATCATTCAAACTTATAAGTATTTCAAATAACATTAAAGCTTTTCCTTTGTTAAACTATGTAAACAAAAATTTATTCAAAACTTAATGCAAAGTGTCCAAATTATTTTCTATTTTAAAAATAACTTTCTTCTGTTTTGAGGTTATGAAATATTCTGAAGTACCTCAGAAAAAAAATATTTACTATTTTTCTTCCAAAGCCCCCAGAATGTAGCTTCATTCTGTCCTAGGCTGAAGCAGTTGCCCATGACATTTCTTTGGCTGTTCTTTCTACACCAGAAGGAAGGTGCCTCCTGTGAGTACATCCTAGCAGCCCTTGGTCATGGGAGATGTCATGTCAACAGCACTCCTCAAGGTTTTAGTTAAACACCTCTAACAAACTTATCTCCACCCCAGTCTGTCCCTGATGACCTTTTCTTTTAGTTTGTCTAGCCCTGGCCATACTAGAAATAGTTTGCCACTCAGAGTAAAAAGACCTCCTATTTTGTCTTTAATTCCTTACCTCCCCAATAGTTTCCCATTTTATGTTATTTGTCTATAAGGTTTTGTAATCTTACATTCTATAAAATTATATTTATCATCTACTGATTATATAATAGACTATGTGTAAAGAAGGGCAATGAACCTGATGAAGGATCTAGAGCACCTGATCCTGAAGGATCTGAGGAGCAACAGAGCTGTGGTTGTTTAGCCTGGAGAAAAGGAAGCTCATGAAGGCCTCCTACCTTATCACTCTCTACAACTGCCTGAAAAGAGGTAGTGAGGGGAGGCTCTCTTCCCAGGTAACAAGTGATAAGAGAAGGTGAAATGTCTCAAATTGCACCAGGAGAGGTTTAAATTAGACATTATGAAAATTTTCATCCCAGAAAGGGTCATCAAGCATTGGATCAGGCTGTCTAGGGAAGCTGGGGAGTCCCTGGAATATTTAAAAGACGTGCAAATATGGAGCTCAGGGACACAGGTTAGTGGTGAATGTGACAGTGCTGAGTTGATGGTAATATGAACAAGGAATTCCAGCATATTTTCATTATTTTCAAGTTAAATATTCTTTTGTGGCTTTTTTTGGTATAGACATTTATATAGCCTTCTAAGCCACACTCACTTTTTGACTGTCTTCCTTCAAAATTAACCCACTCCCCCTGAACAAACTGCCCACACAGAGACATACAAATACAAACCCTTACCTTCAGTCATTTCTTCATGTATGGAGTTCATAGATTGTTTTCCTTTAAGGTTTTTTTCTCCATCAGCTACTGGTAAATGAATGTTACTAATGTCAGGACAAATACCTTCTTTCTTTCTAAAGTGGATTGTCTATGACAATAGACTTAAGGAAATTTCATCTGTTTCATTTCTTTTTCATGGTAGAGTCCTTTTTCACATTAGCACATATATACACACAGGGAAGGAATTACAGGTTAGTTAGATATTTTTGTTGTGACAGTTTAGTTGTCTGCATTTGGATTTTGGGATTGCCTAGTGAGTTGTATGAATTTTCCTTTTTTGTTCTCCAGGATGGACTTCTACATTTTTCACATGTGTCAATTTGCTTTTGATGATCTCAGCAGGTAGGCAGCACCAGAGAAGGGAAATAAAGTGATTTGGGGATTTTCTTTATACCACTTTGCAAAAATGGCTACCTAGCATTAATTGCCAGCTCTGCAACCTACTACTTATATAAATGGCCTAATTTTAAAATAGTAATTATTATTGTTGAATATCTAGCATCTTCCACTAAGTGGAATGATCTTAAATTCTCAGATCAAACAGAATTACATAAAAACTCCAAGGTAAATGCTAGAATGTGTAAGTGAATCTAAGCAGAAACCGCAGATATACATATAAATTAACATCACTATATTGAGTTATCTGACTTCATGTAAAATCCTATTTAGTGAATAGATTTAAATACTTACACCTCCAACAGTAGTGTGTTAATGTAAAGCATTTCTACATAAGAGTCACCAAAATATCCATGTCCATCCTAAGTAAATTATAAAATGATGTAGTTTCAACCTTTGTCTGTATCCTTTTGCAATGACTTGTAATTGCATTTGGCACATTAAGACTTCTTAAACAAATCTCAATGTTTTCCATTTATAAGAAATAGCAAGAGGGTTTCAATTTGCCAAATTTTTATTTCTTAGGACTGTCTTTAATGGATAACTCTTCAGTTATATCCACAGTTCTTCAGATTTGAAAAATACTCCTGATCAGGAACCCAACTTGCCCCATGCAGCACAGCAAAAGAGACAGACACAATAGGAGTTTAAAAGTGATGGCAAAAAATAAACTGTAGAATGTTTTCCCTGTATACCTGTTCAATGAAACATTTGTTGAATTATGTTTATTTAGTTTGTTGGATTTGTTATACTTTGTGTTTTGTTTTGTTCTTTTAGAAACCGGCTAAAATTTCAACAGGAAAAATAAGAACAGGGATTTTAATAAATTGCATTGTTCATATGTAATCTTACAGGCAAAGTCCTCTAAGGTATTTAATAAAGTAGGCCAGAGAACTCTCCTTTGTGGATAAAACTGTGTTGCCAGTTCCAGGATGTTGGTGAGATAGATCTATTACATTATTAGCTCTGGGGTAAGGTTTCCCAGTGCTGTTAAAATATGCTCAATTTAAATTCTATATTATATCACCCCGTCTGAATAATTTTATATCTATATTTTACTTTTAAATGCTTAGCTGACTCATGTATTTCAAAGAATTATAAACATATTTTTAAAAAAAAGAATATACATCTTTATGCTACCTTTGTTGTTTATTACATTTAACTAGAATAAAAGTGGATCAAGGCCAAGGTTAAAACCAGAGGTTGCACTATATTTACATTTTGTTCAATACCAGCACTTAAGAATAGCAGCCAAGCATTTAAAAATAGGCTGAAGGGGATGAAGAGATTTAGAGGGGAATGCCTGGCTGTCTCAGAAACTACCAGGTGAGTCATGGTTCTGCCGCTGCGATGAGCTCTGGGCAGGGAAATTGGTACGATTTAGCTCAGGGAAGGGAGAGAGCAAAATACAGAGGCAGAGGAAGGCTGTATTTCGATTGTGTTAAGAAATCCTCCCCGCTCTGAGCTGCATCCACAGAGCCTCCCAGGACCTCTGCAGATCAATACAGGACGCTGGCACAAGCCTGCAGATTTCCCTGGCAGCACTAGGACTGTCAAGGTCAGAACTGGTCAGTAGCTCAGACACTGCCTCCAAATCATTCATCTGCACCTCTCCTGTCCCAGAGGGTAGGGACAAGGCAAATTCTTCTGTATGGCCATGTTCCAATACTCTTGCAGACCACTGAGTGTGGCAGTACTCAGGGAAACCACATAGTAAGCAATTTATGTTACTTGTCCCCAGAAGGGCAACAGGGGACAACATATTGTAGTTGTGCCAAACAGCCCTGAAATGAAGGCCATCTCATAAATTCATAGGGTTTTGGGAAATTTAGGAAATAAGAAACTTAGGAAATCTAAAGTGAATTTTTTTTCTTTGCTTTTCAATACAGATGGATTTGATGCTTATGGAAGTAGCATTGGTTCTAACAGTGGAAGCTTTTTTCCTTCAGTACTTTCAATGTGAGTTATTCCCACAGAGACTATTTTCTTCAGGTAAAATTCCAATTTCTGTATAGTAAACTGAATAAACTCTTATTTCTAGTAAGAAAAGACTATATATAAATTTAGCATCCTAGCTAAACTTGAGCTCAGGTAAGAATACTGCTTTCTTACCTGAAGAGATCTACCCAAGCTAACTCTCACTCTCAAAAAATACACTCAATCTCTTTTTCTGTACAAAATTATTTCAGACTACTTCCCAAAGATGATTTTGCTTTTGCTGATAACAAACAAACAAGTAAAAGGCTAACAGCTAAAATACATGTTCAGACTGATCCAGGCAAAATGGCATCTGCAAGAAAATCCCAACCAAAAACAACCCCCAGACTCCCACCTAAACCTCAGAAGAGTGATCTAAATCCAGCTGCCTACCTTCCTTCAGAGTCTTGAAAAAATAAATGTGAACTCCTTCAGATACTAACTTTTAAGTCCAAAACGACCCCTGATTTCTAAATCTATATCAAATGGAATAAAGGGCATCTTATACTTGAGTAGAAATTATATAAGTTCTTCTTGCCTTATACTTCATGTTGTTATCACATAATAATTTTTCACTTCCTGGGGCTGTTAGTGGCTAATTCAAATTTTTTTTTCCATCTTTGTCTTTTTTCCCCTTTGTTCCAAGGGGCTCATTCCCCACAGGTAATGCCAGTATTGAGTCAAAGTGTCATTCAAGCTCACAAAGTTACACATTTTCAGCTGGGAGGTGGGTGTGATTATCCAATTACCTTTTGACATTTCCATCATCTCCTTTGGCACTTAGGTACAATAAGTTGGGCATTTCAATATCTGTCTATCCTCAATTTAAACCTATTTTGAAAATACAAAAGAACCTTAAGTGATCTGTCCACAGCATTGAAATACCAACTTTAGTGGCTACTTTGAAAACTCAAAAGCTTTATAAGATGAATAGCAAACTGGGGATGACAGCTCCTGTGGAGCCATTATTGAATTGCAGCAGTGACGACTGCATTGCTTTGGATTTAGATAAAAGACTCCATGCAAGACAAATGGTAGGAGGACATCAAACAAGACTGTGTCCATGCAGTGACAGAAGAAATCCAATTGAAGAAGCTGTTGATTTCTGCAAAGTAACTTACTATTTCTTCTTAAGTAATCTATATTAAGAAACTAAAATTTGTATATTCATCTTCCATTTACGCTTCTCTCTAAAAATATTGTTTCTGGTTGTCAAATATAAGTTTTTCTGAAACTATTTGCCCGAAAGGAAGTACCAGTGTCAGACCTTGTTGATTATTTTTGCATCTGTGTTTTATTTAACCATTATGTCACTGTGCCTAAAGGTCATAGATTAGGAGTTAAAATCAGTACTGATCAGGTGAAGAGATTAGTCAGCAAATGAATAACACAGTTACCAGAAGGAAGCACTCTGGACTCAAGACAACAATGAATACAAAGGGTACAGATAAGCATCATCACCTTCATTTAGATGAAAGCTGATTCTAGAGCATTTCCACTATCTCGTTAATAATACATGAACCTTTTAGAACCTATGCTACACAAGCATAATGTAGATCTTGAGTAAGTGTCAAGATGTGACATGAAGTAGCTTTGTACAAAACCACAGAATTTGGGGTGTACTGACAGCTATACGAGCTCTACCCTGAAAAGGATATAGACATTTATTAACTTCTTGTAGAAAGTCTACATTGGCATGTGGGTTTTGCCCTTCCCGCTTACTGTGCCTCGCTGGTTTGCAACATTCAGTGGATCTGGATCACTCAAGGCAGCTTTATTTATAAGAAGCTAAAGAGTGGGGTACACCCTGTACGAACACATTCTGCACTCCAACTGGGAATGGCCATTCAGCCCACAGGGCTGGACTACAACTTTTCTGGGCAGATCTGACTGAAATGTGTATAATGCCATCAATGGGTCTTTGATGCAAGCTGGTTCATTCCACAGATCAACTTTTATTTGTTTGTCATAACAACTAACAGAGACAAAGAATTGTTCTCTTAGAGCACAACCACAAATGAAGGTTAGCATTTAGTGTACCATAGCTTCTTAAAAGTGTATTTTTGCAACATGCAGACATTTTATGGACATGAAGAGATTAAATATATTTACACACACACAATGGCATAGAAGCATATAACATGTCAGGTAATTCAGATTCTTTTTCTCTCTGCCTTTGTTGTATCCTATTTTGTATCACACGGCAACTTGCTATGCTTGCTCTGATTTTGGATCAGGTCTAGTTGTCATCTTCAGATTTTCCACTGATCCCCAGTATGTCTCAGCATATTTTTGTCTCTGCCTGTTTTTCTCTTCTCCCTTTCTAATACCTTTTCTTTCCCAAGCCCTTCTTATTAAACCTACTAGAGTAGATTAAACTGAGATTAAAACAAATAACCTTCAAAAAATATGTTCCTCTTCTCCTGATCCTTTTACTTCTTCCTCCCACACAAACTGCCTGACAGACAGACCATGGCCAGCTGTCATGAGGAATTTTGCCTGAGTTGCCACCTTGACAGAAGGCATGGTCCAAAATCCCTCCTCACCCTGATACATTTTCTGGATGAAACTTTAATCTAAATGCCCAGGCATGTAGTTTCCTAAAAACATACCCAGATTCAAATGACATTAGAGCAAAAGGAGTCTTCAGCCTGTCATCCCCTCACAATGAGAAAAGGACTCCCAAATCCAAAGAGTTTTGTGAAAAAACCCTTAGCAGCAAATTTTTTGCATAATCAAGAAATAGATCCCATCCACCCCACCTTCAAATTCCTAATTTAATGTGTGCACGTGAGTCTCTGAACTCCTTGCAATGATCTTGGTCCCAAGAGGAATTCTGCACATCTGCTCCTTTCCTTTCCAGATACTGTGAGCAATATAGCAGAGAATCTAAAAGCTAAGTTTGTTTTGAGCAGATTCATTGGAAAGAACAGGTTTCAATAAGCTAAACTTAAAAATAGCTTCAATAGTGTCTAATCTGTGATTCCTGCTTGGCACTGATAATTAGGACAAAAAAAAAGAAAAAGGACAGAACTAACATGATTGATCTCAGTGAAAGCAGTTTTGTTTTGTTCTCTTGAAGCTACCCTCACAATTCCACTTTGCATGATTACTTGCAGTATTTTTCCATCTTCATTTTTACTTTCCAGAATTGGCTAGTTTGTCTGAGACCCAAATAACTACTGAATTCAATTGCCAACATAGGGATAAGCTTCAAATTAATTTTTTCTCACTTACTCTTTTTCACCCATGCCCTGATTAGAGCAAAGCTGCCATTCTCATTATAAAGTTTTTACTTTTAATTATCCTCTTCCTCTGTCTGATACAGGCAGCACTTTAGCCCTGGCTGGGAGGGTGGAACACTTGGCACTTCTGTGGCACTTCTCTTGGTAAGCCAGTTGGAGAACAAAGGACCAAACCAGCTCTGTCGGTTGGTATGTATGGCTCTCCTGACTTCACCTGAATTTATGGCTGCTCAGCATCTCAAGAAAGCAGGCCATAACAGCTATCTTTATGACTTGTTGCCAAAAACTGGAGACCTACAGGCTGAAACTATTTTCTCCACTGTAGGAAATTATATGTGCAGAACATCATCCATGGGGAACCACATGGTTTTCCTTAACATCCATATGTGCACTGCTCCCTGAACATGAGGAACATGTAAGGAGAATAAAGTCAGGTACCTTCTGAATCCTTTTACAAATAATCATTTGGAAAGCAGAAATTTGTTTTATTTCCTACAGCAGAGGAATCCACCTCTTTGCCATCCCCCTTTTATTGCTCATTTTATTGGCAACATTCCTTTTCCTCCTAAAGTAAATTTCTGATGTGGATTTTTATTTTGTATTCATCCTTCCTGCTGACTCTTACCTGATTGGGTTTTTCTGATCCAAAGAAATGAACAGAAACACCCTGAAATTCCTCTGCAGTTTTCTCTCTGGGAAATTATATTAGAAAAGAAAGAAAAAGAAAAAGAAAAAGGGAAAAAAAAAAGAAAAAAAAGAAAAAAGAAAAAAAGAAAGAATCAAACCAACCTCACACCACCATCCCCATCTCCAAAACTAAAATAAAACAAATGAAATAATAATTTAAAAAAACCCAAATAAAATAAGAAGAAACAAACCATCTCAAAACCAGTATCAAATGCAGGTCTCGAAAGCATGTGTTGATTCCACAGTGCAAAGCAGCTTTAAATCTCCTAGTCCCTCGTTTCCACTCCCCAAGAGGAATCAAACCAAACAGAGAGCAGCTTACATTGCCAAGACCTGGGAGCTTGTTGTAAGAATAACTAGTTCTTGACATTTGAAATTACTCTGGTTCAAACATTTTTTGATCTTTCTTATTAGCCCGGTGTCTTGAGAAATAAAAATATGATAATCAGAAAGTACATAATTGGGTTCAGGGTATTCTGTGGTCACCCTTTCTGGCTCTGGAGATAAAGGCACTTTGAAAGATTATGTGTGGTTATCTGAAATTTATTCTGCACAGTCTGTGAAATGACAGATCTTTTTTCTTAATTACACCAGCTACCAGTCTAACACCTGTAGTTAACCATTCAATCCTAGGAATCTCTTCTGACACCTTTAATTCTTCCACTGGGAGCACAGCAGCAAAATGACCCATGGGTCATTTATTGGCACAGCGTTTATTGTCACGGGCACGGAGGCTGCCCCACATCCCCACGATGGTTTTCCACCACCACCTTCCCAGCACTCCCCAGCTCAGAGGGACCATCTGCAGAAGGTGCTGCCACATTCAGGAGCATTATGGACTGGGAGCTACAGTGTCACAGTGTGTGGAGAGAAATAAGTGTGCCATGGCCAACCCTCACAACTTCTAATAGCTGTTTTTGGGGGCAGCACTTGGTGGCTGGTGCAGCCCTGTGTGTCCCCAGAGTTGTCAGTGCCATGGGGCCATGCCAGGTCCCCGTCCGTGTGGCCCAGCCCAGCCGCTGCTCTTCCTCCAACCCCTGCTGCAGCAATGAATCACATGCAGAGGGTTTTCCACAAGCTGGGTTTATTGAGCTGTGTTACAGGAAAATACAGCTCAGACAGCCCCATTGCAGCCAAAACAATCTGTCATTTTTAATTCCTCCTGTCACCTCATTAGGTGCATAGAGTGACAGTAAAAAACCTAAACAACAAGAAAAGACCAACAGCAAAACCCAGAATACAATGTTTCCACAACTCCTGCTCAGAGTTTAACATAAATATCAAGGCAGCAAAAGATTCATTCACCAAACATATGTGACTTGATGCTATATATAACAAAGTGACATGCAGAATGGTCTCAATAGGCATATAAAGCAATTAAAATAACTGTGCTTCAAAGTGTTGTACTATAACATAAAAGGTCATCCCTATAAACATGAAAAATATGACTGTGTTTTTTTCCTACATACAGACACACTAATACCTAGCTAGAGGTTCCATTCTAAAAGGTAATATTTTAAAATCTCTGAAAACATGTCATCTCCTGTATCATTCTCCTTCAGACTGTGTCTTTTCATCAATGGTTAATACTTTAAGTGAACAAAATAAGAAATATTATTGAGGCCAATTATATGTCAGAAGAAAATACTGTACTAAGTACAAAATATTTACCCTGTGCATATATATGATATTGAAGGAAACCCTGGCTAACCTTCTGTGAAAATGAAAAGCCCTTTTTTTTCCTCCTAGAGCTTTCTTGTTCTCACATTAACGCACTAAAGTTGTATTCCAATGGAGAATGCAGAGAATATATTTTGAGGACTCTGATAATTTTTGCAGTAACACTCTGAGTTTGTGATAATAATGTTTATGCACAGATGTAAAGAATGTGCTGACAGATTAAAAAGGAGTCAGCTGGTGTTTGCAGAGCGTTCATTTTTATTTAAGGGGAGGAAAAAAAAGAAAGGGAAAAAAAAAAAAAAAAAGGTACTACACCTGGCGGTGAACAAACAGCTTTTACAGAAGTGGAAGTAGTTTTGTGTATTGCAACTCCCTAAACCCTTCCTGCATTAATTCAAAAATTCAAGTTACAGGCACATCATAGAATCACAAGTTTGGGGGTTTCTACTGCAATTAGAGAATTCATTTTAACTGGTCTTCCTACCAATATTGAAAGGAATCTTATCTCAGACAGCAGTATTAAGTAAGGAAGTGTTAAAAAAAAAATTCAGTGGTTGCAGGCACAATCCTCACTATGGAGACTCTTCTTCCTTACATATTTAGGCTATACACACATTCTAACTGTACTTGTAATGCTGTAATGCCCCCAGAGGTGTCTTGAAGAGTAGTAAAGGTACAAATGTAGCATATGGCAATAGGTATCTGCTATTTTTTAATATGCAGTTATAGTATTTTGATTCTAATTGATGTACTGAAATCTCATATTTTGTAATTCTGTAGCATGGGAAAATATGACAGGTAATGTCATTTTCTCTCCAGCCGATCAGAGAGACTGCCCTGATCAATACCTGCAGAAGTATGCAGCAGCTGCCTCTGGAGGAAGCATACTGATTCAGGTAGGAAATAAGAAAACATGAAGAGAAAAGAAGCAGCAAAAAATATTCAGTTGGAAGAAATATTCATTTGGAAAGCTGAATAATACAGAAACTGTCAACTTCACAACAGACTCCACAATTGCAATGGGTAACCTCAAGACATACTTCCCTTTTCTGAAGGATTTGCCTTTCAACCTAATTAGAGCAGGAGCTGAGCGATCTCATGTCCCTTGCTCCTTTTGAAAAAAGACTGGGAAAACTCCATGTAATCAGGAGGTATTTAGGATTTCCATTGACTTTCAATTTTCTTGGTTCATCTGTTCCCTTTCAGAACGTTTGATGCTAGGCTGTTCTAAACTGTATTTTGAATTTACTTTAATCAGATGTCTTTGTAGCAGGCATTAGGTCATTTACTGTTTGATTTTTTTTCTGTGAAAATACAGGTTTTCTTAGTTTCAAAAGTGTCCTTTGAAGAAACCTGTCATATTCCTGATAGAGGAAAATAAAAAAAAAGAAGAAAGACAAAAAGAAGAGAGCGAGGAAGGGAAGTGGAGAGCAGTCCTGTAATTCTGTTCTTGCCCCACAGCAGTGGTGGGGAATTGTGGAATTGTGCAGTTGTGTCACCCTTTTGTACCCAACACTGCCCCCCCAAGCTGCTTTCTCTGGTGATCTGGGCTCATGCACTGAAGCTGATTGGTATAAGCCACGCTTAATATTCAAGTAGACAATTTCATATGCTGAGTGCAAGCTCAGAGAAATGATAGTTTTACACCTTCTGTCTGCAGAGCCTCCTGCAGCTTTGGTGCCCTGGAACTGTAAACCCCCTTCTTTCTGTTCCATACCTGTTCCTGTGTTTAGAGACCCAGTCTTAATGTCACCTTACTTCTATCCCCAGATTTAACTCCTCATCCTTTCTGCTGGTCATTGCAGCCACCTGAAGCTCCAGCCTCTTGAACTGTCTCTATAAAACCAAAAGTCCTGCTTCTCACAAGGATATTCTAAGTGGCACATTCAATGAAAAGCCACTTAACTAAGGCTCTGTGGTGAGAAGCAGAGTCTCAACACAGGTCAGTGAGTATAATTTGGCTCAGGTAGGCTGAATTTCTATTCAGAATGGCAAGTCTTTCTCCGATGCCTGCAGAAAGAGTCCAAGGTAAATATGCTCCTTAACTCCTAGCCCAGCAAGCCTCAATGAATTGACTGAAGTCTCTGTTTATTTACCTTTAAAGTTTATCTTGAAAGAGTATGTTAAAGTAGAAAAGTTTGCTGATATACTTGGCAGTGAGAACTTCTACAGAAAGTCTTTCTCAAACTAAAATACAGTCCCCTGTAAAAGACGTGTCTGCTTTTTAGAAGGAACTCTCCCATATATTTAAAACTCAAAAATAGTAGTAGGTGCTGAACACCACCAAAAAACATGCCATAAACCATCTTGAAAATCCATTTTAATTGTTCTAATTCACATTTCTAAGATTAATATCTCCTTGCTTGGATTATGAAGCAGTAGGAGCTGTGGTAATATTTGGGACATGGAAAGAATAAATTGTGTAATGCCAACAGAAAAGGTGCTGAGGTAGCTGGTAATTGACAGAGTTAATGAAGTATGTTAAGCAGGTACAATATAGATGAAGTTGTCCCCTGCAGGGGGATTGGCCACTTGGGAAATAATGTGACAGTTGTCTTTGTGTTAAAATAATGTGGTACTCCTTCTTTGCCAGATCCTATCTGCAATGAGAGATGAAAGAGGTCTTGCAAGGATACCCAGGTCCTCCTATTTCACATGCTGTGCTTGAATCCAGCAAGTAAAGAACAAGATAAAGAGGGGGTAAAGAGTGTAATGGCTGTCTGTAAAGCCATTAGGCTATTTCCTATAACCTACACATGAATTATCCACTATTGAAAAGTAATAATTTGACACTGCTTTCTGTAATCCTCCCTCATACACTACAATGCACTGGTGCTGTCTGGGGATGAATGGGAACTGAATTTGGCCTGCCAATTTTTCTGGAAGTTGATTATTTTTAGATATTGTTTTAATAATTAGCTAACTAATGGTACAATGGGTTTAGACAGCAAAAGATGGTTGTGAGAGTAATATAGATTTTGTATTATTATCTCCTCCTATTGTATGTGAATATTATCATTGAAACGAGCATGGAAAATATCAAATGGAAATAGAGCTCAACCTCTCAATTATACTAAGCTGTGTGGTCTGCACTGGTTCCAAAAGAGGCGTGTAGAGCATAGAGTAATGAAAAATCATTGATAGCATCAGTGTGGTGTCTAAATAATCTATTGTGCTATTCCAGAATTGTTCTTACTAAAACCATCTCAGAAGATGAGCTAGCCTTCCTTGGCCATCAAATCTCAGAATACCTGAAGCTTGCTTGATTCCCTCAGGTGCTGACAGCATGCCATGTCATGAACACAAGAAAATTATACAGTATTTTATTTCTTGAATTTGTAGCTATTGACATTTTCGTAGTTGGTATTTATCTGCTTATAGCAGAAGGGAGTTAAGTGTTATTGGACCTTTGAGCTTTTCAATGTGGTTTTATTCTTGTCAACATATTCTAAATCCAGGAGTCCTTTTCAGCGTTCTGAAAGAGAGTGATATTTGGAGAGAGAAGTGACTCTTAGCAAACCTCTGACTGAAAACATAACTTAAGAAAATATTTTTAAGCAGAAATATTTATTAATATATCACATGGCAAACTGTTTTCTAATTTTCAAAATACAGTAAGGATTAAATGTAAACACTTGTTCATTGTAGGAGTTAGGTTTAAAATAATCATAATCTCTTTCCCCAGTCTTTCTTATGGTTCTAAGATTTGTATAGTCATTTGTTAGTATGTTATCCAAAACAACAACCTGGACTAAAGAACATTTTTAACAGAACTTTTTACTATGGGAATTTGAAAAGCACTTCCTGAAAATTTATCACAGATCACAGTTTAAAATATTTTTGTGCCCAAAGAATGTCAGGTGATGCCATTAAGACAGCATAAAATACCACAAAATACCAGGAGAGCAAACCAACTAGCAATTATCTGATGCGTTTTTCTGGTATCCAGACTTGCCTTTTGGGAGTGCTAACTCAAAAAATAATCACTATACATAAACAAAGTATGAGCTATAACTCTCAGAAAACTTAGAATTGTCTTCAAGGTATTTTGCTTTGCTTGACAAAATACTCTTTGGGGATGTACTAATGGACAAAGCTAAAGATCCAAAGAAAGGGAACTTGATCCATTTGAAAGAGAACAGAAGGCTGAAGCAAACAAATGCAAAAATATGCTGGTACTCACTCAAAAAGTGCTGACTTCCTGCTATAGGTCACCTCATCAGCCCACCTTGTACCACAAAGTACGGTAATTAAAAAGTGCTGATTCTCTGTGCTAGCAAGACATCTCTCTTTTCAACCCTTGTTTAGGACTAAGCAACAAGACAGAATACATTATGTGTGGGGTAGAGAGTTTATATCTTACTGCCTTAAAAATAAGAGCTACCACAACTCCACAAAATCAGACCAACCAAAGCACTCCTAATCTATTAGTAATAATTAACAAAGTCTGAACTTCTGTTTTCTGTCTCAAGGCTTTGTACGTATATCCATCCACAAGATACCACTATAATTAACTACAACTGACATGGGTGTAAACTGCATGTGCCTGAATGAGATACTCAGATGTCCAGGCTGACTGCATATCCTATACATCACAATGCATAAAATTGTCAAGTACAATGACCATTTTACAAACATTAGCCAAGTAAGAGACTAGTCATCTTTCCCTCCCTTTCTTCTCCTCACTAAATATACTACCTTTCCAAAATCTCTGCGTATTTGAAGGGCAGCAAGTCTGAGCCAGTTGTGAGGGATTAATTGAATTTACAAGGGAATTGCGCTGTGTGCAACATCTCAATTAACTTACTTGTTAAATAGGTAATGGCACTTGACTGTTAAGTTGTGAAGGAACTTGTTAAATGGATATTGGTACTTATTTAAAGGATATGGTCTATGGTCTGGCTAAATAATTAGGACTCCAAAGTGTGTAGGAACTTAAACAGTATAACAGGCAAGGCTAGATGACAAAATGAGCCCTGCCTCTCATTCGGATACTTTCATCTATTTCATAGCACTTCGCAGAATGAGACAACAATTTTTTTCTCAGATTTGAAACACTGCTGACTGAAGATATGCAGAGAATGAATAAACCACATTCAGATGAAAATTGTCAACTGTCTTATGAAATGGCTGGAAATTTGTTTATTGTTTGAGATTTGTTTGTTTAGCTTTGGGGTGTGGCTTTTAGGGTGGGTTTTTTGTGTTTTGTTTTTTTTTTTTCTTTCTCCAGTTAATATCTTTTCAGATCTCTGCTGAACCAAGCAAGAGCAGAGATAAGATATTGAATATATTTTTTGAAAAAATCAACAGCTGCATGCTCTTCCTAAAACGTATTTTTTATTTGTCCTTTCATTCGAAAAGTTTCCCTTATATCAGTAGCTTCCTTAACAACAGGGATAACTGAGCTTGAAAGGGTTTTACTCTGAAATGTCAATGTTGTTTACTTCCTCTCCTCTTCATTTCAGCATTTTGGCCTGAGTTTTCAGATCTTGGTCTGTGGGAATCATAAATAATGGGGAATAGATACATAGAAAATGAAATAGTATGGTCCATCTACTTAGTGTTCAAGGAACTTTGAGTCTATAGCTCCCCAGTTGTCAGCAGCAGATTTTTATGCAATCGATTCTTTTATTTTTAAAGAAAGCTAAAAAAAAACCCTGAACAAAACAAACACACACACACACACACACAAAAAAAAAAAAAAAAAAAAGCTCCATAATCTCTTTTCCTCAAAGTTTGAAGAGTGGGGTTTTTTTGATCCGGAGTTCTACTTAAGAACATGTCTAATTTTAATTAAAGCAAACTGTTACAGAATGTAGAAACTTCAAGTTTCAGTTTGATTCTCCCTTGGTACAGACCATCTTATAAATACAGTGGCATCTCTCTGAAAGTGAGACAGACTCTCTAACCTCATGCAGAATGCATAAAATCCTGCACATATGTCATGTGGCTGCCACCTTACCTTCTCGTGGGACAGAAACTCCTGGCAACCACTTCAGAACTTCAAAGAATGTGGGGGTTTCATGAAGCTTTAGCAAATAAAAACAAAGCTTTACATTGTTTAAAGCATCATCCAAGATTCTTCTTAAAGGATAAGTCCTTTCCTTAGAACTTAGCTTACACTTCTCAGCTGGATACGGGGAAACTAAATGGAAGAAAAGGAAGTATTTTCCCTGTAGATTGTAAGAAAGACAATGCTTCTGCTTAAGAAATGACAATGCTTTACTGGCTTCCACTTACTCTTTTCATATGAAAAAGATAAGGGAAGAATTTGTTATTGGGGCTGTTACAAAATTTTCTCCATTTGGAACTGGAAAATATCTTTGCAAAAGATGGAGGCTGCTTTTTGAAAGCCCATTTTCAACAGGTGATAACTTGAGTAGCAGGAGCTCTGCATCCCCCAGCATGATTCTGTAAGCAGGGGTGGCCCTTGATACTGAATAGTATTGGCTCTGGAGCCAACAAAGCTGCACCTGAGGCCAGGAACTCCCATAGATGTGAGTGCAGAACTGATGGTTACACTTTGGCTGCTATTTTTTCAAGGGTCTGACATATTTGCCTGTGTGGGTTATGGTCATCTTTTACATTTCTGCATGTGCAATCAGCACAAGGGGAGTGGAAGAAGAAAATTTCACTCTCACATGGAAACAGAGGCAAACATTGAAAACACAGTGCATTTCAATAAGCTGTAATTACAAATACAAATTCATCGACTAAGCTTGGGCATGCAATTAGTAGACTAATTATGCTGTAATTGTAACTGAATACCAAAACAGATGACCGTGTGCCAGCCTCCATCCCACACAGTTGTCTTTGTGTCATCTTCCCTACGCACAGTAGTGTCTATGCTCTTGTGTATCTCCTGCTGAAAATAGGAATCCAGCAGATGGGTAAATGCTATCAGTTTCTCACTTAAGTCACCAATTCTTCCAATTCTATATTTACAATCAGCTTGCTTTCATAGTAACTGTGACTGAGACCCTGTTGGGATATGTTGTCTCAGCAGAAAGTCAGAGATGGTCCCAGGCCCAAAAGCTTCAGGTCAAAGACAAACTTTGGAGAAGTGCTGCTGCCCTTGTTCCATATATCTATGGATAGATAGGTGTGCTGATCTCCATGGGTGTCTCTTGTCTTTACAAATTTTGTAGTATCAGTCACTAATGACAGATTTCACCAAAGGTGAGCTATTTGGTTGAAATGGCTGTGTTGGTTGTACGTCCCAGAATGATCGATGTACTGAGTCACCTCCACCAGGTGATTGCATGTGGAGCATGGCTGAGCAGAGGGGAGGCTGGCTTACTGTGCTGCTGTCAGCTGGGTAAGTCCAGGCCTAAATTAGTCCTCTAAGGACTTCACCCAAGATCAGACAAATAGTTTGTAGCAAAAAGGAATCAACCCTGAGCCTTTTTTTTTCTTCACTTACAGCAAATTAACTCCTTATTTTATATGGCTTTGTGTAAATTTGTCTGAAGTTTTCTGAATGTACTGATGCCATGAGCAATGTCTTAATGTCAGTATTTTGATTACTGTTAATATGCATATGTTTCAATAAAATTAATTTAGCTAAGAATAAAAATACCTTTCATACAAGATCTCACAGGTTTTGGCAATGTATTGATTTAATGTACTTTTTTCAGTGAAAATCTGTTGGTTTAAGCTATCCGCCATTAGTTTCAATTAAAATATATTGATCTGAGTAAATGTTGGTTAGTAAGTTTTGCCTGATTGTGAAAAAATATTTGCTTAAGCAAAAATTGTGTGATTATTTGGACATATATTTTAGGTTGGGGACTCTCCTAGCATCAGTAGAACTGTTCAGGCATCAATAAATTTCTCTAAATATAAATGAAAATATTTTTTCTGAAATTAAAAAAGCTGATTACAGTTATATTGGGACTGGTATGCGTGTTAATTCAAGTAAACTTGGTTTTGAAAGAGTAAGCATTTAGTTAGGAATACTGTAACATGAAAACACTGAAAATTCAAGCTCACTGCATAGAAACCAGGCTTTCACATGAAAAGCTAGGCTTTCTTCTTTAACCACAAAGCCAAATAACCACAAACCAATAATAAAATTATTTTGGTAGCCATAGGTAGTAGGAAAGCATGGGTGCAGGCTAGGAAATGCAGCTGTTTTAAAGTTCTGTATGCATATTATTAATGAGATTAATTTTAATCCAAAGCATCCAAAAATATACATAGAAATAAAAAGCATGCAAGCAGTAAGGCTGATGCACCAGTCCTTTATTAGTTCTATAAAGACTGGAAGCCCTTGGGACTCTGGTCTGTAAGCAGAAGAGTACCCTCACCTTGGGATAAAAGACGGACATGCCTGCCCAACTCTGTCCTCAGCTACCTGCACTCACACTTAGATGATAACTACGCAGTACTGCCAGCCAGGGAGCAGGTTAGATCTATCCCACAGTGGTTTGCTCAGAGCTTTGCAGCAATTCAGCTCTAAGGTTCAGATTAAAAAACTCAGGAGACCTGGAATGGTAATTGTAAATTATTCTCCAGAGAATACATACACGCTGCCCATGTGTTAGCTGTTTACACTAGAGCTGTTTATTTTAGAGATGTTCTTTGTAGTAATCTCATCTATTCAAGTTTAAAAAAATATAAATTCTTAGATAGAAAGTAGTAGGTTTTTATCTTTGTGGGTTTGTCTGAGGGAACAGTACGTCCAGGTATCCCTCTTTTCATGTGTGGATGTGTGCAGAGAAGAAATAATGTATTCATAGGTTTTTGTACATGCCACCGGTCCTGTATTTCAATGGCACACTTTGTCTGGTAGAACTGCCTTGCCTGGGATGGTGTGTCTGTGTATATAGTCCTTTCACAAGCACCAAGAGACTGACTAAAGCACCAACACCTCTATGAGGCATTCTCTGGATGGCAAGGGCAGTAGCCACTGCCACAACAGCACAAAGGCATGGCACAGTGTTCAGAGGGATCACACTTCAGGTAGGCACACACTCTCATTTCTTATTTTACCACTCTCTTTTCCTCAGTCTTTTTTGGTTTGTTAGTTGGAAGTTTTGTTTGCAAACTCTCTTTAGCTGTGTGGTCACAGTGGCTGGCCAGAGGTTCCTGCAGTTTCCATAAGGTTGTGGTATTAAATAAAGAACCCCTACTCATTGCCTTCTACAAGTTGTTCTCTTTTTTAAAGTCCCATAGTAACAATAGTTAAACCCCACTACTTCATGCTTACATAATAGAAATAGAAATTCATACCTGAAAATGTGATGTATATAACTTTCACATTGGGACAGACCTCCCAGACTCCATGTCACATAGCAATTATAACAGCCATCACCCTGCAAGTGTGAAAATGAGAGATGAAATCCAGGTGCATTCCTACAATGGAATGTATGGATCAGTAAGCATGTTGTGGGGTAAGACAGGGCAGGAAAATCAGCCACAGCACTGAGTAGTCAGCATCATACACGATACTTGATTACCAGCTGTTGAATAAAAGTAAGTTGAGAGCTTCATAAACAAAGAAAAACACAGATTAAAAAGCTGAGCTAAAGAATGCTATGATCCAACACCTTTTCTAGGTCTGAGACACTAGCAAAAGCCTTTGTTGATTTCCTTCAACTCTAATTTTAATTCATCATCACAGAGTGAAAAAGAAGGAAGGATCATTCTCTTCCTTGATGTTCATGTTTGCTTTTATTTCTCTATGTTCTTAGACATTACCAGTATTGCTGAAATGGCAGAGGGATTTGCATCAGAACAAATCTCAGCTGGCTTTTTAACCCAATAATGATAAGAGATTGCTTCATTCCCATTTGTGTGCCTATTTACCCAGAGCAAGTAAACACTGCAAAACCAGAAATCTTTCAAACAGGCATTTCTGATTTAGAATATACAGAATATCCCTCTCCCCCCTCCATTCACCTCAGTGGGAGTTTCTGACTGAATAATTAAAGCCAAAGTTGTCTTCAGAGGTTGAAGAATTAAGTCTTCTTTTGAAGCAATGCGATAATGGGAACCCAAGAAGGCAGAGAACAAAGTTGCTTTCAGCATGATCCTAGTCACTTAGGGGGTAAGTCTCAGAGACACAGAAGCTCTCTCAACCAAAGCCAGCCCCAGTATCCAAAAATCCCAGCAAAACACAGATGACAGAGCAGAATACAGAAAAGCAAGAATACTTACATTACAGGATTTACTTTAATCCATATCATAAAACTAGGTCAGATGACTATCAGAGCAGGTAAGAATGAAGCGAAGAACAATAAGTGCAACAAATAAGAAGGGAAAGTTAAGGTGAAAGAGCAAGGCAAAGGAAATACTATACTAGGCCTAAGCAGCAAGACACGTGCACATTGCTGCTGGAAGTTTAATACGCAGTACTACATGTGTGAGCATAAAACTCAGGGAAAATGTCCCGTAAGGTAGTAGAGGTGGCATTTATGTGACAGATTTATTGTATTTATTTTTTTCATGTTCACAGTAATAATACTTTGATGCCACCTATAATAGTTTCAGACAAGGAATATTGTATTTCCTGACACTATTCCAAGTAATTCATGGATTGTGTTTTGCCCAGCAAGCTGAGGTGATGTACAGTAGTCTAATGTCCTATTTGCTGAGCCAAGGTTTGGGCACGGAATTAAATCAGTTGTGAGGTCACCCTGCCTGTGTCCATGAAAAGTATGTATTTTATGAGAACTCCAGACATTATTCATTTGCACACATTATAGTTTTCCTATAATTTCACGTTCTAAGAAAGTTTTTACAAAAATGGAGAGAGCAGAGAGTGGGCAAACATTCATGAGAAAGGAAAAAAGTTATTTACAGCGAAGCTGAACTCCGTCAGATAAGTGACTAATAAACGTTTGACTTTTTTCACCCACTTTCTGGAAACAGATTCAGGCTTAAGAAATAAGTCTCTAAATTAAGAAGCTTAATAATTTCTGCATTTAAGATGACTTGGTGGCTTGTGGGAGTGCTTAAGGTTTATGCTAGAAATTCCCTTGCATCCCAGGGATCAAGAGTAGAAGCTGATAAGATAACTCGAGGCACGGGAGCAGCATGTCTCACTCCAGTGGCTCTGTCTTCAGAGAACATTACTAGCTGGCATGAGGATGAGTCTAGCTCACTCTGAAAATCATAAAAGAAAGCAGACAGCTAGACTATACTGCCTCTAGTTACTACCACGCACTTCTCCTGTGCACAGAGACTTATTTCCATTGTTCCAGTGGCTGTTTTCAGGTTTCTTCATAATGGTAGATTCATTGTCAGACAAAGGAAAAGGAAAAAATCTTTGTCCTAATTAGTATCGATCATCAAATAGCAACATACCTGAGATAGAATCACAGATGCCACACTGAAAACTGGAAAAGCCCTGAAGGCTTTCTAGGGAGAGTATGAGTATATTTGATCTTCCTGGCATTCTATGCTCATTCCTGACAAGCAGTGACAAGTGACCAGGAGGCAGTAATTGGCTTCAAGGCAGCTTCCCTGTGACTGAGTAAGGAAGTGGGATATTTTTTGCTGTGCAAACCCAACCTAAGGACCAGTCCAACAGAAAAGACATTTTCTGAGGGCAAATTTCACCAGTTCTATGATGATATCTTGGTATGATACTGTAATAACATTACTGCATTGATTTGTATTATTCTTTTCATCAGTTTTAACCCCTAAATCCTTTCTAAAAGGTCAAATAAACTAGAAATTCCCACACTATTATCCCTTTTGTTTCAGGATTTTTTTTCCAAAGATGGGGAAAAGTAGAGGGACAGGAGATTTCAAAGGCTTCTTGCATCCGTTAGACCACACTGCATTGCACCTGTGAAGCTGCTTTTTACACAGCCTCTCTGCTCACATGTGGAAGCAATATGCTAAGTGCAACACAGCAATGTGTATTATACAGCTCAGTTACTTAGATACTGCATTTAACTACAGACACTTATTCCCACCAATTAATGGTTAGCTGGTGTGACTGAACACCGGAAAATACTCTCTGTGAAGGTTTGTTTCAGTTCCTAGTGAAATTTGCCTGCAATCACATTCCTTCTGCCTACACTTCTCACAAATGAGCTATTCATTAGTTTTATGCTACCCAGGAATATGCACTGAAAGTGGAGCTACTCTAAACAATTTCCAGTTCAACATTTCAAAAAAAAAGGAAAGGATGGGTGGAAATTTAGTCTGTGTTCTCAGATATGAAAAGAAAAGGAGTGAGAAATAAAAATCGAAAGTGATTTTCAAATTTGTAACTATGGCAATGACAAGCTTCTATATGGCAGAGACGGTGAGTAGCACTGTCTTTTGTGCTCCACTGAAGTAGGGGCATCATTGCAGTATTTAATAAACTGGCCCCAAAAGATGTCTCAGGCCAATCAGGATGTAACAAGTTCAAGGCAAAGGCTTGAAGTTTTAAGGTGAACCACAGGCATGCCAAAAAGGAAGTACAGAAACTATGTTCTTTATTGTCTTCCATCCCCTTCTGTCTTCAGACTCTAAGTACTTTAGGACATAATTGTAAATATGCATGTTTTCAGATAAAAGCCACAGAGGCAGGCAAAAATTATAATGGGGATGAATATAGTTGATCAGAATGGTTGGAAAAATACACTTACAAGCATATCTTTATCTTCAAATTATTCATAAAATGTCTGGCAAGGTGCTCTAAGTTCCTTTCAGACTTTATAACCAAAATTTTCCTTGAGAGCTGGGAATATGTGTCAAGAGAGATGTAGTAGGAGTATGTAACCCAGCAGCCCAAGGGTTAAGACAGCTGCAAAAAAACATCCAGGAAGATGGTAACACAGCAAACACCTACTCAGCAGAGTGTTTAGTGCCGAAGATCAAGTTATGGCATGTAGCTGGTAATATTGCTGAGGTCAAGAGGCTGCAAACTCTTTTATGATTGTTATCTCTATCTTTCAGCTTCCTATATTTTGACTTTACACTCTCTTTTTCTTTCACCAGGCCTCATTGTAAGTGCCTAGTTGAAGGCTATTCTGCTTAGCCTTTAAGAAATAAGGGTAAACCCCAGCCAGCATTTCTGTGGTTTCTGTTTCCTGTGTCAGCAAATAACTCTGAGTAACAAATGCATTCTGGAAAATCAGGGTCTGTTCATGGATAATTTGCAAACATAAGAAGACTCAAAAATTCAATTAATAGCTGACTTGCTATGAATTATTATTTCCACCTCTTCTGTTTGCTGCTCAGCAGCTGTGTGTGGCCAGTTAGGCCAACACACGCCCCAAAAAATATGAGACACATCTCTTCTGACCTTGTTCTTCCTATGACCTTATAGCACTGGCTTGTAGAAAGAGTATGTGTATACAAATATCCTGGCGTAACTTCAAGAGCGGTTCAGTAAGTAGTTCACAACTGCTGACCATCTGGCTGTTAGATCTAAGAGGGATCTATTAATGTTAGAGCTAGAACAGTGCCAAGCTGCAGCAGAAACTGCATGACCAAAGTGCATGCAGGCCACCCTTAAAACCCTGACAGAAATCATTGCAATTGTTTTATCGACCCAATTACTCAAGTAATGTCACATTATTGCTCGTGCCGTCTCATCCAGAGGCACTTCACAGGAAGGAGCTCCATTATTTGATAGTACAATTATAGGCAGCCTCTAACAGCTTTAAATCTGGGTTTATGTCTTCATGATATACTGGAAAAGACAAATTTTTGTGCATTCTCTTGCTCTTTCCTGCCCTTTGAAATGATCAAAAACAATGGAATAGGTAGACATAGGTGCTGTTAACACAGTGACAAGCCTCAAGCAACATAAATTAAATGGAGCTCTGCATTGTAGGATGGTTTTACCATGCCCTTGCTCAGCTTAAAGCCTGGTAGAATAAGTTTGTGTCATCCACCTGTTTTACTGCATTGGCAAAATATACAATAAGCAAAAAACAAAGAGGGGGGAGGGGAGATATGATTATATGCAGTTTATGGTCCAATTTATGCATCATGGAAGCTGATGTACAAAATCTATACTCAGACATATCTCCACACTTCTATTTTGTTGGTGTCACAAAAGAAATGATCCTAAGGGATTTGCCAGTATCATCATGCGTGTCAGTTTACAAAGGTCTTTTCGTTTATTGGAAGCAACAAGTAAAAGCTGTGAGGAGGATAAAAAAAAATTGTATTGACATTGCTGCCAATTTTGCAAAACACTAAGTAGTAATTTTGGAAACAATAAGATTTAATAATAAATTTTTAATTTTTTGTTAAAGAACATTTGAAAAATTGTCCAAACACAAATTCTTTCTCTTATAGATGTAAATGCATTTAAACGTATTTGGAATGGTTATTTGGTCTCAGGGACAAGACTAAAACTCAATTTCTAAATATTTTCTCTTTTTTTATTGCTGAACTGATTGGTCTAACCTAAAATATTGCCTCTAGGTATTTTTCCCTTTTATGAATGCTTCCAAAGAGCAGATCAGTCTGTAAAATTTAGGAAGTTGATCTGAACTGAAGCCAGTATAAAAACCTTTTGAGATTTGCCCATCACTGCTCACAATGCTGTTTTGAAAAATAACCTCAAGGCTATTTAATTAATCGTTCATTCTTCTAGTCTCCCAGCCCAGGTAGATTAATACCTATGCTGCCCATGGATCAATGAGTTCTGGAGTTTCCTACAGATTAGCACATCTGTAGTTTAAAGCCATTTTGCCTTAGAAGGAAAGAAAGAAACAAAGAAAGAAAGAACAAACGTATTCCCGTGAGGAACCTTTCAGGGATCAATTCATAAGCAAAGGAAAACATGCTATTCTCAGCAAGGAAACAATGTATTTTTTGTCTGCTACAGTGATTAATAACATTCTATAGCTGGTGCCTATTTAAAGGGCTCAATCAATCCATGTAGGCCAAAAGCTGACCTACTTTAAATCCTTAAAATACAATGAGAATTGCCCTCAACATTTTTTTTTTTTAATTATAGGAGTAGGTGGACGCTATAGAATTGCCACAAACAATTTCCTTCATCAAGAAAACTTAGTATCACTGTTGGGAGCATTCAGAAATAGTAGCAGAAATCCTAGAGCTCTAGGGGAAGCAGCTTAAAAATCTCCAAATCTCAGGGTAGATAGGGACCACAAAGTATCATGCAGTTGGTTTTTTAATGCATACAACTATTCAGAAAGATTATTTTTTTCCCAGTCTTAATTTCAAAATCCCCGGTCAGGTTCTGCCTGTCTTCTGGGTTCAATGTTCATAATCAGATAAAAAAAAAGCAAAGTTTTGTCTACCTGTTTATGTGTAGTGGAGGTGGTACTGTTTTTCTGGAACTGATGAAATAAATTCGATACCTATAGGCATTTAGGAGTTCAGATTTACAGTTTAGGTTTAGATTTTAGGTTTTTTTAAAACATACAGTTTTAGGTTTACAGTTAGTAGACTCAATCCTCAGCCTTGAGCCTTCCTTCTTCCACATTAGCTGGAGATGAATATTTGCTGGTCTTCCTGGGTCATGACTCTGAAAAGGACCAAATCTTTGCAGGTGATGTTTAGTCAGTAGCCCAGAGAGTGCTTGATCGTCACAGATCAGACCCTTGAGCTCTCCTTCAGCAAAGTACACATACAGCTTCTCAGCTGGTGAGTAATCTTGCTGATATTAGTAGAACTACTCAGATATGCAAAGTCACATTGGGATTTTAGTGGGTAGGGGACCTTCTGAATAAATAAATTAATAAATCCTCAGAGCACTTGAAGGCTGAAAAAAAATTTTAAAAATCATCAAAATCTTCAGTCAAAATAGATAAGAATCTCATTTTTTATATCTAGTGAAAAAATGCATTTTTACTGAAGACAAAAACTGAATTATTAATATACAGCCAATTGCCAAACATAAAATAGAGTTTATGCTAATTTCAGAGTTCAAATAGGCGTTTGTGATCCTAAATTTAGCCTCCCATTACAAAAAGTACCTTGGCCAAGCTGTTTAAAAACACATCAAACCCTGTGAGAGAGCAGCAAAAAAAAAAAAATAAAAAAATAGTGACTTCAGTTTCAGAAAAGCAGGTAATAGCAAAAGAGCAAGTAAGCAACACCTCCACCCTCAACATTACATAGAGAGCGTGCAGTTGGAACTGTGACCCACCCATCCCACCTTATGGGATGACTAACAAATGAAGTTAGCAGGGCTGATGACAAAACAAAATCCTTGATATAATATGGAACTGAGAAAAATTCTTGGGACCCAAAATCAGGCCAAATTATTCTGTCATGAAATAAGTTGTGATCTAATGGGTAGGGAAGTGCAGCCCAGTTCTGCAGCCTGTGTGTGCATCTGGGCTATACCTTTTGCTGTCAGGCTGGGACTGAAGGAGGGCAGCAAGTGAGGCAGCAAACAAGAGCTACTTGTTTCTGTGCTCCAACACGCACCGGTCTGGTCCCTTTGATTCATGATTTGTCTTTTCCACCCTCTTAGGAACAAAGACTTCATGCTCCCTTTGCTCTCTTTTTCATGTGAAACTCATGTGGTGCTGTAGGACTCTGTCTTCAAAGGATTTAGGGCAGTTTACAGCATCTATATATCAGGTCCACAGCACTTTGAAAACTGGGGAGCTTAGGCTTATATGACTTTAATGTTCTCCCTAGATATGGTCCTACAGTGGCAAAAATGCACTGAGCTTGACATCCTCTGCCTGTAGTACATAATGAAATTCATACTTGAATGGCAAGTACTTAAAGTGCTTTTTTTGCAGTGTATCACCAATGATTTTCTCACTCTAGTTATTACTTATTTCTAAAACCTTCATTACAGAAGCAGTTAAAAAATAACTTTCCCCTTTTAAAATGTTGATTTGTTTTTCTTGCAGAGAATGTTGTGAAATGTCAAGGTAAGCATTAGTTAAAGGGCTACTACACCATGCCAGCAGGAGCAATTTGCTTCTTATGCATATATTCCTGAATATTATTTTGTTCCCTTTCTTGTGAATGGGAACCACTTCCTTACAGCAGCTGAGGGATTTCCTCCCCCCTCTCCTGCCCTTTCTTCACCAGCTCAACAGCAGGGGCACATTGAGGGCATGGGCAGTGGAGGCACTTGTAGCAGATCTGTACATTAAGATACAGTTGCCCTGAATGAATGTAGTCAGCAGGCATCATTTCGATCCGAAAACTCAACATTTTCTGTGTGTTAAGATTATATTAAGCCATTTAATTGTTTTGTGATTACCAGAACACTTACCTTGTGAGGATATTAATTATCCAAGCATAAAAAGACCAAGATTTTCTGTAAGGAGAGAGCTTTTTTTTTTTTTTTTTTTTTTTTTTTGTTATTCAAGTTTATTTTACTCATTCCAGCTAAATAGATCTTGCCTGAGAAAGAGGAAAAAAATGGGTCTAAATGCAAATTAACATTACTGTTTAAATATCACAGACCATTTTCTCTGAGCCCAGTTACAATAACTAGTAATTATAAAAATTGCTTGCCTTGGGCTTCTGGCTAAGCCAATGCTAAACTTGTCCTTTTATTAGATCTGTCAGACTGAGTTAATTATCTTTATGATAATAGATGTGCCTTACCTCAAACAAAACAAATACCCTTATAATTAGCTTTTTACTTAGAATTTTAATTTATTTATAAAGACTGTTTGTTTTGTTCCTTTTTTTTTTTCTGGTTTTTTTTTTGTGTTTTTACAAAGAAGTTTTGAGCTTTAACAGGTTACTATTCAGCTTAATGGTACGTAAGAAAAAACAGTCTCAATTAGGTGGACCAAAATGGTTTGTGGTTAATATTGTTCCCACCTAGCCACTGTGAAATCTGCTGGGTTATGTGAACATGCAGGTGTATATTTGTGGAGAAGACAAGGGAGAGGGAGAGAGGAAGAGTTCTTTTATTCCAGAAAGTTTTCTCTGAGCTGATTTTCCAAACAGCGCATTAACCAAATTTAATAGTGAGGCATGCTAGCAAACACTAATCCTGGCTGCATGTTTTCTTTTGAATCCTTTTTCTGAAGTCAGAGATGAACTTTCGTTAGACTACTGAAAATAGAAAGCACAGTCTGGTTTAATATATCTCTGTCTCCACAAAATCCCTTTCAATCTCTCTCCCTTTCTCTCTTCTTTTTTTCCTTCTTATCTTCCTCATATATTCTCTGAACTGATCCTGCAAGCCCTCCAAGCAGAGCTCCTGGTAAGAATTGAAGGCTTGCAGAATGGGGTCTGTACTTTATTCAGCATTTCAGATGCATTTATTCCACTAAATAAAAAAAAATGTGCCTTGTGCATCAGGGCTATCTATTATTTTCAAAAAAAAAAAAGAAAATATTTCAAATTCAGGGTTGGTTGAACATGTAATCTACAGATTAATGAATTAAAGAACATGGCTAGGAAACAAGTGCCTTGTGTATTATTTTCGTTCTGTCACACTGATAGGATCCAGATTAGATTTGTCAGATGAAGCCTGTTTAAATCACAGTCATAGTGTAACTTCTCTTGATCTGATTGTCCCCATGGGAGTAAGGCAGTCCTATCTGACAACATTGTCAAGGTCTCAGGTCATTAATATTTCTGTCAGAATTTGAGATTCCAGGATTAGTTGAGGCTAACTAATACTGTTTTATCATCTTATTCCCTCTCTATTGTATCTTGTTCCCTCTCTACTGAAGTAGTGGAACAGGCTTGATATGCAACAAATGTAAGGGGAATGTGGATAAAAATGTGGTAGCAATTACAGTAGGAGGAGACATTACTAATATTTACTAGTTTTTCAATTAATAAAGTAATTTGAAAAGTAAACAGCTTTGCAACCAAATGAACGCAAATGCAGCTGTTTGGTAATGAAAAGCCCAATCCATTACTATGCACCTTGTGTAAGCTTGCAAAAGGAAAAAAGGACCCACTTGAAATCAACAGACATATATCTATCTTCTTTCTATAATATCTACATAATATGTAATTTCTGTATAACTAAACTTATAAGTTCCTCAAGATTACTGAAAATACTACTAAACAATGAAAATATGCTATTAAATAAAAATAATAGTGATAGCTAACATTAAAAGTAACCCAATATCTATATATTTCTGTTTGCGATTAAAAAAAATCTCTTTTTTTTTTAAGTTAAAGTTTTTTTTTGCTGAAAATAAATATTTCTGTGGCTAATGATTAAGATTATTGTCACAGAAGGTTCTATTTACCTAACTTTGTACAGTCTATTTGACTCTTCTAAATCACCATTAGACTGTATGTTTATTCTATATTTCTGAATGACAGCAGGAGAAATAGGAAAGGAGGAAAAGGAGGCAGGAAATCAAAATAGACATGGAAACATTTTAAATGTAAGAGTGGGTGAAAGATAACCTCCCCCCAACAGACACTCTCAGAAGTAAGGTCTTGTTGCCAGCCATATTTGTTTGCAGTTCTGTAAGTGGTGTTAAATCTACTGTTTAGGAAGACCAAGTTTGTAATTTTTTGAGTCCTTCTGTAGTCTTTCACTAGGCCCCTTGCAATTTACAGGGCTAGCTGGCCACTTCTTTTTCTGGCCAAGGAAACAGGCAAGGATACACCCATTTCAGCTTTCTGGAGAAGCCAGAGCCCCTGGAGCTAGATCTGTGCTGCTTTCCCATGCTAGCTGACAGCCCCATGGGCAGGGTTTCTGCACACACAAAGTCGTAGTGATCCTCTTCAAAACTGAATATAATTTGTTTTTCAGCACTTGTACTGCAGCTGGAAAAAGGTATTAGGACTATAGATAGCCTCTCCTCCCAACCCCCAATCATACCCAAGGTGGCATTGTGTTCTTGCCAATGGTGGAAAAAGATTCTGATTCAGTGTTTCTCCTGGAGTCCCAGAAAATTCTTTGCTGCTGAAAATGAAAGGCTGATCTCTGTTTTTTCTTAGCAAGTCAAAGTGCAATACCACACCAAAATTAGCAAAATTAAGTTGACGCTTCTTCAGTCACCCCTCATTCCCAGCTCAATTTCCTGGTCCTCTGCACCAGTCCTGGTGCCTTTACTGATCCTTTACTGAGACGGTTCACAGAGCTGAACCAGCAGTAACTCATTTTCTGATTTACTCTTATTTTCTGATTTTTAGCAGTAGCTTGTTTTTCTGATTTTCAGTGACTCTCTGACCACCTCCCCATGGCATCAGATGAATGCTGGTTGCAGGACAGGTGGGATGGTGAGGCTAGAGGCGAACTTTCAATCGCTGCTGCTCACAGGTCTGTGACGCCAGGCATTGCTGCTACACAGCTATGCACCAGCTGGGGTTTTTCAGTGATTGCTGGGATTCTCTTTACCCAAGCCAATATTTTATCTTTCCTGAGCAGTTTCTTAAACCAAACATTTTGATCTATCTCTTTGTCAAGCAACATAACTGAAAAAAATAACTCACATAACACTAAACATCTAGATAGGTCCCAGCTTTCTCTACATTTTGGGTGTTTTTTTTCTTTCTTTTCTTTCAGATGTCTTGGCTAGATGGGTAGAACATGTTGTATACAGATAAAGAAACTGGACTTAAATTACATTGTTGGCATTATTGTTTATGCTTGAACTAGAGTAAAATTCTGTATTTTCTGTGGCCATATTTACAAAAACCATAACAACTTCTGTTCGAGGAATTGATATTTTTCAAGGAGATGCTATACTTCGGTACTATAGAAACAGACCTAAGATTTAGATAATCTGTACATAACCCATAGCAATATAGATTATATTATGCAGTATGTTTTTAATAATCCTAGGGGAGTCCACGTGAACAGGAAAATATGCTGTGAACTCCATCAACAGAAACAAAATCTTCTTTTTCTGCAAAATTTTCCAAAATTCTCATTAGTTGTGATCACATCTGGTAGATTTTGATTGAAACAGAAAGACTTTAATTTCCCTACAAATCTAGCACAATACCTAGAATAATCTATTCTTACAATTACATGATCAGTTATACAAAACCAGAAATCTTCTAACCATTGAGCAGACATCGTCAGGAAAAGTCATAGCTGTACTTAACTCTGTTCTGCACTTTTATGGGTCTGATGCTCTGTCACCATCCTGCAAGGACAAATACATCGCAACATGGGCATGGCAGGGTTAGCTCTCAAAAAGACTTTAGAATGGCACTTTAATCTTTTAGTATTTTAAAGTGAACTTCAAAATGGAATGCACTTGTTGCATATATGCTTTACAACTGATGAATAAATCTCTCCAAATATGAATGTTCACTAAAGCAATAGGAAAAGGACATTACTGAGTTTGCAAACTCAGGTCTTCCAAGGTTCGGAAATGTCACAGTTAAGGTTGCAACTTCAACCCCACCCCCTTGGATAAATGCATCATGATACAAGTTTTAATTAGTTTCCAATCTCTACTTTTCTACAGTACTATTGCTTTACTGGATGGAAGCACAGTATGAATCCCTTCTGGCCGCCCATAAAATATAAAATGATGAAAAACATTGTTACACTGGCCAAATATTATTACTAAAACATCTCAGTGAAAGGCAACTGGTGTATATAAATTCTTTGCATTTGTATATAGTGTACATTATTGTGAAAGTTACTCTTCTCATGAGAATTATAGTGTCAATTAGGCTGTCAAGGATGAGCGAGCCCATCATGTGAGCTTTGACAGAATGCGTGGGTTGATTACCTTCATGCAGTTATCAAAGCTGAATATTTACATTTGAGTAGCTAACATTTTACAAAGTCTCTTTGAATCTTTTCTGCTTACAGAACCACATTCATAAATATTATTTGTCTTAAAAAAAAACATGACATACTGTAAATCACTTAAATATGTTTATTTATATAGGTTGAAGACATAGTTATCAAACCAAGATTAAAGCAGCATTTTTCCTTACTGTATGAATAGACAAAAAATGCTTAGGATTGTTGAACACAAGGCTGGGTTTCTCACTCCTGTAGGTAGTTTCTAGGACTGGTCAAAAACGAGTGATATTTACTGCTTACACCACTGGGAAAAGTAGATGTGGAAAAAAACCCAGCAGTGTCCTGAAGGCTAGAATGCATATCAGACTCAGCACTTGGCTTAACCCTTACAAGAAAAGGAATGATTGACTAACCCATCTCTTGGACACCATGTCTCTTTTCTTGGAGTACATTTCTTTCCAAGCAGACACCTTTCAGCTTGGGAACTGGATGGAAACTGATCTTCCCCTTCATGTAGCAATAATGGAATGAGGTGGACTTACAAGGAGGTATATTATGTACAGGACCTGGCAGCACAGTTTCTACTTTGCTCTGCAGTCCAAAGGCAGAGCAGGGACCAGCAGGATCTGGAGTGTGCTTTTTTCCAATTCATAAAAGAGATCTTAATTTTTTTAAATAATAATACAAGGTGTCAAAGACAGATTTCCTTCAGAATGTCATATATCGCTCTCAGCAGGGCTTTTAGTTTTCAATGATTTCTGTTATATATGCCATCTGCTTTCAGCTGCAACCTGACCAAATCTCCTCCTGGATGCTATTTCAGGGCTGCATATCTTGGACATTGCAAGGTCAGAATTCTAGGCAAGGTACTATCACTGTGCCAAAAGATAAACACCTTCTCAATTTTCATTTGGTCTCTAGTCAAATTAACCTCTCATTGACTTCAACTCAGGACTCTGGAATTTCGCCCAAAATAATAGTTTTAATAAAATGAATGAATATCCAGTATGAAAGAGGATTCACAGATGGAAGCACAAAGGTATGCAATGTTTTAAAACATTGAATAAAACATATCCTAAGTGCCTCTTCCACATGGTGGCGAACACACAGATTAAATTTTCTATTTTGTAGCAAGAATTTTCTGAATTCTTTTTCTGCTTGGGTCTTGTGTGTTCTCCAATGAGACTGTAGGGAATGGGTGCTGAGCACCTAAGTGCCACACCGTTATAATCTCAGTGTAAACTTTAGTCTTTCTTACCTGCATCTGTCCATAGCATGAATGAGGGTTACCGATGGGCTACTCTAAAGAAAAGTAGTAAGTCATTCTTCCTCATACTGTGACATTGAAGGAGATGTCATGGGCTCACAAAGTAAAGCTTAGAGAAGGCTAGTGGCTCCTATGTTGGGTTTTTACTACATCAAATCCTGCTGTGTCAGGAATACTAGATCACTGTTATGGGAATTAGTAACTATGTGGGAAAAGACAGGAAGGAGAAGCGTATTTTAAAAGAAGATTGAAAGAACCACCAAGAGAACAAATGAATAAAACATGACAGAAGCAATCAGAGAGGTAAAGGAGACAAAGGAAGCATTAAGGTGAAAATATTAAGTGAATGATAGGGAGGAAAAGATGCATGGAAAGTAAAAATGGAGATCTGGGATAAGGTAAGATTGTTAGGGCCTTGGCCTGCTCAAGTCAATAGCTTGAGTTTCCTCATGTGTTTTCATTGCAGCCATGTCAGGAGCCCAGACAGCAAGTGGGAAGGTGGCATGCGACAAAACACAGCATTTGGAAGTGAAAGAAAGAATAGACCTGTCTGGCACCTTTAGAAAAAACAGTAGGAGAGGACACCTCTGATAAACTGTTCTTGAATATACTGCCAGAAATGTAAACATAGCAGAGATTGATCTGAACTCCTCATTTTTCACACAAAACCTCTTTCTACTTCTCAGCGATTAGGGTCACTAGAGAAATGGTGGAGGAGAGAGAGAAAGGCTCACATTAATTACAGATTTACTATGTCAACTTCATTATATTATGAAAGAACAAAAGCCAGTTCTGTGAGACAAGTAGGGGGAGCACATATAAAAACTGGCAATGTCTTAGAAGGCAGCTCTCAAACTCCACATCCCTTACTGCCCCCTTCACCAAACAGTAACCAGAGCAAAGCTCCAGTGAACTGGAGGCTCTAGCTGGGAATAAGAATTTAGGGAATAGAGTTCTCTTTTCTCTCATTCTATATTGTGGATCATACTAAAGTAGAAGAAAACCAGAAGGGGATCTTGGTAAAGAACTAGAATTGCATTAAACTCACCCATATCTTCCCAGGTTTGGTAATGTCTATGCAACCTGATATGGGAACAAGGGATATATCAGTGGAAGGTATGTAAAGATATTATAATTCAAGATATCCTTGTTAATTCCCAAGACTAAAACTTACCTACAATTCACAAATTACTTGAGCCCATCTTTACAAATCAAGGACAGTTTCCAGAGGGAAAAAAAAAAAAAAAAAGTCACTGGATTATAGTTATCACAACGCCAGAGGGGAAAACTGCACAGTAAAGCAGTATATTTATATCTACAGAACCATAGAGAGCAAGCAAAACAAAATAAAAATAAAATACCCCTAAGCAGCCTAAATTGCATTGCAAATAAAACTTTATATTAAGAGATACATTTGCATACCGGAAAAATTAGATGTGGAACTTAAAGTAACCACAGATCAAACCATTAAAAGTAAAAAGGGGTCTGTAGAAATCTTGGTGGGGTGATGATTTGGAAGGTACTTATTAAGGACTTCAAAATTTGACCTAATAATAGGATTTACATGTCCAGTTTTAAAATGAAACCCCATGGAAGTAATTTTCTCTTGATACATACACATACTTCAGTCGAATAGCAATGGAAGAAATGTGAACACATTAAAGATGGAATATACTATGCAAGAATCTCAGAAGGACTTAATTTAGATTAATAGGATACTATATAAATGCTTCTTGCTTGTTAAGCACTTTTTATTAAGATATAACCAATGTCTAATATTTTTCCATCATTCACACTCCAGAAGCATAAAGAGAATGACAATTTCAAAAGTAATAGAATTCTGTTTTCAGAAAACCGACACATTCAAAGATGGGTTTGTTTTTAAGAGTTCACCTCCTAATTTTATTTCTTGAAAGGACAGTATAATCTGGTCATTTAATCTAGCCTTAACTATCTGTCTGTGTTTCCTCTGCAGTCAGTGAAGAGCAACAAATACCTCCAACAAGCAGTTCACCCATTGTAGAAGAGGAGACTGCAGTAAATGAATTATGTCACTCTCTGATGATGTTTATGAATGTCTCCTCATTAGCACTGATGTAATGCAGATGACAATCTGAAACCAGACTTGTACATTTACACACTTGAAAGAAAGTTAGATGATCCTCAGCTCACAGTGGAGTTTTCAAACCCTCCAGTCTCACATAACCAATTATTTCAAAATTGTAGGCACATATGGCCTCAAACACCTCTGGATGGGACATTGCTTCTCTTAAATCATCTAATTGGTTTAGATTGTGTATTTCCTACTGTTTAGAAAAACTATTAAATCAGCATGAGGACTGGAAGATGTTTGGGAAAGAAAACTAGGTCCTAACTTGTCACTGCTTTATGTTAAAAGAAGAGTATTAGCATACTCAGTTTCACCAATTATTGTGACAAGACATATGTGATTATTACTCTTCAGAAAGAGCACACTCTGCTTCTTTACCCTGAGCTGTGAGTAGTACTGATCACTACCCTCTGAAAATAGTGAAAGCTACACAAAGTGGGGGATCTGAATGTCATATTCTTACTTCATGAATATTTGGGAAATAGCGACTATCAGCTAGAGCAGACAGATGATAAAAGGTAGAACGAAAAGCACAAATATTTAAGTACAGAGAGAAAAGTGAAGGAACAGTGATTACTACTGGCAGAGAGAACTATTTGCATATACATATTTCCCTTCCAGAACTGTTGTATCTGAACATTTTTTTCAAAATTAAGTGGTAAATCTTACACAGTGTTCTAGGATGAGAGCTATTATTTGCATGGTGAAAAGTGAGGTTCAGAGAGATTAGAGACTTTAGACAGAAAAACATTAATTAGTGTGTTAGACTTCACTGTCAATGGGAACCATAAGCTTGACATATGCCTGGAGTTTTACTCAATCCAGACCATAATTCTCTTCTCAGTTCTTCAAGGTAGCTAGTAACTAAGATGGACAAAAATTGTTATTTAACTGTGCACAAATTATAGCATTTCCATAGGACTAGATTTATTATTTATATAATCTTATTGATTTCATCTTTATTTAACTCCATTAGAATGCTATTGAGAATTAAATAATTCAAACCCAGTTTATTCTTATATTTAAAATCCACACTGAAACAGATTATTTTTGACACTTGTAAAATGTGAGATAAAGGCATAAAAATACACTTTTTAATAGCTCCATAGTTGCCCGTTGTCACTTTGAACAGAGAGAACAGAAGACAAACAATCATCACAATATTTCTGACTTAAAAATTCAGGGAATTTTCACTATTGTCCTTTCCTAAATCCCCTGCTCCTAAGACATAACTTAGAAACTGCTAAAACATCTTTCAGATGACAGATATTTCCTATGCAACTGTGAAAAAATCTGGTTACCTAATTGGAAATATATGATGTTTGTTTTTGTCTGTTGTTACTGATCCATAAGCAAAGTATCCAATAAACCTGTTAAGAGGAAATCATGGTTAAACTGCTTTCAATCACTGAGTCTCAGTAGCTAGCAAGTTCCAGTCTTGCCAGGTTTAAAGATTTTTGGAAGAGGATCCATACATATGGATGATTAAATAATTTAAAACCTCAGGCTTTATGATACCTATTATTATATACATAGTATAAATATACTATATGTACTATATATAATCTATATACTCACCTATTATAGTCATCTACTCATCTCTTTGTATTTCTTTTTCATTGTCTTGGAGGGGCTTTTCTTGAAGCAATGAAAATTCTCAAGGCAAAAGGGAATCTTCCTAAATAGTAGGCTAACAGTAAGCATTTCACTAAAAAATGACACTTCATCTGAACTATGGAAATATGGGGTAAAATTCTGATTTCAGAAAAACAAGCAGTGTGAGCCCATGAACCCAATGTAATCAGAGTGAACAGAGTAAAATCTTAATTATTTTGTAGAGTTCCAAATGCCATGGCTCTCCTTTTTACGTATATCCACCTATATTTAGGCACAGCCCTCTTGCTTAATGTTAAGGGATGCTTTCATCTGATGAATTTTGGTGATCTCCCTCCAGTTGAACAAATGTCACGGATTACGGTAAACAGAATATGATGAAACCTTTTTGCATCTTTTGCGATCTTCAGCATCAAAATACTGTAATCACCATTTTTCCTAAGGCTCATTCTCCTGCTCAATATCTTAATGGCACGTGTTTTAATCCTAGCATTTTCAGTTTTTGTGACAGGGTTCAGCTAACCACAGTATCCTCAATTCAACACCACCCACGGTTTCTGTCCATTTTGTACTGTCAGAAGCACATCAAGCAGCCTCTGAGAGTAATCACATCAAAATCGATTTTCATGGCTGAGAGAAAAATAATGGAAATTTCTCTAATGTAGAAAATGTATGTGTTCCTTTTGGTTAACCAAAATAGACTATGTATCAGGACTGTCAAAATTAAGTTTTCTTAATTCAGTGCTCTTCTCCAGACTTGTGTACAAATTACAAGCCCCTCACTACAGAGTATCTTTAACATGATATTCTGCTGGACTGCCTCAATGTGGTTCCCACAAAATGAAGAGTCTACCTAAGTGATGGACTACAGATCATTCTCCATAGCAGATCTACAAGTAAATTAATCAAGGGATTATAAAAAGAATCCCTGAACTTATACTGAAATGGCCAGCCAGGACTTTATACTTACAAAGAGCCTTGTAATGTTACCAACTGCTGCACAAAGCCAACAGCAGGGTATAGAGGCCACATGTGAAATCATGGGTCAGTTCTGTACATCTATAACCCCTTAAGAAATGTGATATTCTATGCAATATTGCACAAGCAAAGCTCAACAAAATTTTCGAGTAGAGTACTTCAACAAGGATATTTTCTAAAGGAACAAGAGCCTCTTAAATATAACAATTGGTTTTAATTGTTTGACAGCATTGTTGGAAAGTCATATTCGAATGTTAGTTTGCTGTTCTGAATATGCTGATCATCTGTGACTGCTCTAATCAGTTGTGCAATATAATGTTCCAGAGTTAGATTTGCTTACGTCCTTTAAATGTATTTGAAATGTTGAAGTGGATGTTCATGAGCTTACTAGTAGAGATTCTGGTAGAAGCCATAAAGAGAGAAAAGGCTAAAATAACTCCCATTATTCCCTGAGGTTATCTTAGAACTAGGTGCTAGAGAAGAGGCTGGCAGCAGTAATAGCCAGGCACATGTGTTTGGAATTCAGCAAAGGCATTTTCTGTGGAAATACATGGGAATCTTCTAAAGGTAATTACAGATGGCCATAAATATTTATTAAAATTGGAAAATAGATATGGTAGTGACCTACATTCGTAAAGCAGGATTAGCTCATTAATCTGAAAAGTGGGGTTTGTGGTGCATATCGAAAAAATAGGGATGGCAAGTTTTTATTTAGAAAGGCTTTTGTTGTTGCTTTGCTAAGGAGATATAGTCTAAATGAAACAGTGATGTCATGAGTAAAAACTTGGCTTAGAGAACTTTATCCAGAAAGTAGTTCTTGGATGACGTTCTGCAACAGTCTATTCTAGATTTTGTCCATTGTCACTAACAATTCAGAAAATGGAATAAAAGATATGTTTATTAAATCTGCAGCTGATGCAAAATGGGAGGGATCACATACACATTTACAGACAGAATTAAAAATCAAGATGGTTTTCATGAATTGAAGAAATATTCTGAAAAATATGTAGTGCTGTTTGGTAAGTGGGAAGCATTAATGACAAGTCAGAATGAGCAGCTGCATTATACAAGAATCAGAGCAGCTGATTTTCTCAAGAACTGAGGGCATAGGGGGTTATAAGGTGAACATGGATAGCAATACCAAGCTGGTATGACAAAGGTTAATGTCACATTAGGACATGTAAACAAAAGTTTAACAGTAAGGGATATAGTATAGTTCTTCCTGCACACCTCATCCTAGTTAGGCCTTATGTGCTTAAAATAACATGTCCAGATTTGGGTGATGTGCTTCAGCAAGAAGAAGGATTTGGAGAGATGTCCAGAGCAGAGCAATCAGAATGAACAGAGCCCTAGGAAACACGATCTAACAGAAAAGATTGAAAGCCTGAGTTATTAAACTTAAGAAAAACTGTCAGGAGACCTGACAAGGCTGTTGCACAGTGGAATGGAACAATAAATTCTCCATGATATCTCACAGGCTAAGAAGAGATAATCGTAAATTACAGCACTGAAGACTCAAGTTACAATTTAAGAATGATTTTCTAAATATCAGGCAGTGAAGAGATGACTGAGCTTCCACTGTCAGGGACCTTTAAGAACAGGCTGAGCAAGAATGGCACAGATTTAACAGATCTCACCCATAAGCAAAGGGGTGGACCAGAGGAAGCTTTTTCCAGCTCTATTTTTATATGAGCTGATGACTGTGCACTTAAGCGTCTGTGCACAAGTACTTGGACAGGTCTAACCAATTAACTTGGTCATGATGTTATGCAGCATCTCTTAGTGACAGAAACACCTGAAAAAAACATCAGGTGGTGTTGTCAGCTCCTGCAGTTTTACATTGGCTCAGCTCCTGAACTCATACAATAACAAGAAAACCTTTCTTCTCATAGAGAGGAAAAAAAATGTAAATTTCTAATCTTGCCTTTGTGAAGAAGAACTTGAAAACTTGTCTCCAAATAGCTTAAAAAATCAGATGACAAAGAAAAAGGGACAATGTTTCTACACCATTAAACTCTCATGGTTTGGGGGGGGGGCCTGACTCACGGTTTTTCAAAGGAGTTGGCATTAATGGTAATGGGCTAATTTGAATAGACAAATTTAGAAATTGATATTCCTGAACTTCCTATTATAGAGAAGGCAATACTGCCTGAACAGCAGGTCTATTTCAGGAAATTAAAACCTCCCCATATCCTTTCAGATGACTTGATCGTTTCTACATTTCAGTCAATGTTACACAGGGGACATTGCACAATGCTTAACATGGTGGCAGAAAATTCACCTAGCAGAGAATCGTGAAGGCACTGTGTCTGCTGAAAGACTCTCCGGCTGGAAACAGACATAATGGGGGCACAAGGAATTAATTTTTGGCCAATCTCTGTTTGGAAGTTGTTGTTGTCTCATTAATAGCACTTCTTCCGCAGAGTGGGTCTAGGTAGAAATTGCAAGCAGAAGAGAAGCTCTCTTTTGTACCAAGCAGGTCCAGACACCTGCATTTTCAAAAGACATGCAACTTAAAATATATTATAGATGTCAAATGTGAGAGTTGTTTAAGTGAGTTTCTTTTCCTAGAAACACAGAGAGCTCAGGAAAATGTTTTTAAAAACTTACATAGACCAACATTCGAGATTTTTTTCTCTTGAATAGTTGTGATCATTATAGATGTTATTTTCTTTCTTCTACAATATGTCCTTGCTGACTGTTTCCTTTTCTACTTTCTTGGAAAATGGGCATTTTCTGTCATCCCTTCCCTCTTCATGGACAGAAGGGTGAAAAAACCAATGCTGTGACAGATTCCTTTCACAGGATGAAAAGAAAAATAGTAGAAAAAGCCTTTCTGATTAAGTAGTCAATCTATTGCAGCACTTCCTTCATTAAAACTTGGAATAAATGCAATACATGTTTTATAAAGCTCTGATTATTTCATTATCATGATTGGGGTATTTTAAAATGCCACCTAGGCTCCACTGGACTTGGTCAGCGTTTACATTATCTAAGCCCTTCTATGGGATCTCCTCTTTCCACTTTCACAAACTTCTGTGAGACTCAAAATGCAGACACACCACAAAGATGTCTTGACTACTGCCAGCTGTTACCTCCTAAGACTCTACTTTTTTTCTGTACCTTTAGCTCTACATTTAAAAGGTCTTCCTGTAACACATATCTTCCCCAGGCATTGCTAATCAACTTGTCCTTTGGCTTCTTCTCTGCTAAGATGAAAAAATGAGTGCTGCAATTCTCTCTAAGTGAGCAGTATTTTTTACACTCTGAAGCATTTTCTGTGGCTCTTTTTCTGAATTCTCACCCAATTTTTATCATCCTTCTGAAAACTCAAACTTCTCAGGAGACTCCAGCTGAGACAGCCGTTCCATTTTGCTCCTCTTGCTCCAACTACCATCAATAAGGGCAGAAGCCACTGAAACTCCCCTGACAAGCAATAGCTGTCCTGCTGCTTCCACCCACCATTGCTTGTTTCTTGAACTTTTCAATTCACCAAAGAAAAGCAAGAGGATCTCTGGAGCATTCAGAAATGCAAAGAAAGAGAAAGAGAGGTTTCTTCCTTTGGTGGAGCAGAGAAGCCGCTCATACCATCTCTAAGCTTAGTAGCTTCTTAGAAACAGCTGTGATCTGAAACCCTGACAGAGAAGGTACAACAGTAGAATTTTGGGCTCCACAACTGCAAGAGAGGGGAATTCTTCCTAGAAATCCTTGGAGCACAGCATTTTTCTCCCAGAGCTGGATTTAACCCACTGAATGCAAATATGCCCTTAAGTAACATCTGAAAATGAGGATTTTCCTTGCAAATGTTAAGCACAGTTATAATGATTCGTACATAAAGACTAGAGACCACAGAGAAACATCTATTATTGTTGCTGCAAAACACAGTAGCAACTCATGAGAGTTTTACTTTTATTATTCATGTTGCTATTAGGAGTTGCATTATTACTAGATCCTAGCTGGCACAGATGGCTGCTGTGCTTTGAGGTCTGCTTTAGTCATGTTTTTAGCCGCTTTTTTCTGCAGATTTTATAGGGTTTGGGCTGATTTTAGCTTCCTTCATTTGCTTGATAATTGTTTTGGGTTTTGTTTTAGTTTTTTTCTTAATTAGAAGGAATATGTTCATGTTTATAGTGTGCTTTATTCACTCTTTTTAAACTTGTGGTAACCAGAATCAGCAATGCAATTATACCTTCTGTTGTTTTTGTGGGACTGGCTCAGGCCAGATGCTTTGATGGGGGCAGCAGTTTTTCTGGAAGGTCAATATCAATTTGCTGGCACTGCTGGACTGGTGTTTCTCACCTGTTGATAAATCTCTACCTTGTAAATCACCTCTCACAGCATCACTTCTCTTTACCGCTAGGCAGGAGGGAAGCTCTCACCCAAATGTTTCTGTTCCCCTGAGACCCTCTGTCAAATCACTGCCTGAGCACTGGTGAGGATTTCTGTTTCCTGGACTCCTCCATTCACACTTGTCTTAGCCATCACCTCCACTGCTGCTGTGTTTTGCTTGTTTAACAGGTCATCTGCATGCAGTACCCCCTGGTTCCACTTGCCTTGCAGTCATTGCCTGAGGAATAATGAGGAAAATCAGGAGAGGGTTACTTGCACTGCTGTACGTGGTCAGCTCCTGTTGCAGGTACAACTGGGCAGAACCTACTGGTAAATGTTTAAGGTCAGTTAGGCAGAAATTCCAACTCAGACATAAACAGCTGTGTCTGCACTGCAGTTTGCTTTGGCTACATCATCACAGCTCAGTGGTAAGAGATCTGGGAACAGGGGTTTTTTTCAGCTTTTCCCTGAAATGGAGCATGCGAGCTAGGGAATCAGGTGCAGTGTACTCCCATATGCTTTCTGCTCTGCAAGGTCAGCATGTGACCCTCAAAGTCAGACACAAACTGATTTCTAGACCTGAAATGCATTGTTTAGTCATCATCATGTAACATTTCCATACACTTGCATGCCATACTGTAGTCTTCAGTTATTTCCCATAGTCCTGTTCTTTGATTGCTAAATCAAAGCATAATTGCATGTATAAGGAGGATTCACAAAAAGCTTCAAGTACTGCCCATGGTTACACTACTTCTTCTCTTGGTCTCTCTGATGGTCACCACCCGTTCTTGTTATGCAAAGAAAGGATTTAAAATACAAAGTTTGGGAGTAAAATGTTTGATTCTTTTGGAAAAATGAGAGCTTTTCAGGAGTACTTGACAAAAATTAGTTTTGTAAATCTGAGTGTCAAAAACTCTCCAACTGCATGAGGCAAGAAATTAATTACTAGTGTCATAGGATAGTTTTCAGTACTATGACCAAAGGGAAAATATCTCACTTAGGATGCACTAATTTACAGTAATTGTCTCCTAATCTTTTTTCATAGGATTTGAGTAACTCATCTTTAAATCCATGGAGTGGTTTGTATGCTGTGGCAGGGGGCTGGGTCCCTTAGCTTTTACCTGCTCCTCACATTAGCCTGACTCGAGTCTATGAGCCAAAACTATAATCCCAGTTCCAGATGCCCCCATAATTTGGATCTGAATAAGAATTTAGCAGATCAGACCATCTCTAATTACATCAGACAAATTATTGGATAATTTCTTCTGCTTTATCTTTGCAATTCACTGGAGCAGTTAATTTCTCCAAAAGCAGGAACATCCTTTCTCATTAGGAATCCCTTTTTGGCCTTTTTCATGTGAGTTTCTTATATTAAGAACAAACACATGCACACACACACACACACACACAGACTTTTGCTTTTATTATATTAATGCTACCTAAGAGAATATGACATGCTTAATGGAAAGTTGGCTTTAGCCATTAGGTAATCTGCCACTTCACAGAAGAAGAGGAATGACATCAGTCTGTATGTTTCCAAAGGACAGAGCAGGTGGGCAACAAGGGAGAGCTGGAAGAGAAAAAGACTGATGCCAACTGATTTGAGTATTCATTTTGTGGTGTCATGGACCACAAACTTCTGGCTTCTGTTTTTGAAGTTTCTGCTTCTCTCTTGCCTATGATGGAAGTGAGGTATTCATCCGTTTCTAACTCTGATATTTATATTACCTGCTCTGTCCTTTTTGGATATTTTTGTTCACTACAGGTATACCCCAAGTCATTATTTTGAAGACCTTAGCTGAAGCATATTTCAGCCAGCCCTTAGGGCACCAAGAGATGCTTAAGATACAGAGAGGTTACAGTCTGGCACAGACTAAATAAAAACAGGAGCAGGATGTTTGTGCTAGGTAGAAGTGCCAGGCTGTGGTTCTATGGTCACCCAGAGACATGGCCAGACATGAAGTTTTGGACTCTTGCTTCTCTTCAGTGTCCCCTTGCTCTGTTTCCTCCCATCCATTAAAAAAAAAAAAAAAAAAACAAAAAAAAAAAAAAAACCAAACAAAAAACCCTAACTGCTGTAAAAAAATCATAGTCATGTTTTCACAAAGTATCCCAGAAAAAGAAACCTTACATATCATTCTGCTTTGCTTAATATTGACTGAGCATTGCATTTTTCATTTTGAAATGGAGAACCCCAGGGCTTAGTCTGAGACTTCTGGGAAGCTAATAATGGCACCTATACATTTTGAAGCTGTTGATTTTGATTTTCTAGTTTCAAGTGTTAAATCAGCATTATTACTTAGGAAGTTCTGGCCTCTTGACTGAGCTGCAGATATGTATGCCTCTCCAATGCATAATATTTTGGAAATGCATGCTTCATTGAAGTGTCATTGATTTTCAACCAAAGTGAAAATACCCTCAATGCCTTTAATGCTTTCTTAAGAGAATTACAAAGGAGGCTGGAGAGGGTTTGGACAAAGTCATTATTAATTGCACATCACAAAATTTGAATTTATATATTTTTAATGCAGAAATTCTTCACAGCTCTTAAATCAAAATGTTGTTCTAAAATTATGTCTAATTTTATAAATGGAAAGACCCTATTTTGTTCAAGACTTTCAAATTCCTTTGCTTTGTTCAACAAACCCCTATGCTTGCTGTGAGGGGATTGCTGATTGCTTTGTCAGCAAGACCAATGATATTCAATCTTTGATTTCTGATTCATTTGCTTCTTCCTTCCCTTTGATGATGAGAATAAATGTCTAGCTTTTCCTTTCCTTTCAAAAAAATTTCTCTCGCCTCTCACTTCCTCAGTATTGAGAGTGTTTTATGTGGAGCATTCTGCCTGCCTTTTGGACTATCTGCTCCTCTTCACTGAGCTCAGAGCTGGCTAAGTCCTTTATAGTCCTTCATTAGAGAAACAATTTTTTTTTCTTTTTCTGTCATTGGCTCTCATGTCAGGGTGTCAGTGTTGCCTCTGCTCCATGGCTTCCCTTTGGCTGTTTCCTCAAGATTTTGCCTTGGCATTTTTCTCTGAGGTGTCCCAGTCTACCACTGTTCTGGTAGACAATGGGTAAGAAGGTCTGGAACAGGTTGAACGTGAAGGAGACTGTGGGATTATGGAGCGAAACTTGGAGCAGGGCCTAGCAGTTGCTGTAAATTAGACCAGTTGACACTGATGTTGGCATACAAGTTTCTGCTAGGTCCACAGGGCAAGATCACAGCTCAGTTATGAGCACAGAGGAGCACCTTGAGGTTAAAACTCACCAAACACTGTGAAAGTGGTGACAGCAACCTCCAGAAGGGTATGTGGTGAGCAAAAGTAGCAGCAGTTTTGTCCGATGTGGCAGCAGCTTGACAAAAGCCAAGTCCTGCTCCAATGTCTGTCAGCAGCTGAAGAACCTGGGCGTGCCCAGCTTGGTGTGGGAGCACCCACCATGTGGTCCCAGCCTCTACACTGCCCTCCATGGCTTTGCCCGCAGAGGAAGATGGTCAGAGGGCTGGAGAACCTTCCCCATGAGAAAGCACTGACAGAGTCAGGTCCTTTCTCACTGTAAAAGAGATGGATCATCACACTACTCATACAGTTCAAGGCCACATAAAAGGAGAACAGAGGCTCTCTTTTCACAAGGAACCAAATGAAGAAGACAAGAGGCAATGAGTACAAATTGCACCAGGACAGCATTCATCTTAGGATAAGAAAGGTATTTTGTAAGGGTAAGAGCAACCATTCAATGGAATGGCTTGCCCAGAGTTCTTGAAGTCTTCAAGATGTAATTGGACAGACTGTTAGATATAATCATCTAGGCTGCATTTCCCACAGAAGGGTGATTTTCTGAGCCCCTTTCTACCCTCTGTTATTCTATAGCTCTTTCTCATGAAAAGGTGATGAGGTACTGGCACAGGGTGCCCAGAGAAGCTGTAGCATATTCTTCTCTATTCCTGGAAGAGTTCAAAATCAAGTTTAAGGGGTCTTAGAGAAACCTTGTCTAATGGGAGGTCTCCCTGTCCATTGCAGAGGGGTGGAACAAGACGATCTTTAAGGTCCCTTCCCACCAAAATATTTTATGAGTCTATGAATCTATGATAAGTGATTGATTACCTTTAGCAGTCACTGAAGCGTTTTGGTGTCCAAGTCTATGTAGTCTCCACTCTGGTTTTTGGTCTTAATTCTGACCCAGGCTCTTGAAGTTATACGTTATTAACATTTGAGAAAGTCCTAGAAACACCATCAATCTCAGTGCCAAACAAACATGTCAAGAGGCAGTTCTTGTCTTCCTGGGTATGATTTAAATCAAAACAAGGTGGATACCAAATGGGAGAAATGCATTACCAGCATCTCTGTTTAAAGATGAGATGCAGCCTTGCCAGTTTGGGGAACAGAGGACACAGAGCAAATTTTTCAAGGATTTGGCACGTCTGAGAAAACAAGAGTTAAAGCACAACAATGGTATTACAACCATTTTATTAGGTTAGAATTGTTAAAGCTTGCCATATTTGGCTAAGATGTTAAAAGCACAGTTCACATGATCTGTAAAAGAGTTACACTACATTGTAGCTAATATGAATTATCAAATAGTAATGGTTTAGCTACTAATAAGGTCTTTGACCTGTGAAGTCTTGCCCACTATGCTTAATTGCTTTGAAAATACATGGTTGCTTCCTCTGAAATACTGATTACAGCTATGTTCTACCCCCCTCAGTAACAACTGGCCGCAACAGTAAGAAAAAGATGCCTCATTTCTGAGAGAACACCTTGCCAGATTTGGGTTTGCACCATGTCTGGACAATGAAGAGGTGTGAAGGCCTCCTTTTTGTTATGCACCTCACCAGACAACACAAATAACAAGCTTTAGGCACAATTTTTGCATAGGATTCATTAGCTCCTAGAAAACCTGCTGATTTCATTCAGCCTGTAGAAGTGTGAAGGAATATGTACTCAGAGGTCTGCAGGTGAGGCCAAGATCAAGGGTATATTGTAACTGGTACGTTTTATAAAAATCTCTGCAATGTGAGGGAAAAAAATCTAAATATTGATTGCAAGGTTTGATCAGTTGAGCTTTTCAGAGGAAGCTTCAATCTGATTTGTCAGGATATTGATTTTTTTTTCCTTGCTTTTTTGAGTAATTATTTTCAGTTATTCTTAGCTGATTGCCTCACTTTGAACTACTATCAGATATCAGATTTAGGGGGGTTTATTTAAATGTAAAAAAATATTCTATTTAAGAAGGATTATAAACTCAGATCTGAAAGAGAAATCTTGTATGTGTCCTTCCAGGAAAGAAGAAAACAGAAGCACTTTCTACTTTCCTGTATGGCAAGTAAGGCCATTCAAAAGTGTGAGAAAAGCTGAAGGTTTTATTATGTTCAAAGGTGCAAGATAGCTTATCAAGTCTGCAATTCATCACATGTTTTAAGCGCTATTTACCTAGAAATCATTCCCAAATATATCCAGAGCATTTGTAAATATGTAATGACATATCTTTATCACAGTAAGTATTCTGCATGATTCAGCAGGATATTGTGTAGCATATTCAAAATTTGCAGCTAAATCAGTAATGGTTGGTAAATCTGGACAGATGACACACAGCTCCTTACTGTCCTCGTATCCTGTTCTTATTTTCTTCTTTTTCCAAAAATAGAAGAAGAAAATTATTATAAAATAAATAAATTATCTTACATGCCTCCTGATTATTGCCCTCATAAGCAGGACTTGTTCTGAAATCTGTGTCTATTTCCTCTTGTGCCATAGCACACCTATAAGACCTTGGCTTCATCTTCTCTACAACGTGTCTAAGGCCAACAGCAAGGTCTCCCCTTGTCTTTGCTTCTTAATGCTGAACAGCTCAAGTTCCCAGTGTTTGTATCAAAATCCTCAGCACCCTGAATAATTTGACCTTACAACTTCTCAGGGTTATGAGGAAAAAACATGATAAAGTTATTTTACTTGATGACATTACTAGGATTTCTTAAATGATGTTACAGAAACTGATAAACATGATTGTGTTAAGAGAATTGAAAAAAAAATCTTATATTAAACTCCTCTGATTAATTACAGAACTGAGAAAAATAGCAGTTTAAAAAAGATTTAAGGTATTTGCTTGCAAAAGCATTACTCAGAGCCAGCTTTATTTTTTAAGTATGCAATTTTTCTGTCAGTCTATAATGTGGTACTGTGACTGGGTAATATATCTTGAGGCTTTAAAGACTCTTGGCATGACATACTCTTTGAGACAGTAGATCTTAATAGATCCTTCTGCATTAATCCTGACTAATGAGAAGATGAAGAGTTAATTAAAAATACTTCACATAGACTTTGACACAGGAGACCATTTCAGCTGTGCTGTGTTTTTTGCTTTGTCATAGATGAACACAACCTAACTTTCATTTTTTCCATTAGCTCACTATGGTTGAAAAATTTCCATTAAAGTTTACCAGATCACTGATCTATGAACTAAACAGTATTTGAATATTTCCAGATTTGATTTACTATGGTATATGATCTCCTGTGCCTTCATTGAAGCCATATAGTAAAAGAGCCATTATGTGATATCTTCAGTCACTGATCTAGCAGATCATTAAGAAGTTTTTCCTTCTGTATGCATTAGACTTTATGAGCTTGATTTTTTTTCTAGCATTCTGATGGTGCTCTGCATGAGGGGAAGCACTTTGGCAGGGGTGGTCCTTCACGTGCAATATGTACAACATGAAACCACATGCAGCAGCCCATATCAAGTTAAAATAGGGTCTTTTCTGTCTAAAGAGAATCTTGGTTTTATCTCCTGAATTATGCAGCTTCTGATGATGCTGCACATTTAAAAAGTGCTGGCAGGTGTAAAAGAATGCAAAATGACAAGAGTTTTGAGTCATACCAGAGAGGAATGTAGCCCTGCACTCCTTACTAAACTCTCAATAAGCTTCACTTGAGGGGCAAACTTCTGCAAATGACTCATAGAAAGCCAGAGAGAAGAACTCTAAATAGCAAGGTCAATGTGACTGGTCGCAGACATCTATAGAATTTGGATTCAATCACATGAAGGTCTCAGTCATTGTAAGACTAATTTTTTACAGCTTAGTATTTAAGACATTTGGTCTTCAGTAGCAGAGGAATCGTCAAGCCTCTACGGAGGAATAGACAAGACTCTATTTTCCTGTAAAGAAATCCATTGTGTTTTGGGAATAATTATTACTCTGATCAGCAGTGATTCCATCCTGTTTCGTTTAGGCAAAAGCACATTGTCCTTTCTCCAGATATGCAATTTCAGGCTACTTCTTTAAAAGAAAATATGTTTTATGAGAGGTTTTTCTCTAAATTTTCAAATTTCTGTGCACAAATTCTGGACATAAACAATATATTTAAGCAAACATTATCACTATTTTTAAATTATCAATATTATGTTACAAAAAATGCATCAAGTATCCTTGGTAAAGCCAGTCACTTGGGATAAGATCATTTTCCATGAAAATGCAAAATGTCATTTGCCAAAAGTATCAACCAATTTCAGTGTTCATGGTTTTGAACAAAAATTAAAGCATACATTTTTCCCTTCAAAATTTTGTATGGCTAGAAACAAATAACAGGTGCTCAAAGGAAATTGCAGGAAATCAGAAAGAGGATGACAGGAAAAATATACCCATACTAGACAATTCTTTCTATAAAACATTGCTTAGATCAAATATGTAGGTTAAGGGCCAAAATTTACTTCCATTTTGGCTTAAAAATGTGTTCTATCTAGTATAACAGTATTGTGCGAAATATCCTGTAGTTCCGATGCTTCTCAGTGGAATCAAATGCCCAGGTTAGATAAGATGAGAGCTTCTTGTGAGATATTTGATCAACTGTAGAAACATTCTAGACAGACTTACCAAAGCAGTAGAAATTACAAAGAAATCAGTCATGGTAATTAACTTCCCTCAGGACTTTCATGTGTCAGAACCTAAATATTACTCCTTCATAGATTTACCTCAGGTATAATATTCTACCTACAGTGGATATAAACAAATGCTCTATTATTAAAGCAGAACTTTTATAAATATGATAAAGTTGATGCTCAAGAGAGCTGAACACCCACTAGGTCTGATTGTTGTACTACTCTGATGCCCAAGTTCAAGGATGTCTATAAAGCTACATTCCTCTTTATTTGGAAACTCATTAAGAAAAAGGAAAAAAAAAACCAAAAAAAACCCCAAGAGTTATTATTTACCTTCCAGTAATAAAAAAATGTTACTGACATTGGAAAACTACAGGGGCACTGACCAAAGAGCAATAAAGAAAGACGAGGAGAACTTCTGAAACATTAATGATGTCCTTCTGCCAAAGCTTGTAAAAATGTGCTAAAACTTTGAGTATTCATGAACATGGCAGCTTGAGATTTACCTCATCTCATCAACTCCCTGGGCTAAGTTTTCACTTACCCAATATTTTTCCCAGACGGGATCTCGGTAGGATTATGAGAGATAAGAGGGAAAGACATGCATTCCTTAGCCAAGAGATAATTAAACAGAGTCATCAAGGCCAGACCTCTGACTGGGCTGTGAAATCTACTGCCAGATGTTGCAGATACATCTGTCTAAGTACTAACAGGATCCCTTTTATCACAATAGCTAAGCATTTCACAAATATTAATGGATTTTCTCTCTGAGAAAGGACTGGTTTTCCATACTAGTATAGGACAGGACAGAGCTGAACAAATAATAGTCACAAAGTAGATATTTTTTGAGTTTCAAATTTTGCTCTATAACTTTTTCTATTTGTGGGTTTTTGTTTTGTTTCTTTTTTTGTACATGAGGGAAAAAAAACCTCAAACTCGGAAGCTTGAAAATCTAGAAACAGCTAGTTGCTTCCACAAAGCAGACTCTTTCCTCCATTATTCTTAGCTGTTAAACAATAGAACATTGGGAAAAAGTGAACAATTTATTTATCATTCATTTCAATATACTTGTATGTCCACAAGTCTTATATAGTGTAGTGGTAGATACGGTGGCCTAAAGACTGAAAAACTGAAAGAAAAATATTAAGGATCTTCTATACACACATACATACATACAAACATATTTACAAGAATAAACAAAAAAATATTAACTATAATTTAACTGTGTATTAAAAAAACAAATGCACACACAAGTTTATGTTTTTATATAATTTGAAATATGGTTGTATGTACTTATGATTACACACATAGATACCTTTTATTCCATTTATTTCATAACGCATGGGAGTTGTCTCATAAATTTTGAATAGCTTGGGTTTTCCATCCTGAACTTCCTGCACTAAACTGAATATGATGTGTGAGAGAGAGAAACTTCGGCTTCTTACATTACTTTTGCTTTTATATATTGCTGTGGGTTATCATCTACACTGCACACAGGGACAGAGATAATGGGAAAGGAAAGGTGGGGAAATAGCATCATATCTTATACATTGTGTCAGAAAATTGTGTTCTTGTCCACAAAGATCCAAGCAGACTTTTCTTAGACCTCCCAGATCAGTGGAGAAGGACTTGTATGTACATATGAGAGCAAAAAGAGGTTGCAAAAAACCTTCCATCAGGTTTAACATTAAATAACCAATAACTGAAATACCACCTGTAGGAGATCACTAAATATAAGCAGCCAGGTGCTGCAACAAAATGCGAAATCATTTGTTTAAATGCAACACTTCACTCCAGTAAATTATTACATTGTAATTAGAGATTTTCCCTGAGACTGTACCAAGCAATGTGCTAGTAAGTGGGCTGTGAAGTTCATTCTTGCTGACAGTGGAAGATGCCCAGGTTGCTCTAGGTGCTACTGTGAATAAAATGTTTGTGTTTTCTGTCAGCTTCTGGTGTCCAAAACAGAGGTACGTTTTCATGCATTTAAAGAATAAAATGGACTTGGTCAGACTCCACTTCAGACATGCCAGCCTTCACCAACAGCTAAAAAGAGAACCCAAATGGTCATATAGCAGGGCACACATTGCCTTTAAGAGCTAAAGAGGAGGAGTAGGGAAATTTCCATAATTCAGTAAAATCTGAATTGAAAGCCCTTTGAAGAGAAGTCAGAGTAACCTTCTGCTCTCCTTGGGGGCAAGGGGAGTGTTTCTGTCCTGGGGTCTCCCATGAGTGTGCCGAGGTTATCAGTGTGAGGGGTGTGCTGACTCAGGACATGTCCCCACTGGCAGCCGTGGCAGTTGTCAATCCCTGCCAGGTCTCACCCTCCACACTGAGCAGGGAAGATCAGTTTACACTGTATGAAGATTCAACTGAAGAGTAGTAACCCACTGTGTGTTTTCCTAAGTATTGTGTGCCACATTCAGTGATAGCATCAAACAAATCACATTCAGGGAACTGCTACTGACTCAGATGGCATTTCTACAGACAGGTAGGAAGGTGGAAGTTCACGTGTTAATTACTAGAGCAACCCCTGCTACACAAATACTTTTGGTTAAATAAAATTGTTAGAGCTCCATACAGAGTTAGGATGAAATTTTGAAGAAGATTCTAGATAAATTACAAGGTTTTATTAATAATTTATTAGGTACTGTATATAACTGTACACATAGTTAGTATATTCTGGATGAGCTCTAGATTTTGCCACTCTGTTCTTATTGATAAAATAAGCCATTTTCTTTTTTGATCTTGTACTAAGAGTTTGGTTAGACCTTGTTGGAAATTAAGAGACTATTGAAAATAAGGGGTTTCTTTTCACATTTGAGTACAGGTTTTGACTCACATTATATTTTTAAGTGCATTTAAAAAAAAAAAAATCACTTTACAATATGAATTAGTTTCTGTGCAGTAAATCTTTTTACAGTTGCTAAGCATTTTCCTAACAACTGGGAAAGAAACCCTGTTTTGGGTCCATTTAGCTGTCAGTAAATTCTGATGCTGACGCCATAATAATAACTATATACTTGTGATATCAATGCATTTGGACTTTGTGGCTTTTTAAAAAATACTTCCCAAGGTTAGTTAAGGGTTTCCTGTGATGATGTATAACGCAATTGGTGTAATAAAGTACTTTACCAGGTCTTTTTGGGCATTGCAAGGGCTTTTAACACCAGTATTTTCTGACTGTGTGCTGCCTCTGTGCTCTCTAGTCTTTCCAAATCAGAAGAGGGAAAACAGCCCATGAAGAGCTGCATGTGCTGGGACTTACATAAAAGCCATGTTCATTCTGCTCTTGGAGGCAGAGGTAGAATGTTGTTTAGTGTGTGCAGATTAAGTTGCCAATTATTTATTTAAAATTTTAATTGGTGCCAGAGAGGTTGAATGCCTTGGCTACATTCCCCAGCAAAGCAAACACATAAAACAAAATAAATGTTGCTTGAAGAATATTCAATGCTTTTGATAGAAATATGCCCGTTTAGTGTTGATCTTTGATTCCCAGAGCTGTCCAGTTCTAAGAGGATCAGAAGATTGCCCACATATCAGGCTGCTAACTGGTTTTTAGTTATTTATCCTGTTTATTTCTGTATCTTTCCAGTTATTTATTGATGAAAGAATTTGTACGTTCCTCATTAATGCAAATATTTTAAGACCTGTGTTAGATCTAATCCTCCACTCTGATCCAATGGCTTTGACCTGTTAGAGTCCAAATCACACCAATTTGCTGGAGCAATGCACTGGAAGATTTGGATTGCTGTAAATATTTCTTTACCCAGATATAGTACTCCAAACTGAACAGTATTGATTAGTTTCCAAAAAATGCATGCAGTACTTACTTGTTCTTCTCTTAACATTCTCCTCATTTTTGTGCAGAGATAACTCAGGCAAATCAGAGGTTTCACTAATATTTTCTTCATTCAAAAAAATTTATAATGGGATTTATCAGCTAAATTAGACTTTTCCAGGGACACATTATTTCCAGTCTTCTCCTGCACAGTCAATAATGGGTCTTTTATTATGTTCCTTGGGAAAATTTATAACAATTTAGTGAATTTTATCACTAACACACTTGTTCTGCTTGTCTAGATTACTTCTTGCTCTGCACACCTCACTCTGTTACACTTAGTTGTACCTTCCTACATTCTACTAAACAATTTTTTTGACTCTTCATAAATATTTCTAAAAATCACTCAGAAATCCTTTTCAAAATAGTTTAAGCATATTTTAAATAAAACAGATGGGTCTCAAGAAGTCATCTTTCACATCTCTTAGCTATGTGTTTTTATAAAATTTTCAGTATTAAACTGATCTGCTACTCACTGAGTATGTTCTATTCTCCTTTTTAAAATGCTTCATTTTTGCAGACAGAAGATGCATTAATTTCAGCTCAGAGCAGTCATCAATAAACAGTCATTATTCTTGTGAAGTTCCTTTTATCTGTGTAAACCAGAGTTTATGATATATATTATACAATTCCTTCTATGTCTGCCTCACTGGCAAAGGTGTATAAGGCCCCACTGGTAAAGCTGGAAAACAAAGCATCCCTTAGGACTATAAAGTACTGTTCTGACTTGTATTTGCCCAGTTTGAAAACCCCTGAAAACTCAGGCCACATTGTTTTCAAGCAGGATATCAAAAATGCAGGTCAGAGAAAAGAAATTTATGGCTGGGCTGCATTCATCTCTTCTACTTACAGATTTACAGATTTAAAATCAAGCAGGCACGTGCTTACTCGTAAAAAAGTGTTCAAAGGACACAAACATGTAAACATTTACGAAGTAAAAGTACCACGGATGTGGTTATAACCACAGATTGATTAGTTTGGAAAAAACTTCTAAGACCATGGAGTCCAACCACTAATCCAGCACTGCTGTGTCCATAAGTGCCACATCTACATGTTTTTTAAATACCTCCAGAAACGGTGACTCATCCAACTCCTGACTGCACAGACACCTGGTATGCTCACTTGGTAGTTACTGTACCAATTCACACATTACTGCCACATGAATAAAATTATAACATTACTTGTCTACAGACATGTGGGTGTCCCTTCTTCTCTAGTTTTAGAGAAGAATTGAAAAGGATCAAAAACAATGAGCAGAAGACTCATTACAAATGTTTTTTTTCATTCATAATTTAAGTGAGCCAGAAGTCTGAAAGCAAGCATTCAGAACAGAGTGGTCAAGGTTTCAAGGCTAACTACATTAATCCTTGGTGAAATAACAAGCAGAAATTTCTCATCACTTCTAGTTGGCAAATAAGAGAAATTAGGGTGATCCATCTCTTACTTTAAGCAAGCATTCCTCACCATCGTAATTGATGTCCTGTGGTTATTATCTTATGTATTTTAAGAGATAACTCTTAATTAATTAAATTTTGCAGATGTTGCTTACTTTCACTGCAATAATTCATTCTCAAAAAAAGCAATGGATTTTTGACAATATAAATCAAAAACCTAAAAATGGCAATTCCCCTTCCTAGCTGTCCTGAAGAACTAAACAAGCAAAATACAAAGTTTTGAATGAGCTCAAAGTTTTGAGCCCTGAGCTCAAAATTTCTGCAATTGCTTCCCCATTTAAGCAGAGAGGTCTCTTTGCAGAGGAGCAGGCTAGAAAGTCACAGCCACCTCCTACTTGTCTATTCAGTAAGTCATGCGCTTATATGCCTTATGGTTTTGAACTGTGGTCCATCCTTGAAGAGCCTTAGCTATAGTGTGACGATGATTTGTTCTGAGAAACTAAGGCATTTGTGAGAAAGGCAGGGCTTTACAAATGAATTCATGTAGCAGCAGTTATGCCATTTAAAAGCAGAAGACATTAAAAGATGTGTTTGCAGAAATTGTATAAATATGCTGTCAGCTGCTAAAAAAGTGGAAGAAGACAGTTCTGAGACACATTTCCAGAACTACATCTAGCATCCTGTACATTAAACTATTCGTTATGTAAAGATTGTTTTGTCCATAGATTTATCACAGGCTGAATACTGCCTTAAAATAGCTCATATAAATAGCTAATATAAATATATATGTTCTATATGCATACAGAGCAGTCAGTGAGCACATTCTTAAACAGCATTTAATATTATTTATATGGTTTTAATTGACTGAATTATAGCTCTGTACATGGCTTTCAGCCATGACAGCAAACATTCCCTCAACAAATCAAGATACAACCTGCTAGCTATCTCATAAAGATAGGGCTACCTGCTCCTTTATTCACTTCATGCCTCTGAAGACATTATTAGAAAAACATTATTCCTCCCTTTTTGTAGATGTGCACAGCAGAAGTCAAACAAGACCCAAGCTAGCTTTTCATTCCTAAGCCCACGGAATTACAGAAACCAGCAAAACCTCTTACAGGCTGGTATCACAAAACCTTCAACATGGCAGGACAAGATAAATAACAGGGGCTAAAGATGCAATCTTGAGAAAGCAGAGCAAAAAGACTGTCTTTTAAATATATACGCCTTTTTACTTCAGTCAATTCATATCTTTGTTTTTAACTAAATCATACCTACCATTTGTCTCTCATCTTATTTATTTACTTCACTTCTGTACTACCATCATTAAAATGATTCATTATTTTAATAGCCTGACCTTGCAGTGTCTTAACACATATAACAGATAACCTTATTTTTATAGTGTTATAATAAAAAGTAAAATTGCTCTTTCTGGGTAAAAATCTACATGTATAGTCTTGCCCACAATTCATTCACTTCTGCCATGCAGAAAAAGTTCTAATTAACCAGGTCTCTCAGGGGGCTGGTTAACTTCTACTTGCACAGCTATATTGCTGAAAACTGTAATATGGTCAACAACTCCCTAAAAAGAAGAGGCTTTGCACTTTCTGCAATGAGAGAAGAAATGGTTTTGCATGGATCAGTAAAGATAGCAATAATTGCCATAAGGCTTACTGCAATTTATGCAGAAGAAGTCTCTCAATTGCTCATAGTGGACTGTCAGATGTGAGACAGCATGCAAATGGAGCAGATCATAAAAATAATTTCTAGCTTGGATTCTTAGAACAAAACTCTTGAAACCTTCTTTTATTGCTAAGAAAAGTAGGAATAGAGAGAACAATGTGATTGCTGGAAACGCAACAGAAGTGCATATTTTATTATTCATACTTTTTTACAGAGCTACAACAAGCTAAATAATACAGTTTCCCAAGATTTATGCACAGCTATATCTTGGTAGAACAAAAGGTTTATAAATTGCCAGCACTGTATTAGCCTTCTTTCAGTTTAGAAACAATTAAAATCTTTGTTGAAAGGTTATATCTTTTTCTATGGCCACTGGTGTCTTAAGACTTGAAAATATAGAAAAATAATTCTAGTTGTTGTTGGATACTATATAGTTAAGTACCTTAATGCATTATTAGGCATTTTCTGTTTGATTAATTTCAAGACAGGAATGAAAATGCATTATGAATATTTGGAAAAATAAAAATTACACTGAAATAACAGAGTCTGAACTTTGGCAGTTGTGGTAGGTGCTATCATACAATTTTTGCATGACAAGCTGACAAGCTTGCTGACTGCTGATTGTACAGCTCTTGCCTGAGCGCCTCAGCAGAGTATGGTACATATAATATTGAATATTGTGTTTCAAACACTCAGTCATTTTGTCATCTTCCCAATGGTATTCAGTTTTCCAAGACCTAGTTCACTTACGTAATTTTGAACATGTAGAAATACTGAAGTATGTCCTCCCAAGATGGCTACATCCTACCTGGAACTTGAAAATATCAAGTATTTTTAACTACCAGTATTTATCAATGTGCATTTGATGTAGGACTCATTTCACCTAAGTTTAATGGTATGAAAGCATATGATTTCTAATCTAAACTGGTTGTCTAATGCAAACATCTTAGAAAATCATTGTCTTTCATCTGCCAGAGAATAGTTTATCCCTCATGCTTAGAGAGTATCTAACGTGGGTTTGAAGTGGAAAGAAAAACGTGAAGGAATAAAAATTGTGTTAGTGTAGAGTTCTAATACTTCCTGACACTGATAGCTTTAAAGCATCTCTGAACCTTTTCCTCAGCCATTTATAGGCTTCTCAGAATCTTACTTCACTCAAAGCAAGAGCCTGTTTTCTTTGTGAATGCAGTACAGGCCGCATTCACAAATCTCTAATCTCAGCATTTTGCTTAGGGACTTGGTATGTCCAAAACAGAATGACGGACATCTCTGAATGCAGGGATTCTAGATGTCCCTCATGAATACCTGACTGAGACATCTAAGCATGATGATAAAATGTTGGTGTCTTCCACTCCCCAGACTCTTATAAAGAGGGTGCTATTGAGGGTGAAGGAGAAGGCACTGACTGTCTAAAAAGGAGATTTCCAAAACATACATCTGCCCATGACCCATATCTTTGTTTCTTATCCTATGTTACGGAGCGACAGCAAACATCCCTCTTTTTCTTTTAAGAAAATACATTGCTGCTTCACCTGTTCCTCATCTTGTTTTACTTTACTTATCTTCGGGAATTATGCCTTGGAGGGATTTTCTGTGCTATTGAGCTCTTGACTGCTGAAGATCAGCAGCTTTAACATTTGCCTGTCAATGGCAGTTTTTGTAATCTCATGTTCCATACTCGGAGTGCTGGACGTTACAGCCTTGACATTTGGCCTAAGATTGAGAACTTGCTATTAGTATTTCCCCAGGAAACTGACACTTGATGGACAGGTTACATAATCCATGCTTGGATACATTTCTTGGTGAATTGATCTCCATTTCAAATTGACATGGGCAAAGACAAAAATGTAGTACATCACCATCTATTCCCCACCCATAGTGTCTTTTAATAAAATGCAACATGCATCACAGCTTAAGCTATGAAGCATATAAATCTGCAACATGCAGTTTGAAACTTGCTTACAAAATACCATAAATGCCTTCCACATTTCCCTTGTGTTTGTTTACTTATGCAGGAAGTCTAGAAAAATATTTTGATGTATTACATGCCATAATTTTTAACATTACTCAAAATGTTCCAAAAGACTTTTAGTGAAAGTTAACCCACATCAATCATGACCATGACATGAAAAATTACTGACAACCTTTAAATAAAAGAAGAAGGAACAAGCACTCTAATACTCCTGGCTGATGCTGAATTGTTGAAAACATTTAAAGTGTTATGCACATATTCTGTCTACAGTGGAACAATATAAAAGGGAGACAATCATTTATTACCTTGGCAAACATAATTAAAGATCTTTTATCTTCTCAACTTATATGATCCCAGAATGTGCACTTTATATAGTGAGAATTATATTTAGTAACTATTGTATTAGTAACTATAGTAACTCTTTCTACTTTAGATTAACATAGATTCCAATGAATTCCCTGTGAGCTTTTCAAAGTTAGTACAACTGTGCATTCAGGCCATGACTTTGTCTCATATATTGCACCTTCCCTATTGTATTTCCCCAGCTGAAAATATCCAAACAAAAGGTGATACTAGACTAAGAAGGCTGACCCGATTTTCTGGTATTCCTCTTATGAGGGAACAACAAGGAAAGCATGCCAAGATCTGGTTGTCTCACTGGATCTGAATACAGAGATCTTTTTATTCACAGAAAGCACAAACAGCATGGTCTCCAGCTCTGTGCCAAAAATTCAATAATGTGCCTACCAAGGTGGCACATGTCCTGTAGTTCCTCCAAGAAAAGTAAGCTTTATCACAAGTCTGAGACTTTTTTGACTCTTCAAGTCAAATTCCCTATATCTTTGAAGAGTTTTGGTCAAACTGATATCTTTGGACACAGAACTAAATATGATTCAAGTGAGGAAATTTTTTCTTTTCTCTGTTATTATGGAAAACTTCAGCCTTGAAATATTTTAGCTGTGCATTCCTCTAGACTGTATGCTTTATAAAACCTTGTTATTACAAATCCAGCTTATTTCAAAACCTTGATCCGCAAAGCCTCTTTATATACAGATTCTGATGGTTTTTTGCAACACATCTAAATCATATCATCTAATTTATTCAAAGTTCTGACTCTGGTTTTCAGTCTCTTGCAGCATTTCAACAAGTTGTGCAAACTATGAAATTTCATGAAAATATTGCATTTACCTGAGGATATAAAAATTGCTCTGCTGCTTCATCTGACTTGCTGTTCTGCTCTTGCAGTGGTCAGATTCACCTATAAATGTTCTATCACACTTTTAAATCATGCAGTTCTGTATCTCTTAAGGAAATAGATGAAGGCAATTTCCTTCTTCTCACAGTGGTAGCTTTACAGGCTTAACTTGAACTCTTACTGCCAATGAACTAAAGGCATTTTAACTGAGCTAGTAAAGAAAACCAAGCTGGAAATTCCCAGGATTTTTGAAATAGCTAGGCCACAGCAGGAATCAATTGTATTGTTAATTTGAGAAAATCAGTTTCCAGAAAGTATGAACACTGGTCAAAAATAAAAATAAAAAATAAATGTAACCAAAAGCAGATGAAATTAATCAGGGAGTTCTTTTCTGTGATGTCTTCTTACTGCCTGAAACATAAATGTAAATTTAGTATATGTCAGCTGTATAAATGAAAAGCACAAGAGTGAGTTTGTAACTATGAAACTTCAATACAACTAGTAAATTGAAAATGTTAAAGGAAAAACCTAATGGAGAAGATGACATCTGTGTAAAAATTCTTCTCTTTGTCTTATTTCACAACCAGAAGTTGCTGGTTCAACCAGATAGCTACTGCTTCCCAGCATCTTAAAGAACTGGTCAGCCTAAGAGCTGAATTTTTCAAAAGAAAAAACTGTTAACACAGACACTTTCAAATCACTCTTAGAGTTGATCCCTTTTGTTTTAAAGAACTCCAAAGCCTCTAATGAGTTTTAGTTTTTTGTCTACTTTTGTGGAAGATGCTTGTGCTGGATTTGACTGGGACAGGTATTTTTTCTCATAGTAGCTGGCATGAGGATATGTTTTGGATTTGGGCTGAAAACTGTGTTGCTAGTACAGAGGTGTTTTTATTGCTGCTCAGCAGTGCTGACACAGAGTTAAGGCCTTTTCTGACCCTCACCACCCCCACCATGAGTGAGAAAGCTGTGGGTGCACAAGGAGTTTGAGAGGGGACACAGCCTGCACTGCTGACCCCAACTGACCCAAGGGATATTCCATATCATACTGCATCATGATCAGCATATACAGCTGGGGGAAGAAGGAAGAAAGGGGAAATGTTTCAAATGATGATATTTCTCTACCCAAAACTGTGTTACATGTGACAGGGCCCTGCTCTCTGGAGGCTGAAACCCTGCCTGCCCATGGGAAGGGGTGAATGATTACCTTGTTTTGCTTGCCTTGTGTGAGCAGCTTTTGCTTTACCTGGTGAATGGTCTTTATTTCAACCACACATTCTCCAGCTTTTTCTCTTCCAGTTCTTTCCCTCATCTCATTGTAGGGTGACTGAGAGAGCAAGTGTGGGATTTGGCTTCTGGCTGGGATTTAGCAACGACAATGCTGAAAGGATCTCTTCCCTCTTCCTCTGTCTGTTTTCAGTAATTGCCTTGTAATGGCAAGGAACAGTTCAGGAGAATCTATTGGCCATGTTAGGTTATGTCTGACCACTAGACTGATGCTCTGCAGGCTATAACTCATGGGATTCTGTGCCATAATTTTTCTTCCACTTCATTTACAAAAATATTCCTATTTTTAGCATCAATGTGAGACAGACACAATTATACTTGAAGTTCAGCAGCATATAATCGGTGTCTGAATTTGATTCTTGAATTATTCTAATCATCATTTTCACAATGTAACATAATTTACACAATGCTATTTGGTTTAAAACATCCTGGACTCAAAATCACATGTTTAAAATCGGTATTTTCAAAAAAGCCCCTAAACATAAATTATGAAATGCACTATAGTCAAGTTCCTGTGATATGCTATGTTTAGCAAATATAGAGTAGCATGTGAGATTATATTTTTAGCAGATGTAACTAATATTTTTTTTCTGAATGCTGAGAACAACCATCCAGAGTGAACTTGCACTGTTTGTGGTTGTGGAAATTTGAAAATGCTGCTGTAAATTAGACTTTTCCTTTCCTAGCTGTATTTTAACCCAATTTCTACCTGTGCTTCATCCCATTTCTTTTGGCTCCTGTCCTTCAACAGCAATTTCCAGTTTCCCTGCAGTTCAGCTCCTCAGCATTACAGCTACAAACAGGTGGGGACTTGAAACCCTGTGTTTTTTCTGACAAGTTCTTTCACGTGAACTAGTAGCAATGAATTTGAATTGGGACAGAATTATTTTGCAGACCCTAAGAATCACTCTGAAACTCAGTCTCCTACGTACAGGTCTATCAATTTTTGTCTGGGATTTACTGCAGAGAAGAACCTTCATATGTGCAGTAAAGTTAGTCAGGTGCCATTATAAGATAACTTAGATGCTTTGGGGACTGGTTGGATTTATTTTATTGCATATGCACTAAACAGCTGTGCAGTGAAAATACAGTGAGTCTCTCAGAAACCTCTCAGAAATTTGCAGACACTTGGTAACCCTATAGGGCTGAATGCTGCTATGTATATGGGGATAGCCAGGCTAGAAATCATCAGCAAATTGCAGATATTCACTGCAGATATGTGCCTGGAGTTACAGGCATTCAGTAGCCAGACTCACACTTCTACACATGTTCAGTAGCAAAAAAACTCACAATGATGTGACAGCATAATGAGTAAAAATTATTTTACAAAGGCAAACAATAACTTCTCAGATAGGTTTTCATCTGTTTAAATAAATAATAAATAAATGATAACACAAAACACACCAAAAGAAGCCTCACCAAAATACTGATACATTCAATCAACTTCAGACAAGCTACTGGGAGATGGGACAACCCAGAGGAGTGGAAATGGCCCCACCAAGTCATGCTCAGCATAAGATTTACAGGTTGTATATTTTACAAGAATTTCCATTCTAAAAATATTTTTAGCTTGGAGCCTTCTGGACCCCTTTGGAGTGTAACTCTGAAGGTCTTAACTGAGTCATAACTAGAATTGTGTCTAAAACATCCTCCAAGAGACTAAAATGTCACTGTTTCTTTCAAGTACAGACACAGAAAACATCACTAGTATTGTCCTCACAGAACCTCATGGTAAATTTTGACTTGCATATGTGTATCTAAATACTGTATACATATAGCCCATTGATGTCAGTAGCATATCCCAGCTGAGACCTGCTGGGCATATCTGAGAGGAAATTTTTGTAACTGAAAAGATTTCTTTGTGTCTAAAAGATAAAAAATTGTGATGAGATTTGGTCATTGTTCCCAGAGCTGTATAATTAGGCTTAAATGTTCTAGTTACCGTCTTGCTGTGGATTTGCATGTGTAACTCCTGGTGATTAAAGCGAAATATGAAGAGCAGAACTAAGCTTTTGCTCTTTGGGAAGCAATATATGAAACTGTGCCCACTGAAATCACTAGGAGTAATTTCTTTTCTTTGCTGGGTCAGGATTTTCTCCCATGTCTGGCTAAGTGCTCAATAGATTCATTTTCAGACACTCTATTCCCTCTCCCCTTTCTCATGGTTAGATAAGATAAAGTATTTTCAAGGAAAAAGTAAAAAGAGAACTAACCCGAATAAATGCATAACCTCGATATCCTACTTCTCCCTGGTATAAAAGGAGAAAAAGAGGTTTATGTTCCTAATGTAGTTTTGATTCTAAATCCAATGTAAATATAGAATGAAATGTAAATCCATTGGCTTTTTTGTGGTGAATTTTACAACATTTTTAATATTGATTCAACTATATGCTGGAAAGCATCTTTCATTAAAAAATCCATATGTATTTGTGGAAGGAGTTAAGGTGATGTCTTTGTGTCTGCTAAAGTTTAAGCCCCTCTTGTATATAGCCAGGTGAAATCCAGAAGTGGGCAAAATGGCGTAAACCACGTCTTTCTCTGATCTCCAAGATTTTATTACATGCTTGCCTTTACACTTATAACTCCTTGGTTATAGTTCAATTGAGTTCTGCCTCACTGTGTCACTGTCTTAAGTATTTTTCACTTTTCTAATGTCAATAGCTCTTCTGTTGAGAGGACTCAACAGGAAGTGGATGCAGGGAGTTTGAGCTCTGATGAGATCCTTTAATCCACCCCTAATCCCCCTCAATTAAAACTCCATTGATGACAGAAAAATCATTAAGTGCTGAAGAACAGGAAAATGAGTGGAAAAACCCCTGCATGAGAAATTAGATACAGAGCTTTTAAGAGGGATGTCCTGCTCTTTCCCAAGCACACCTCTTTTTCTGTGCTTGGCAAGCCAAGCTCTTAACTCCTACAGCTGAGCAGGTAAAAATGTATAGTCTGGCTGGCAGCTTAAGTAATGCAGCTCTCACTGTTCAGGGAGTGTTATACACAGAATACCTGACCACACATCCCACTGCTGGGAAGGTTGAGTGGATATGGAGGCTTAAGTGAAAGGTCCATTTAGTTCTCTGTTCTCTTCTATAAACACATAGCTCTAATAAGCTGTGCATGCCTCTACTGATGCACTGCTGCTTTCCTGTGTATTTCTGTAAATAATTCCTTGCGACATTTGCAGAGATAGAAGAAAAACTACAAGTAAACATATTTTTTTTAAAAAAATCATTTTGTCTATAAATAAGTTTTAATAGAATCCTTTCTTATTTTCTACTGTAAACACAAAGGGTATTTATTGTCTGATATTTTTACAAATAGTGCGTCTGTTTTTCTGGTTTACATATTTTCTAATGAAATGGGGGGAAAATTAAGCCAAGAAAGGAATATTTAATGTCACATCTACCCTTTGCACAACCCTCTCCTCCAAAACTTTCAGATGGTTTGTAGGTCATGGTGAAAGAGGAAGCATAGTAGAGGGTGTACAGAGAACTAACGAGCAGCAGGTCTGAATGATATTTTCCACTGGGAAACCTGGGAACCATATGCTGTAAATGTTGAGTACAGTTAATGTGGCTTGAAGCAGCATTAAATCCATTTACCCTGCATGAGCCCCCTCTCCCCAGAGTGCACACATGGGTCATGGAGCCAAAAGCAGTATAGAAACCAGCTGGACTTTGTTAAAGGTTCTGGTGGTAGACAAAGGAAAGATTTTGATAAAGGTTTTTTTGCAAGTCTGTGCTGAGAATCTATAGCATCACGACCTTGATTTCTCATGGATTCCCAGCCTTTATTTTCTTCCTTTCTTGGTCATAAATGACCCTATTTAGAATCTCAGATAATCTCACAGACAGCAGAAGGGTATGAGGTAATTCATAGAAACTTGAGGCCCGAACAACTATAGTCTTCTTGGACTTATCTTGTTCCCCTGTGTGATTTTACACTGTAAGGGAATATGTAAACTTCCATCTTTCTTTATCACGGCTTAAAAATGGAATGGCCTGGTACTTTTCCAGGCAATCTGTGTGTACCTATAAACTGAAATGCAGCTCATAAACATTAACCATGTTGAAACAATACATTCGCTGTTTGCAATCACATTATAAACAACTTAGATGTAAGACACAATTTGTAGGCATCTGTAATGTCCCAGCACATGGAAACTCAACTTCTACACCTAAACCACAGAGCAATTATCAGCACAAATATATTCTGCCTGGCACACAAGCTTTCAACCAATATGTATATTGTCTCTATGACATTGTTTTTAATAAGTACTTCTTCATGAAATATTGGTGGTATTAAACCTCTGGCCAATTTTACACTCTTAATGCTATTTCCCTCTGTCTCCTTGGTACACACTTACTGCTGTCTACTTCAAACTGCAGATTTCCAGAACTTCTTTGCTACGTGCTCAAGTGCCTTGTTCAATGCCTTGTATTCTAATTTCCATGGAGTGCCCCTAGGGATTGTAGTAAAAACAATAATTTATGGGTCCTGACCCTTCAGATACTCTCTCATACAAGTAATATCCACTAACGCTAGTAAGCATGTCCAAGAACAGGCTGATGATTTGTGCACTTGGCAAACAGAGGCTCAAGAAATTCTTTAGAGGTTTCACTTGATAAACAAGAGAATGTTGCCACACATGTATTCCCTGACATTTATTTTGATACAACAAAAAGATTTTGAAAGATAGGCAATTTCCAAGTATTGAAGTACCTTGCAAGTTGCTTGTAGATCTCCCTCGGACAGCTGGGAGTCATCCCACTTGCTCCTCAGCCACCAGAGTCAGCTGCCAGTCATCAGCTTCAGCTGGAAAATTACAGGGTCTGCAAATCTTCCACAAGTCCTCCAAGTTCTATTTATAGCAATTTACTAAGATCTACACTCAGTGGGTCTGGTGCCATTGATAATTTTAGAGGGGACTTGGCTGGTTTCTTCCACCTCATTTTTTTTGTAAGATTCTGATACAAGTAAACATAAGGTCAGCGTCAAGGCCTTGCGGAACAATTCTCTATATTATTATAATGCAAACTTGTATGTTTTAACACTTAGTGCTGTTGCAGAGTAGTCCACTAGCAGACACTCTCTGTCAGCCTATTTTTGTACAGTGAAATAAATAAAAAAGGCACTGCTGCTGGTTTTTCACAGGAGAAAAGGCTACATGACTTGATTAATCTTATTAATAATACACTAGACCGATGTATTTTCTTTAAGTCAGACAAAGAATTTAGTTACACAGTCCTCAGGAGTCAGAGAACATATATGGGGAACATGATGCTCAAATGGGTGCCTGAGGTGTTCCTTTATCAGCTCTATTACAGAAATTCTGTTTCCCCTCCTCTCAGTTTTCCAATCTGTTAGATATGGTTGAAGTTTCTGATCAGTTGTATGAAGACTGAGGTCTATGGGTAGTCAGGGTACTTTGCCCAGATAAGCTATGGTAAGGCTTTACCCTGTAAAAGATCCATTTGCCTGATGGCAACAGGCTATTAGTGTTGTTGTGTAGAATATCCACATAGTGTACCATTTCAATAATACAAATTGAAATAGTCTGAATTAGTGAGCCTAGATCTCTAAAATGAGATGGTGTTCATCTATTCAGCATGTGTTGTTCCTAGATACCAGGATCAGTTCACTGATTACAGGTATTCAACCATGAATTCCTTAAGGAACAAAAATTACAAATGATGCAGCCACATAGGCTATTTTGTGACCACAAATAAGGACCTTAAACCTCTAAGCAGCATCAAGAAAAACAGAACAAGCCACATATTCCTCTATGTCTTTTCAATATGTCCTGTGTATGAAGTGAGGTGTTTAATATGCTGCCCCAGGGAGTGTCTGCAGCACAGGAAAGACCCAGCCTGTGCCTTCCTGGCACCTAAGGGATTCCACCACTGCTGCCAGGGCCATGCCTTAGCAAGGCAAAAGAAAAGTCTCTGCAGCTTTTCTCTCCTCACTTCCTCACTCTATTAGCCTGCGCATAGAAAGTTTTGGCTCTAATCAGGCATCATTTCCCACCAGCTATTGCAGTTGATGGAAAAGGGATTTCAAAGCACTTGATTAAGTATGCAGCATGAGCCTCTATGTAGCCTTGTGTAAGACAGGATAGCAGGTTGGTGTCTTTCTTCCAACTGATTTTTTTTTTTTTTTAAGCACAATTTTGCTAAAGTCAGCATTTCTAGCATCAGGCGTTTGTGGCCAGCCCAAACTAGAAAAGCATCTACACAATTGCTTGACTGTTAAAGACATTAGTCAAGGGAGACAGAAGGGGTGTGTACTTGTGAGACGGGCACTATGGCAAATCAGTAGGCTGTAGGAAAGCCAGAACAGCAAGCACAAAAATAAAGCATTAATCAGAAAGTCAAAATTCAGGTCCTATCTAGTGTCTCCACGGAAGAAAACAGCACCTTTTCCAGAAACAGTTGAACAGGCACATGTGACTATTTGCTGAGCTAAGGAAGACAGCCCAGCACTCGTTGCCGATGGGCAGCATAAAGACAGGCTACTGAAGTCCCAGGTGCTTTTCTCCCTGTCACTGTAGATATAAGATTGGAAGTTATCTGGAAAAAATTTTGAGATACTACCATTCACACTCAATGAAATTAAAATGGTTTAAACCTTTCCTAAAATACATTCACCTGCTGAGAATAGAAACACCGGGTCACTTTTGCCTGTGTTTTATTCTCATTTCATGCAAAGTTAGCACTGTAAGCCTCACAGACCCTGTACTCACTGAGCAGCAAGGAAGTGAGACCACAGCCTTGATCTAGCACTAACATCAAAAGTGAGATATATTCCTTTATATCTACCTTGGTTTCAAAACCTTGTTTAACTCAGCTGAAATAAAGAACTGTAACACTGCTCTGCTTGTATTCACTGATTTCCAGCAAATTGGTCTTGTGAAATTTAGCTTGAGCAGAGAGCAGAAGCCATGGACAAAGAATATCTTTCCCAGTACTTTGAGTTGAACCTTCTTCAGGTCTACTTGATGAAAAATAAATTCCACTGAAAATGTGAATGTTCCTCAGAACATCTTACATAGAAAAAAATTTAATGGATGTAATTCAAGAGCTTACTGCCAAATGTCAATGCAGAAACATCCAGAACAGTTTCATAGAGGCTGCTAGTGAGTTTTCATGCAAATTGCCTGCTCAAAGTTTCATAGAAGAAAAATCACTAAAAATAATTTTGCATTATTTTATAGTATCATTATTTTAAAAATATTCATTTTGTTTGGACTTGAAATATCAGGGTTGAGTGACGTAAAAACAAAATACATCAAAGGGCTTTGGATACTCTATTTGTATACTAATTTGGAAAAGTAATTTTCGTATTTCTTTTTTCTTCCGGAACTCACATTCTTCTGAAAAAACTAATAGAAGTCAAAACTTTCTTGTCAAAAGAAATGTGTGGGCTTTTTTAACTATGCTCTTAGAAAATATTTTCTATTTTTTTCTGGAAAAATGTATTTACTATCAATAGCATTTAAATGATGTCCAGCTATTAGGAAAAAAAATTATAAACATTTTTCCAATGTAAAGTCAGATACAAAGAGTAAAGGGGAAAAAATATCACAAAACCATACATATAAAAGACAGCATTAAGAAAAAAATATAGCTGCATTATTTGTTCTTATGGATTGTGCAACTTGGCTCTTTATGAGTTGTTGAATGACAACTTAATTTGCAAGTGGGAGAGCAAAGAGAATAATGTGATAATTTATCTCCAAATGAAGATAGAGCCATAGCATATACAAAATGTATCAACCTCCTTCACAGAGAGATTTTTTAAAGCCTTCCAGTAAAAAGTGTTTTAGCATTTTTTTTAAAAACAGTTGTATCCAGATGAAATTAATTTCAGTTTTGCTTTTAAAAGCCCTTTACATGGGAAACTAATGCACAACTTGCACTTGATAGGGCAGAGTATGGGTGCATTTAAGTTCAAGAGAAGAAGGCAGTGTTTTAATATGCAAGTCTAATAGTGCTATTGGGTTTTCAAGAATCAGAATGATCTAATTGCCTTCTAAAGTACATCTAAATAGCATGGTATTCAGAGACATGTTGTGTATTGTTAAATTTTTTCAGTAATATATTACAAGAACACAATAGCTCCAGTAAATCAAACTAAAATGAATGATTAAGTACCTGATTTAATACTGTGCATTAATTTTAGTTCAGATGTTCTTTGCTTTGTTTTATAATACAATTGCATTCAAGACTACATCATTTGCATGCTACTGGAAGGTACATTAAAAAATAAATTATCAAAAATGAAAGGGAACAATTGTTAGGATACAGTGTCCATATATCAAAGACAAGTCTTTAGTGAGATTCTCAGTTCTTATTTAAGAACACGTAAGTACGTCTTTTGTTAATTGCCTTAGAATTCTTGAGGTTTTTTCTTTAAAATCCAGTCACAGTTGCTTCTCTTCAGATTTCTAGACTCTTAGCCATTGCTGCTATGCCTGCAAACTGTCTGCAACCTCTTACTTAGCAAGTTTTAAATTTTCCTGCATCTATCTCAAAACTACAGGTGTGCTATATAATATCTTTCCAAAGGATTCAGAACCAAAAGGAGAATTTCATTCTAAATTACTGCTTTAAAGTTCTGCAGATCCACTCATGTATCTACAGGGTCTTCTATCTCCACTCAAGCAATTATTCCACCTCTCAGGCTTTTATCTTGGCTCCTAGCTGTTCATTGCTCCATCTGAAAGCCACAACCGGCTTTGGAAGAAAAGTAAACAGTTCAGAGGTAAACACACAGTGTATTAGTTATACTGGTTATAAATAAAACAAAAATGGCCTATTAGAAAGACAGCTGATGTAATCTCTCTAAGTGTTATGGCCATGTCACCACATGGAGCCTATCCTGTGTCTATGGTCCTGCCTCCCTGTGATCCTGCTGCTACTGCACACAGCTAACATTAGCAGAGCATCCATCAAGAAGAATTTTAGCATTATTGAAAAGAGCCTGACCTGTGTTTTTTCTAAGCCATCTAAGTCCCTTTCACTGTGGATTTCTTAAGTCTTTACAGTGCTAAAAAAGGCGATAATAGCCCCTTTTCACTGAGACTGTGGAAGGACTCCTCCTAACACTTAAGGGGCCCTTCAGTGCCTCAAGGAATAACCATTCAGCTTGGTAAGAACTGCTTCCCCCCACCCGCCACCTCAGCATGATCCTTGAAATGCAACAGAAAGGCACAAACATGGGTCTGTTAAGCTGAGAAAAGAAGGGCCTTGTTGATCCAGCATAGACTAATAAATCAGAACATGTATTCCTGTCTCCATGTGGAGGAGAAAAGTCTCAGTTGGTGATGACCATGGGGACCAGCTGATTGCAGGACAATACACAATAGGTATAAGATAGAAACAATGGGCAGGCATGGGAGGTATACAAACCCTTACAAATTTTGCAAAGAAAGATATATAGAGGTATACTGTTTGATACTTATTAAGCTCTGTAAATCTTAATTACTTATTAACAGTTTTATTTAGAGTAGTACTGAGCAAACTAACAGATTAGGAAAATATTCATATTCATCACAAGTTGTCATCATCCTCTGTGTATGGTCATCCCATTCTCCATCCTCTAGGTAAAAAATACTCCAAGAGCAAAACAGAAAAGAGAACAATCCATCATTCAGAGAAACATGCTTCATCACACTAGGGAAGAACACTACTCCACACTATTCATGGATCTGTTTCATACAAACACAAGGATATTAACACAAAACCACTGATGACCTAGTTAAACTGTTGACTGTACTGTAACAGAGACAACAGTCTATATTGATACACACAATTTACAGATTTACAACTTCAGCTCTAAAACATGAGGGTTCTTTACCCTTATAACTCTTTGGTAGTAAGGGTGCAAAACTTCAACTGCTGTTCCTGTTCATATGTATACCGCATGCCTTTCCAGTCCCCCAGAGTGTTTATTTCAGCCCTGTCCATAGTGGTGTTTTCACCACTGGCTGGTTACACACTACATACATACATCCTCTTCTGTCTTCCTTCGGCATCATTAGCAGTTACTTGGTACTCACCAATTTCCAAATGGGAGGAGGAAGGTCTCTGATTTGCGGAGATCTCTAGGTCCTACTGTGTTCAGTTGGAGCTATGGGTTGCTGAGACTATCTGTAAATCAGCCTCTAAGTGGAATGTCCATTGATTGATAAAATACTAAGATTCTGTAATTAGTGCATAAATTTTAGGTAGTGCCAAAGTTTCTACAGTCAAACAACATTAACTTTTGAAATTTATCCATAACTAGGCATATTTAGACATCCTTAGATGTTTTTTACACTTCATGTATCTATATTTGTGTAATGACAATTATTAAAGAAATAATATCTAGCAGTAGATCCTATTGAGTGTGTTTCATAGAAACAGCTACATCCCTGTAAAGAAGCTGCCAATTTGGCTAATAGAAAGCTCTCTCATTAGCTTGTTTTCAGTACTTCTTGCTTGAGAAAATTCTTCTTTGTTCTCATCAATGTGACTTTGAAATGAGACTAAAGGGAAAGAAGCTGGCTGGAATGGAAACTTCTTACACACTACTCCAAGCCTTCATAGAAGAATTTTTAAAGACTGCAGTCTCAAAAATCAACAGTGTAGTTGAATGGTTTCCTATAGATGCCAAGTGTCCAAAGTACCATAAATTTATAGGTCACACCTTAAAAACATATACTCCTCTAACCTCCTTAAAACTGCAATGGATTTTACCTTAAATTAAGGATTTTACTTTTTTTGTAAAACTTATCCCATATGACTTTTGCCAAGTTGAATCTTATTTTGCCACTTTTTAGCCTCTTGAGATTCCAATTCTCCTAATTTAATAAAACCTGTGAATGCAATCAGCAGGTTACTCTTCTGCTCCCACATCTCTAATAAAAGATGTTGTATGAGTTTATACCCAGCAAAGATTCTCGCAACACACTTCTTGTAACCTCCTATACTGTTATCTTTCATAATGTGTCAGCAAATAAGTCTGCAAACTTCTCTCTTCTGCATATGGAAAAGCAAATTAGAGATGCATAGGTGTAAATTCCTTATCTGACCTATATTAGGGAAGGAAGTAACAAAAGAGCTGGAACTGGTTTCCCTCTTTTTCTAGCTATTATAAATAAGCCTGTTCTTCTTTATGTGTGTTTTCCAGCACTCATTTTTCTGTACTCAGTTTCTAGTAAACCCACTAGAGATCCTCTAGTACTTCTCTTTGTTTCTCTCATGTTTATATATTAATCATTTCATATGACAATGCAAAATATTTCAGCAACAATAAAAGCTGACTGGAAAGCAGCTATAGCAAGCATAAAGGACCAAATTCTAATCCAGTTATATTAATGAGCTGCATGCTCCTGTCCAGCAGGACTCTCTTTTAGCTTGGTATACTGGCTTATAGATTTCAGCAACAAAATAAATGGTGTGAAGTTACCTCTTTGTTTATGTGAGCCTTTCTTAGTGTAAGTTCATGACATCTAGCAAGAGAGAAATATGCCAGAGAGAACTCATAGCACCTCAAAAGTCTCATTTGAGGAGTGCCTGCCTGTGAACAGGCTCCATATCCTATGGCAAAAGTACTGAGAAATGAATGACCCAGGCTAAACCTGGCCTCCTTCTCCAACCAGGTCTCTAAGAAAAGCTGAAGGTAATGTGACCTTCCTCCCCAAGAACATACTGGGCCCTCTGGGGAATCACAGATTTATTTGGTGGAAGAAAGTCACACCCCAGCAAGGGGCCTGCCTCCTCTCTCCTAAACTGTAAGTAAGTTAAAACTCATCAGTCATTTTAAATATGTCATGCACGGAATTCTACCCTACAGCATTAAAATAGACAGCATGATACTGGTATTGTGTTATTTTTCTTTCATCTACTAAATAGTCTCTCTTAGGCACTCCAATACTACAGTAATGGGCTATGAATAATAGCTTAAACTCAGTTAGGCTTTAACCATATTGCAGTGTTTGTCCTTACAATACCACAGCAGTATGGCATTTTTCAGCAAAACACAAGGGAAAAAAGTGAGAATGAAAAAATATGGTTGCATCATATTAGGAAACAATAGGCTAAATGCCAGTCTTCAGGCATTTCTAAGTGATGTCCTTGTGTTTATACTATTAGTTCAACCAACATTACTCTGCTTCAAACTAAAATAATAACAAGAACAGAACCGTTTGTTCAGCCTGACTGCTGGAAAAGGAAAATGACGTTGTGTGTAGAACTGCAGGAAATTATGTTGACTGATAACAAATATAATTATTTCCAAATTATTATGATTGTGTCACAATCATTCCATGAATGCAAAAGATTTTTTTTTTCTCCACTCCTCCTTTCCCCCCTACAGCACAACTCCTTATCTTCCCTCTTTGTTCCTACCTTCTGCAGCAGTTGCAACACTGGCACTGTGCCCCAGCACATGAAAGCTATAGTATTGTGGATTATCAGGCTTTTTGCCTGCAATAAGATGGATGCAGAAACCCTCTGTTTAACAAGGTTCCTATGTTATCTATCCCCAGGCTTCTTCCCCCTGCTATTTGAATCTTTACTAGAGTATATTGTGTCACAGGGCAACGCAAAGGGTAGCTACTTTCTGAGAGGGTTTACAGGCTGCAGAATTAGTTTGCTTTTAAGAAAACTGACCTTAAAACAATAACTCATGACAGTGTCATGGTAAAAGTCTAGTCACACGAGGCTGAGGTGTTGGTTGGATGAAGAGGTTCGTGAAATGGATTCTAACAGGAAAAGAGTAGAATGAGGAACAATGATTGGATAAAGCCCCCAAATTGGTAAACTATTGTAGAATATTATAGCTGATGATGTACACTATAGCAACTGAAGAGAAAGGAGAAGGATTGTGAAAATGAGACCTCAATGAGAAACAGAGTACTGAAAAAAAATAGTAAATTAAAACTGATTTACAACAACTTGTTAAATAATATTGGAAAAGGTTACCCAAAATGGTGGAATAGTTTGGATGCTGAATTTTGGGTTTGCATGAACAAAATCACGGGAACATTTTTTGGAAGAGAAGTTATGACCTGAGACCTGTTCTATGCTGGTGGGAAAAAAGAAGTGTCAGCTTCAGTTGTTAAAACCCCCAGGCTACAGTAGAGAAAGCCTCCAGCCCACTGCACAACAAGATTTTAGCAACAACTGGACTAAATAAGAATCTACAAAATACTCAAAGATGAAGAAGTATATAAAAACACTGATAATCTTTCGATTCAATCATCTGCAGTGACTAAGCAGCAAGAAATAGGGCAGGCTTACAGTGAAAAATTACAGTGTGTGTCAAAGTAGAGTACAAGCTTCTGTGTGGAAAAGACCATTATGGTAGCAGAGGCCAATGTCCCACAACATGACATATTCTAGTAGTCCCCAGCCACCCTTTTGTTGTGCTATGAGCTGTAGGAGCTGGAGGCAGATTGGTTTATTCGATTGCTGAGCTGCAGAAGGCTGGCAGTGAGCTGCTGGCACTGGGGGGTGGTCACTCAGAGCCGTGAAAAGTCTTTCTGAAAAAGGCAGTCACGACTGTCTGCCTCACACAATGTAACCAGTCACATCTCATCAGAGATGTCTAATGTCCTAATGATGTCTGCACTCCTTATTGACTGTGCACAAGAGAAAAGACAAGGAGACTTTGTCCCAGGCACTAGCACTGGACTGAGTCTACTGAAACAGGGTTTAAACAAACTCTTGTAAATTGTAGCAAAAGATTGCTGTTTTGAAAAGGGCTGTGTTTATCCTGGGCTCTTGAGTGTCACATCTGTGTCTTTTCTTTGAGTGCCAGGATCTGGAAGCTTGGGATAATAGCAGCAGCTCCGAATCAGGCTTTCCAACATGGTGAATTGCTTTTTGAACTAATCCTTTTAAAAGAAGGGTTTCAGACAAAGCATGATGTACCATGCAAGCCCAGCCACCAGCTCTTTGAGACCCTGTTTTCTGTGGAAAAATTAAAAATTTCTGTATTTGACTGGGATATAGATTTGCTTGGTAATATCTAGCTCAGAAGGGGACATGCTTCAATACTCCCATGTTTGACCTCTCAGGGTGTTACAGGGAAGGAAAGAAACCACTGTCTGATCATCCTTTTCATACAACACACAGACTAGTGGAATAACACAGACATCTCTATTTTATATGAATCCATTAGGTGTCTGACCAGGCTTCACATCCATTCCTCCATTTATAATGCTTCAGCTACAAATATCCTGGCAACATTCTGCTCTTGCTATCTTCATAAAGATACATGACAAATCTACTTTTCTCTCTCAGTAACAGAGTGAAGTCTACAGTACTGTCCCCAAATTGCCTTGCTGCTTTGATTCCTTAGGCTACATTTTAGAGTATAAATATCTTGCAGCACACAAGATGAACATGAGATTTCCAGTACATATGAGCTGTTAGAAGTGAAACAATAAGAAACATTCTGAAACAAGTATGGCCTCTTGCTCCAGAAAGCAATGTATTAAAACTATCTTAGCTGCAACTTCACAGTGTAGAAATTATCACAGGATCTTACATAGGGAAACTGCTTATAAGCTACATTAAAGGAGGTGGGTCACTAACTTCTCAAATAATAATGTCTTAAAATAATGAAAGTGGAAAAGAAGAAACTTGAGACATCCAAAACCTGCAAGCTTATCTTGGTAGATAAACTACTGTTACTAGCTACCTATTGAGCCAGCCAATGTTTAATTTCACTAACCTTGAGTGAAGGCCTGTGTAAGAGGCACAATCAGACAATAGGTGCAAAGGAAGAGATAAGGAAAAATGTAGAAAGATTAGCAAGGAGAAAGGCTAGTAGGGGATTTTGTCTGCTACAAGAAGAATTAATGTTCTTAATGGGGGGAATAAGACATAAAAGAAAGGACATTAGAACACACTAAAGACAAGAGATCTGAGTTTTACAAACTGTACTATGCAAAAGAACTCATTAATATATATTTATATATATATATATATATATGTATTTTGCAGAGATATGAAAAGCTTTATGCCTTGAATCATGTTGTTCTAATCATACTTTCCCTTTCTGAAATATGCAGGCTTTGATGTTGGCATAGGGATAACACTATTTGTGTTCTATTTATCTATACTGCACAAAACCGTGTAAGATATATATTATGCTACAGCCAAGGCTTTGATACACAGGAATATTTCCTCTTTTAAATTACTACCATTCCTTTTTACTCATCAGGAGCTTCATCACAGCTACCTGCCTCGAAGAGACCAGATTTATTCAAAACATCCTTATGCTTTATATTGATGTTCCAGGCAATTCAAAAGTGGGACATCTGTCTGTGAGCACCTGGCAGTAGTTTGCTGACAAGAGCAAAGAACATAGAGAAACATTGCTCTAGACCCCATCAGAAGAGCCAAGTACAGAAGTGGAAAGAGACTGCTTCAGGCTTCCTTTCTTAGCTGTAAACACACAGAGTAGGAAGTCATAACTGCATTGCTGGCTACTAACAAAAGCTTTGGGCTGCTGCAGCAAGTTTTGATGTATCAGCCATCTCTAAAGCAGATCACTAGCTTAGGCAATTTCTGGGCTCTTTGAAGAGGGCTAAAGTTAGTATTTCCTACTGGGTAGGAATGCCTGGGTATTTCTTAATACCTAAGGCTTTCACTTAAGGTTAGTGGAAAATATGAGGCATTTGGAGTTTACTGGAATTTTCAGTATCTGAATATGGTCCTATATGATAAATCCTCAAAGTGCTGAAAGCATTCCAAAGAAAAGACTTACAGCAGTGGACGTTTTTCTGTCCAATTTCCATCAGCCATTGTTGAGACCAGAGAGCAAAAGGAACTATAGAGCCTAAGGAACACTTCATTACATTGTGCACACTCATATTTTGTGTTATATGTAATGACCATAAGGCATGATTCTGATCGTAGTACATATGTCTGTGTTTATATACTTCTATATATATGTATGTAATGTATTATATACATTTTATATCTTGTTTTTAGTAAACTTGTATATCACATAACAATTTTACTGCTGACATGCATGCATATACTAAAATAGAGATATAAGTTAGTGTGTGTCATGACCAAGGATGGTAGCAGTAGTAGTAGTATTAGAGTAAGGAGAGATAGGGAATTTTTTGTAAGTTTTAGACTAAATAAGTATGTCAAGAAAAGACAATAATGAAGCCTCCTAAGGGAGCACACTGTATTGGGACACTCAGGCCAAGCATCACGAACATAACAATTTAAGCATTTAAACTTGTTGAGTTATTTGAGGATTTCACAGTCCAAGTGAGTTTTAACCTCGACTGATTCCTCAATCTGTTTGAAAATCTAGCATAAACACCTGTGCTGACAGAGAAGGAAGAGAGGGCATGGGGTGGGAATGAGCAGTCTAGGGAGGAACTCCTTCTACCAACTTTGCTTTGAAATTCCAGCTCTGGCAGCACCTGGGAGTCCTGTGCAGACAGATTATAAGAAATCACTTCTGTTGCTGCATACAACTAGAGCCATATGTGCATATCAGAGCATTATAAATAATGCATTCTTTGAATCTTGTTACCAAAACAAACAGACTATTGTTAAAACACCCTGCCAGCATCTATCTCTTGTTTCCACTAAAAATATTCCTTGAACTTTCAAGTTGTAACTGTCAGCCTTATAAAGCAAAAGGCAAAGGTCTCTGACAACTTGTTAAGGAAAAAACTTTAGTGGAAACTTCAGGGTAAAACATGTTTTAAAACCTCACCTGTTCAAATCATCATTTTCTTGTATTTCAGGGCATTTTACTATTAGCCCACTGGCTAATAATAACTTCCTGTGTGTTTATTGGAAGATGAATGTGTTTTATTTGCCTGTTTAAGTTCCAGAAATCTGCTCTATTTCAACCATATATGAAGATAAAATATATTGGTTGGTGAGGTATGAGGAGGTATCTGCAAGGGCATAGTCTCCTGGGGTGAGACTTTCGTTCTTCCCATAAGGAAGAATACATCCAGTGTGTTCCAAGTTTCCACAGGTGCTTATGCTGTAATGAAGACAGATATTTCAATTTTTCCATGTTTTAAGGAGGGGAAAATAGAAGTATTATGGTTAAAGACCTTTTCTGAAATTTGTATATTAGTTTTGGGCAAAACCTTTAAGTCTGTGCCTAAGGTTAAATCATCATAAATGGATGTGCTCAGGGAATGAAAAAAAAACAAAAACCCCCCCCCCCAAAAAACCTTGATTTAAACAGAACACTGGTCATAGAGGACACATAGAGGAAAGGCAGGTAAGAAAACTCATCAGCCCTCTTTCCCTTGATGCACATGTTGTGAAGTCTTGGGGGCAGCCATCCAAATTACTGCTGACAGTATCCATTCTTCTGTAGAGAGGATCTGGGCATGACAGAGGAAGAGTGTCCCCCTTTCTCATTGCCACCTCTGCAGGTGTACGAGGTTTTCTCCTCTGGTGTGCATTGCTAGCCACAATTTGAAAATGGTCTATGCTACTCCCAGGGCCAGATAAGATTCCCCAAACCAGTCATAGCTGCTTTGTTACTGTTTGTTTATACTGCAGTATAAATAGTAGTGCCTCTCTGCTCCAAGTATTTATATAATCCCAATCATTGCCGAGCCCAAGTGCCTCCCAGTCTTAAATGTGTTTATTCTCACAACAGTACTGTGAGCAGCACTGTTGTTAGCCCATCTAGGAGTAGGAAGCCAGGACACAGGACAATTAAGGTCTGAACAAAAGCACGCAAACATCTGACTTCACTGATTCCAGCAGCATTTATACATTGAACCAGAACTTCGTGTCCATGCCTAAACAGTCAGCACACCACCCCTTGACAAGTTATGGAGCAGGGAATTCAAGTCAGCTCCCACCACCTAGCAGATGTCTTTCTTTTCCACCAGGAATGTGTCTGGTGAAACACGGGAATAACACTGCATAACAAGGACACTGCCTGCCCTGAGGGGTAAATACTGTGGTCCCTTATTGCTGTGTAGATGATTTTCAGAGATGGAAGTGTAAGAACACTAAGGTAATGTAAAAAAGAAGTAATTGTGGAGTGAAAAGTTAATCACTTCTTCCCACAGTCACAGAAATATCTTTCTGAAGTGACACCTCCTAGAGACAACTTTTCCCCCGGTAGGGATCCTGGTAAGAGAGTCACCTATGAGTGATGGAGTTTTCCTGCTGTGCTGTGGGTTTTCTTGCTCAGGACAGTCTGTGGTTCTGAAATTTTCGTACTTAATGACTACAGGATTTGGTCTTTTAATTGGTTTCTGTGTATTAATTGCATATGAAAAGCTAAGGTATTTATCTTTGTAAAGCAGTTCTGAATGCTGAATAACCAACTATTTTTCATGAGGAGTTTTACTATACAGCCTGAAAGGGAATGCAGATTTATACAATAAATACAACTGCTCCAAAAGAGATGATATTTATCTTAGCAACTGTCTAAGTCTCTCTAGGATTCATCCCCAGTCCCAGTCTATCAGTCAGTGTATCTTTCTTCTAAGGTTTCAATGCAATAAGCTGTACTCTTTTATAAATTATAAAAGTTTTATTTTGCCAGAAACATGAGGAATTCCTTCGTGTGAGAGTTTTTATCCCTTAATGAATCACATTAATAGCAGAAATATTAATAATTTACGTTATATCCTAATCAGGATTATAGCCAAAATACTAGGCACAGCCTTGAGCATAAATGAGCAAGGGTAGGGGCAGTTTAGGGTTACAAGGCTAATACAGTTTCTAGACCCAAATAAATAAATAAATAAATAAATAAATAAATAAATAAATAAATAAATAAATAAAAGTCTTACCAAGAAACAGCAGAATCTTAACAATTGCCGAGCCAGCAGGACGCTGGAATCGTTGAGAGTTCACCCTTTATGGCCCAAGAAAAATACATTGTTAAGCAATTTTGTTGTTCATACCAGCAGACCTTGAAGTGGAAATTAACGAGTGGTGGTATTCTCTCACACCCAATCCCCTGTACATTTGCATTCATTTGCATATGAATGCCCAGCTAATTGTTTTGAAGTAACAATTAAGAGAACAATAGAGGAAAGAAAAGGGACTCCAGGCAGCAACTGACACCTGGGACTCTGTATTAAGAAAAGCTTTTACATATTTGAATTAAAAATAGACAAAGGAATAGAAACAGGCAGGCATAAAATTCATTACAGTAAGGAAAGTAGCACATCACATCCGTGCATGCTATCGTGCTCCAAAATATGTTTCACACTCATCCAGCCAAGAGATGTACAATATACTGGATGGTACAGGAGGTTTTTCCTTCTGGTGTGCATTTTAGAAAAAAGTTGTTTTCTCACATTCCCCATATGCCTAAAACAAAGAGTTTGAGTTCAAAAGGAAAGGCTCATTTTGCCTATTTGGCATCAATTTCAGAGTGGATTAACCTTTCCTGAGAAGTTCAGATGTGCATGGATTCAGCAGTACCTTTAAACCATTTGCCTGCAGTTAGAACTGGATCCATTGGAATATGGTAATAGAGGTTTAATTTCTGTATAACACCATCAGTGCCATCTGAAATTATTACTCAGGCTGCATTTCCAGTAGGGATCCAATTATCCAATTGTTGGTGCAATGTGATTTGCTAGACTCAGTCCTCTCTTCTGGTAATGATGATGTAGCTCTTTTTATCTGGAGCAATTGCTGTTGTTAACTGCACCACTGGCAAATGCTTAGGCTCTGCTGTCCCCTCCTGCAAAGAGAAGTGTGGGGTTGGGAAGTAGGCTAGGAATGGAGCTAGGCAGTTTCATTCAGTAGTAAACCCTGCTACTAAAGAGGTTTATTGACTCCAAATTACTGATCACTAAAAGCACTTTTGTACCCAGTAGGATCATCTGAGCCCTCCTGTAGAGAAAAATGCCGGCACATAACAGAATGGAAGAAAGTTTGAGGCCACAAGAAAGGTTCACATCAGCCAAAGAAGTGGGGAGCAGTGGGGCTGGAGAATGGAATAAAGCTCTGGGTGAAGAATCTGCTGCAGTGGGTTCTCATGGGGAGACAGACATGAGCAGAATCCTGATAAGAGCTGCAGTCCAGGAACTACTCACACAGGACAGTGTTTTTAACCTAAAGCTCCTTTTGAACGATTTTCTTTTAAGGAACAAAGAGAAGGTAAATTGTATACTGTGTACATCTCAAGAAATTAAAAAAAAAAAAAAAAAAAAAAAAAAAAAGAGCAAACCAAACCCATATGGATTAACTAGGAAAATCCAGGCTCGTGACCAACTATTTCTGATCCAAGTGAAACCACAGTCTGCAAATGATATCTGGGAGATACTCTTAATGCAAAGCTGAAAACTGTAATCTGACCATAAATTATGTTTCTCGAAATGCAAAATTTCTTAGCCTGAAATAGTTGTGAGCTGTGCTGCAGGTAATGTGTGCATCTTGGTTCTCCAGTGATCATGAGTGGCAAAATTCCCTGAATGCATCAGGCCTTTCTAAGTGAGAGGTCTTATTATTCAGAGCAATAAAAATTTCCTCTTTTGCAATTAAATAGTTTGTTTTAAATAGAAGAGGAATGCAATCACAAAAGAAAATTATCTAGTTTTTTTATTGTCCTTCCTTAAATATCTGTAATTTCTGGTTTATTTTGATAAAAAGTGTTGTGAGATAACATACATTATATAATTGTTTATAGCACACCACAGCTAAGGTATGTGAATGTACAGTGTCGTGTTTGAAGATGATCCTAATCATGAAATGAATTATTTATAACACATTCTTCAGCATTGTCATGTTCAAGTTACCTGAATGGCTGGAAAATAAATGTCATATCTGTATAGGACTGCAATGGCTTTTCTCTTACTTGATCACGAAGATAAGCAAGATAGATCCATTGAAAGGCAGATAGAACTTTCACTATAAAGGATTTGAAAAATTTGGAATAATCCATCTCTGCATTATTTTTTAAAATTCTCTATGAGAGGCATTTCTTTCTCTTCTTCTTTTAACTTTTCCTGTTTTCACTTTTCCTGTTTTCCCATTCTTTTCATGTACTTCTAATACATTAAATAGTATGTTATGGATGGAAAAATAAAGGTCTCTGTTATGGATGAATTATTTTTTTCCATCAAGTTGTCTGAAGGTTAGACAGTCAACACCTACAAATTACACAGATGTGTCATATTCCTAAATGAATTGTATTATGCTGGCACACCTATGAATACTAAAAGAGATCTGCCACAAATCTCAGTATAAAATGCACCCCTCTAATTCACCTGGGAGTATACTGAATACAAGAACATTGTGCCACTCTAAAAAGCACCAACATGCTGTGGGTGATGTTCCTTAGCAATTAGTTCTTTATCTCTTTGTTTGAATAACAGCTCTCTTTCAAAATTTGCAAATAAGGGAGTCATTATGAATTGCTGACATTATTTTATATTAAAAGCCATCCTCATGTGTGGTGTATGAAGCAAAGAGTGAGGAAGGAAGATACCAGCAAGAACAGGGACAACTCTGCTGCCCATTTTGAAGGCAACCATTGCCTCAAAATGTAAAGTTAGATGTATATTTTTAAAAAGTCCTCATTAAAACATGATCTAATCCCGTATCGTTTTCTGTGAATGGCGTGGTGGAAGGAGAGAAACAGTTGCCATTTTACAGCAGCAACAAACAATAACACATTGTGCAAGGGAACCAACTCTGGAACTGTTGATTGAAGAGCCAGGATAAGTGGCAGTGTGTTGAAATGGGGACAAAGGGAAGAGAGTAGTTTAGCAGGCTCAAAATTCTCCTGCAAGCCTAAGGAGAGCAGCAGTGGAGAATGTTCCACCAAAACCAAGGACATTAGCTGTTGGTTTAGTGGAGGAGAGACAGGAGAATGCTGTCATGTGTGAAATAGCAGGTACTGGATGAGGACACTTCTTTTGACATTATGGGAAGATAAGATGAAGAACAGATTGAAAATAAGATTTTAGGAGTATTTACTGGGACAAGTGAGTAGTGGAACACCTGGAAGGGGTAGAATTTTAAGGGTGATTAGAAAGATTTGGGAAATTGATCAAGATTGGTGCTTAGGCAGGGCAGGAAGATTGTAAATACAGATAAAATTGTTATTCAGTGTCTAGCACAGCTGTGTGCAAACTTTTAGGTGCTGCCCTAATGCAAAGAATACGTAGTAATAGTTTTTCATAAAACTCATCATACCATAAAATGTTAGTTTTAAACACGTGATGCCATTATGGCTAGGGTTTCTTCTAAAACAGTAATTTTAGAAGAAGATACTTTCCTCATTTTATGTCATTTTAACCTGTTAATTTAGTATTCACCATGCTATGAAGTGTCCTCCTATTTCATATTTATTAGTGAAAGCTAACCTAAGGTGTCACAAGTTCTGATTTTGTGGTGGACCTGGTGAAAAGTAGATTCTATTTTCAACATGCAGCTCCAATGGCAGTATAGTAGTAAAAATACTTAGAATTCTCACATGAAAGCTGAAATAAAATGATACCCAGTGGGCCAGTGCTAATGCATATGGTACTATAGTAGAAATACATAAAGAAGGATTACACACTAGGTAGTCCAAAGAGATTCTAGTCAATCTACCATGAACAAGAATCATAATTGCCATAAACCACAGTAAAAAGTGCACCTAGTCAGAGGTCACTTTGTAGCATAAGGAGGACAAAGATAATGAAGTGTGGTCAGATTGTAGAACCCACCCTGCAGGGCTTCGATTAGGGCACTCGCTAATTCTTTAATCTTTAATTGTGCATGTGTAAGGTGTATGCTCTGCCAAGACAATTCAAAGTTGCATTTTCTTCTGTGTGAATGTGTGAATCAATATTAGTGATTGAGTAAGACAAGCTCATCTGTTCACTCTGTCTCATAACATGACTTATGTGGTGAGACTACATCTAGTGGGAGGGCAACTGAAATGCTTACAGCTAAATGAGTGAGAGCTTGCCAAACAGGTTTTCTGATCTGTAACAAAAGCATCTGGACAAGTGCTAGTGCTAAAATTGTCATTTAGTTTGGGATCAAAGAGGTCTACATTTACTATAGCTTCTGCTATTTTGTTTGCCTCAACTGAGTTGTGAAGTGAAAATCAGCTGTGTCCATATGTCTTCTTGTTGTGGACCCATGGAAGCAACAGTTTCATATTTTAAGAGAAATGTTTCTAGACACCTGTGGGTTGTTGTTTACACATTTCAAAGAGAAAGGAGGGTGTAATACAAGACTTAAAGAGAGTAGTTTTGTGCCCAAAATTTATGAAGCTGGTATTTTCTGTTCTTACTCAAACTGATTTCCAACACTTTATATTCCACAGACAAATACGCAACTGTGTAGAGCAAAAGCTTAGCCAGCCTCTGGACTGATCTTGTAACTGTATCAGGTTCTCAGATTTTGAAGAAGAATGCTTCTTTTCTGTAAGCTGATGGATGCTACTTTGCTAAATTATGCCCTGATTTACAGAAAGAGCATTGTGTCAATCCCCCAAAACCAAAGATAAAGAAAAGTCAAACTCAGATAGTGTATGGATAAGAGAAGAACTGCAAAAAGTCATTAAGTATGGTAGATTAAATGAGAACACATCATATGAAACTCTCAGTCACTTTATATTCATTGACAGTTATTTGTCCATTCTATTTACACCTGTAAGGCCATCCACTTGAATCATGGCACATGGAAAATCTGTCCTCTAGAGGCATGCTTTCTACTACTGATGCTGGTGTGGTCTTTTTTTTTTTTTTTTTTTTTTGGGGGGGGGGGGGGTTGGGGGTTTTTTTTGCTGTTTTTTTTTTTTTTTTCCTTAGAAGAAAATACATGACTGATGATTGTGAATTAAATGTAATCCAGTGAGTTGTCAGTGACAGATATGCATTACGTGCACTAGTACTAGTCCAGATGTCACTGCTACACTCAACTATTTTTCCTTTAGCAGCTTACAACCCATAATTAAGGTTTAACTTTCTTCTTAACACTTTCAGATCCCCAGGTGCCATATAATAAAGTGAATTATTTGTATATTAAAGTTAGTTATTTGAGAAGAGGGAGGGTGTAGAGGAACATGTTTTTAAGTATGCAATAATTTTGAAAAAGTATACTGTTTCTTAATAAATAGAAACAGTAATTTTGATTAGTATAACAAGAAAGGAAAGGAATGCCACTGCCTAAAATATGATAGATTGGCATTTGTTTTCCTTTCAGAATGTTTATGGAGTGAAAATCTAAGAGCAATCTATAGCCACAAGCACTACTCTCTGGATGCACCCACTTCTGATCTAGCAGCTTCTTTTTCACCTTTTTTTCTTAAACCTAGTTTCTTGAATCTATAGTATTAACTCCTATGTTTCCCAAATTGCACACAACATTCTAACAACATGACTCCCACTGACTTTAATGAATCTTGATGCTGAGGATTATGTAGTTGACTGATGGCTGTAGTCAACATGTACGGTGTGCAGTCACAGATCATTACACTGCCTTGCCTCTCTTGCAAGCTATAAGCAGTAGCTATAGTCTCTAGGTAATCAGCTTAATTTGCAATGGGTTTAATACAAAATATCATGAAACTGGAAGGAAACATTATGCTTCCCCACCCCATGCTGAAAGGAGAAGATCTAATTTCATATTATCTACCAGAGTAAAGCTACCTTCCCTCAAGAAAAATAACATTTCTTGTTTGCTTTTAATTGAGAAAAAGCTGAAATTTTAGCCAGACAAGCTCCCTAGGTCCCAGAAAATTCCTCTTTCTGTGATTGTGTGTTTACATTTTTCAAGTTAAAAGTTTTCAATTCCAGTATAATCCACTACTGAAGGGTAATGTATTAAGAGAAAATGTATCAGAGTTGTATGGGTCCTGAGATTTTCCTGTCAAAAAGGGGTAGGAAAGTGGTACTTTGCCTGCCTGCTCCCACTGTCACCTTGGAGAAGAATGGGGAAGCAGTGAATACATCTGGAAAACAGCCCCACATTCTCAGACACAAAGCCTGACATGTGGCTCTCCTGGGACTCTGTGAGAGCACCAAACCTAAATGGTGGTCTTTCTCTTTCTCTTTTCTTTTTTCATCCTAGGGTTTTTTTCTGCCATGTCTTGAAAAGAAAGTCTGTCTGGCAGTAACACTCTTCTCTTGTCTTCTTTGTTCTCTCTGGCAAATACCTCTGGAGAGGCAAAGCTGCAAGTAATGAATGAGGGCTGCAGTCATCTGGAGCTGGTGCATTCAATGCACAATATGAATCCAGAACAAGTGTCCTGCTTGAGTCTGACACTTTTCCCTTGACATGGCTTAGTTGCGTCAGTAAAAGCACCTGAAGATTTGTATCTTCAACACTAGCCCTTGTTCTCATAGGGGATTTTACCTTACTGAATGTATCCTGAAAATACAATACAGCAGAGGAGACAGTCTAGGAGGTTCTTGTGTGGAACTTTCTGACAGAGCTGGTGAGAGACCCAACAAAGGGAGATGTCCTGCTGGAACTGCTGCTTCTGAACAAAAACAAACCTGGTGGGTAATGTGACAGCTGGAGGCCATCTGGAGCCCGGCACTCATGAAATGATACAAGTTTTTGATTCTCTGAGAAGGAAGCAGTTCAGCGGAATACTTTAGTGTTTAGGAGGCTGGTTGAGGCAGTCCCTTCAGGAGATAATCCTGAGGGGCAAAGGAGTCCGGGAAGGCTGGACATTTTTCAAGAAGGAAACTCTGAAGGCACAGGAGCAGGCTATCCCAATGTGCTCTAAAATGAGCTAGATGGGAAGAAGTTTTGTCTGGATGAACAGAGAGTTTTGAGTGGAACCTGGGATAAAAAGTAGAGTTCATAACCTTTAGAAGAAGGGCAGGCAACTCAGGAGGATGAAAAGGATGTCATAAGGTTGTGCGGAGAAAAACAGAAGGACCAGAGTCCAACTAGAATTTCATCTGGCTACTGTAATAGAAGAAAATACACATTCCTACTATTAATACATCAGCAACATTAAAGAGAATCTCCAGCCTTTAATGGATATGGGGAGAAACCTGGTGATAAAGGATGAGGAAAAGACTGACATACTTAATGCCTTCTTTTCCTCTAATAGAAAGACCAGGTACCCAATTATTCTCCAGGTACCCAATGTCCTGAGCTGGAAGACAGAGATGGGGAGAAGAATAAAGCCTCCATAATCCAAGGGAAAATGATAAGTGACCTGCGACACCTTTTAGCCTATGGGGATGTGTGGAAACCACACAATGGTACTAAAGGAGCTTGCAGAAGTGCTCAATGATCCACTTTCCATCATTTACCATCAGTCCCAGTTAACTGGGGAGGTCCCAGTTGACTGGAAGTTAGCAAATGGAACACCCCTCTACAAGAAGGGCTGGAAGGAGGATCCATGGAACTCCAGGTCAACCTGACCTCAGTGCCAGGGACAGTTGGATACCATGATCTCAAAGGACAACCCAATGGTTAGATGATTCTGTGTTTCTAAGGTGCTGTTAGATTTGAAAAGAGAATCAAAGGCTTTTATTTCCCTTCTTTTTGTCCAACTCTTCTCAAATAATTACACATCTTTCTTCAGATTGTAGTTTAAATCTCTTGCATTCTGATCTCACACATAAGTTCGCCAGCAGGAATGAAAAAAGTGTAATACGAAGCAGCAGTATCCTTATGCAGCAATATAAATAATTTATTTAATTTTTAAATCAAAGTTGTAAAGAAATAGACAAATCAATGTTATTATGCTTCTAATTAATAATATGTGATAAGTATATGTTTCTGTTGTATGAAACAGAATGATCATTTATTGGGGCATCTTATGAAAGTCTTGCAAGAAGGATGTAACTTTGGTTTCTGGCAATGAATTAGGACCATATTGATCTAAAATATATTTAACATGAGTGTATAAGTTATTATTGGACATTATACAAAAATTTGCGAAAAGGACTGATTAATAAAACTCTAAGTGGTTGTAATATGATAGGGCAGGTAGATACATATATGTTCATATCCCTAATGCATAAATTGCTAATTCATGTGGTTTGTATATAAATAATGAGTAAAGATTATAATAAACTGTAAATGAGAATATGATGAAACTTTGTTCCTCTAAATAATATTATGTAATTAATTAGACATTATTTAAGCATTAATGTCTAGACATATTCACATAAAAAAGTAAATATCTTCAGGCATGTGTAGGCTTGGTGTAAATATGTCCAACCTTATCACATTTCAGAGCACTCTTGTAATTAGTGTGCATTAGACAGCACTTGGATAGGAAAGTGCAATTACACACACACATAGACATTCTTTAAGAATTGGATATGACACACAGTGTAAGGAACTGGAATTCAGTTTCACACAGAAAGTCTTTGATGCAACAGTGAATTAAAGGCATCTCTCTTGGATCTCTGGCTGGAGCTCTACTCTTAAGATTCTTTCAGACCAGGAGATACCTATAAATATTTATAAAATTATAAATTTTATAAATATAGTTATAAATCAACAAATTGATTTTAGGTATTGTACAGTATAATTTTTTTCAGCTGTTATAAATGTTGTCTTGTTTATAATGACTGAAGAAACATAACAAGAAAATTCTCACCAGTAAGAGAAAGTAGCTGTTAAGATTGTTCATGAGATTATAAGAAATGGCTTAGAAAATGAGCAAGACTGTTTGATCCAATACTCTATTCAACACAGACCTTCCTGGGATTGTATTTAGGAAAATGATGAAGATGATGATGATGATTAAGAAGACAAAAACCTTGGCACTAGATTGTCTGGAAAATCTTTCTATTAAGTTGGTTTAAATGTGTTCTTGGGTCAGCCTGCCTCCTTGAGTCACTTTTCTGGGCATCACATCTTCTTCACATTTTGAGTTCGGAGTCTTAAGGGTGTGCTCCTGTCATTTGGCTACTTTCAGCATAGCCTTTTTATGGTGTTCTGTTGCATTTAGGCAAAAGTCTCCCTTGTGCTCAAAAATCTGTTTCAATGCAGGAAGTAAAGCCAGCACTTCCTTTTAAATCTGGTGTATCACTTCCCTGTGTCTGTCAGGGCTCTGTTACAGTGGGCTTTGCAAAAGGCCCCTTTTGCTTCTCCTAAGGTATCATGTACCTCCAGCTCTTGCATAAATTCCTTAGCACTTTAAATCTAGTGCTTATAGATTTATTTATTCTTTCAACTTACTTCAGATTCTCCTGAAAGTCCCATGCTGCATCACTGAGGTCTGTCTTAAGGTTTGAGAAGTATCTCAAGGGCATGTGTAGAATGCAAATAACTACTGAAAGTTTTGCAATTTTTCCTTCATGTCTGCCAGACTGGGCACTAAGTGGCAATAGATACTGACTTCTTTCAAGTGCTCTGCTCAATGATTTTGGCACAAAGCAGATCCTGGGTTTACCTGAAGACTCTGACTATTTTTTGGATGCTGATTTACTCTGTCTTAGTTTCAATGAGCATAATAACACCTCTTGTTTGCAGCCTTGTCAGCTTTTCTTCACCAGCCTCATCACAGCTAATGGTACTTTGCATTTCAGTAGTTCTACCTTGACCTTGCCCTCAGAGTGTCCTGAAATATGTCCTTAGGTTTCAATTCTTCACAGACCCTGAGGTGAATGCTCTATTTTTCCCTGTATGTTGTAAGTATAAGTCTGTCCTGTTGTGAGGCTACTACCTATTACCCAGAGGGCTGATAGATGTGCAACCCTGGAAACATTTCAGATCATGTTGGATGGGGCTCTGAGAAACCTGATCTGGTTGAAGATGTCTCTGCTCATTGAAGGGGGGTTGAACTAGATGATCTTTAAAGGTCCCTTCCAATCCAAACTACTCTGTATTGGGAATCACTGTTCTCAGTCACATGTACTGCAATTTTCGTTTTCTCTAATAACAGTGACATTAGGACATGGTTGGTTTTTTGGTTCGTTTTTTCTTTTTGGGTTTTTTTTTTCACTTCTCTTGAGTGACTTCTTATAAGGCTGAGCATTTTTATTTGTGTATTTGTATCTGCTTTACAGAAAATTTGTGCTGCTTGTAGACCATTGCACTCAAAATCCTTTCTCTTTTTTAAGGTTATTCAAACATCTATGCTTGTCTGTGCAACCAGTTGTCACTGTTTTGATGTTAGGCATTTCAGCAGTCCATGTTTTTGCAGAAAGTCCTTAAGATTCAGAACTTATTCCACCATTGTCTCCCAAGGTCTCAGCCTGCTGCAGGAGAGCCTGGGGTTTTTTTCCAGAGACAAGAGTAACAGCCACAGAATGAGTTCCCAGCTCTGCCATTTAGATGTTTGTCTTCCTTGAGATTTTTCAGATTCAGGTAAAGAACCTACTCAGTTACTCAATACAGGAAATATATTACCTACAAAAACTTGCCACTGATTCACATTTAATGTATCTTTCCATTGTGACAGTGTTATTCCAATATGCTGACATCTGGGTTGAGACTCAATTGCCATTTCCAGTATTTTCATTCTTGTGTAAGGATATTGTAGAAAGCAGCAATTTTATGGGATGACGTTTCTGGTGCTACTGTCATGCTGTCTCTGGTTTTGTTTTTATCCCATGTTTGCCTGCACACCAGACAGTTCATTGCTGTGAGACTCTGTGGCCTGACTGTTGCCAGCATGTCTCACACACTGCCTGCTGAGTCAAATCTTGGAGGCTTCCAAGTTTCCTACCTCATCGTGACAAGTCACGTCCACAGAGATGTTACAAACACAACCAGAACTTCAGGCTGGGCTTCCCTGAGACTCTCCTAAAATTCCTTACACCAGCTGCTTAAAGTATTTTCTCCCAGGACCATGACATTTACCACAGGCTGATGCTGACAAGAGATTTTTCTGTAATGCTACTCCAAATATTTTTATCATACTTGAGAGATGAGTAATACAGAGCTATTTGGTCAAAAAGATCTACCAGCTCAAAAGACAAGCATTGGAGTGGAGAGAGTAGAAATCTCTTTTATAACTTGAGCTTCTATAAACTGAGATTTAAAGAGACTTCTTTTACTCAGACTCCAGAGGAGGTCAGAGAATGTGGATATTTGTGTCTATCAGTTTGTATGTCTCTGCTAATAACTTGTGACCTCATTAGTTAATTTCAGTCAAATTTGACTGAAGGGTAACTTTACCCTTCATTCTTGGAAATAATTAAATCGGCATTTCAAAATAATTAATTAAAATAATTAGGTGATAATTAATGAAATAATTATCTATTATTTATAGATATTATCTATATTTATTATCTATAGAAAAAAATCTATATGTTTTATGAAATTGTGAAACCACAAAAGGAAAAAAAATATTCCAGCATTCTCCACATGGGAAAGAAGAATTCCCATGTGAGAATGAATATCTTTTGCATGCTCTAGACTAACAAATCAGCAAACAAGAAGTACAGTTTATAAATCAAAATAATTTTTAAATATATATATAATTAGTGTAAGATAAAAACTGGTGGGAAAAAATGTTTCTTGAGTTCTGGGACTCAGTAGTATTGGTAAATATTGGCCTCTTCCTTTCAGCAGTCTTTCCAAGTTCATCTACATGAGAGACTTGTGGACTGCCTGGACAAGTTAGCATATTAGGGACAGTACTCAGCTGCAAATGATGTAGAAAGGACAAGTGCAACCATTAAAGCACGAAAAATCCTAATTGCAGGCACAGCTGGAGGACTTCTGTGTTATGTCCTCAGTCTTTTGTCCACCTTAAAGCATCTGAAAAAGGATTCATTTTGTCTGGTTGCCTAGCAGAGAGCAGATAGAGTGACATGGGATATCCTTTTCAGTGCACTTACACTCCTATTCCCAATGACCGTGACTAACTGACACAAAATCAAAGGGGCTTTGTTTATGCCAAAGACTTTTTGTCTATTCAGGCTGTTAAACCATGCTTAATGTCAGTGTAACTTCACTAATCTTTTAACATGATGCCATACTCTAGAAAAGGCTGCTTTCCTAGTAGTATTTACAATGGATAATAGTTCTCTGAAATTCATCTCATATAAAACTGGGTTGTGAATGGAACACATTTAATACAGAAAATCCCCAAAAACATCCTTGCACCTCAAGGAACATTTGGTGATGAGATTCACACTGCCTGTTTTGAAGAAGGAGTCTCTTGTAAACAGCTACAAACATAGACCACCTATTTCATGTCTGCAGAGCTGCTGCATCTGCTTTGACTTTCCATTCCTTGCCTCAGAATAACATACTGGAGTTTAACCTTCATTATATGATTATGTCTGTACTTCTCATGGTAATTAAGTGACCTTCCAGAACAGTGAACAAAACTTTCAGGATGAGAGATTAATTCTGAAAGGTGTGAACTTTTCTGTTCATCCCAATCGATGTTAACTCTGAAGCCTTACAGATAGCTTACATTTCAGTCTCATTAACTATTTCACTGCTGATCTTTCATGACTTTGAATGAAAGTCTCACTAATAAAATTGAGCCACAAAAGTAGCTTCTCCCAAATGATTGAGAACTCCAGACCCACCATGTCCTCTTATCTGCTGCATCTATAGCAGAGTACTTTGGTAGCAGGACAGGAATCTGTAGCATACTGAGGACCAAGACCAGAAAGGTGGTCTTCACCTTTGGTCTTCACCAAAATATGAAGAAACCACAATAAATAAATTTTCATATTAAAATAAATAAAACAGGAGTCTCTGTCTTTAAATTATTATTCATGCTCATATTTAATTCGAAAAATAGTTCCTTAAACGAAAAGAAAGTTGATACAGAATTTCTAAGCTCACTCTACGGGTATGCAAAAGAAGCCAGAAACACTGCAGCACAGCATGGGTCCTGCTGAAAAAAAGCATACATTGAGCCCTGATCTTAGCTAAGCAGATTAGCACCAAGATAGAGCCAAATCACTTTTATACATTATTCCGATTAGAAGCTATTCAGAAAAGTAAGAAGGTGACTTTGTTCCCCATATGAATGGGGTTGAGCGTGTTTAACTCTTGGAAAGACTCAGCAGCACTTCATAGCAGTAGTCCCTCTGTTACTTTTTGTGCCTCACATACAAGGGCTTGTCTCCGCTTTCAAGTTATGCCAGGGTGAAGCTGAAGAGGAATGTGAAGCATCTGAAGCAGCTCTTCTGTAACCCCTCCTGCCAGAGTCCAGCAGCACTCTGGCCCTGCAGATTAGACAGCCACCAGTGCTGTCCCCCCTGGGACACCGGCTGGAGGGTCTGGGGGTGCTCAGCCCACCATCCCCTGGCCAGGAGCTGGTGGGTCCGACCACCCAAACATTCCTGCCAGCTGGAGAAGGGTGCGGGGTGCTTGTGGCAGTGATAAGGTCAGGTTAAACAGTCCTCAGGTGGAAAAAAGCGGACGGAACAGACTTGTTGAAATCTAAGCACGGGCTTAGGACACTTCTGTCGGCACTGCTGGAGCTAGTCAGCGTTATATAGTCCCTGGATCATCAGGGACTTTATGATCTGTCTTAGTCTATTTGTGTGCTAACAATAACTTCAGCTGCTAGTTTCACGAGCTCTGCTCTTTGCAGGAAACAGTAAACTGTGCCTGAAAATCAGTATGTAAAATACATTGTAAGAAAAGGGAATAAAACAGGGCCACACAAAAAAAAAAAAAAAAAAAATGAAGTGACAAAAGGCTGTAGGAGATTAATAAAACTTAACTGGCTTACAAATAGAAAGAAATAGAATTGTTCAAATAAAACTTAACTGAAATGAGTTTTTAAAAAAATTTCATATCTCAAATCTGCAAGGTTGTATTTGCTGACAAGTCTGTAGCTAGTTATTTTTATACTTTTGGGTTTCCATCTCTTTATATCAATCTGGTGAAAGCTTATTAAACCCTTATTTGAATTTTTGTATCTCTTTCTGCCTAAACCTTTACAGTGACTCACATAAAAAGCAATATTTTAAAAATCCATATATAAAAGCTAGAATAGTGGCCCAAGTTTTAGCAATATATTTTGATTTTATCAGGCCTTGCTAAGGGAATGATTGGGAAATAAAGTGCTATTTCTCCTTGAATATTTAGATGAAGTGAGCATATTTTGTGGCTTCTGTGGAGAAAAACAGGACTCTACTGACACTCCAGTCTGAGAAGTCTGCTTTGCACTTGGGTTCTTTTGGAGATAAGTTGTTCTAATTAACTGTTCCTGCATAACTCAGCTGCTTGTCAAATGTTGTTCTTTTCCACTCTTCTTCATCAAATCTCAATGGAACAGATAGTTCATCATCCTGTATGTCCATATTTGTTGTTTTGCATTCACAATGAGTAAATGTATTCAAAGGTTTTGTGAAATATTAGTCTATTCATTCTGTATTATCTGAATGAGACACATCAGCTCAGCACAGGTAACTTGTTTTCATGTGCAGATTTTGTAATGAGAAAGTGAGGAAATCTGCCTTTTTTGCACTCATAAGGTTGGCTTAGGCACAGGTGTCTCATTTTTTGTCCTTTTTTTTTTTTTTCAACCATCACATGGTTTAGTAATTCACCTGCTGATCATGTTAAAATACTTGGGTATTACTGCAATTAAGATTCCATGGAACTACTTCTCCATTAAAGAATGATTTCTTTGTTTCTTTACTTTCTTCACTAAAATCTTAGCAATGTCAACAATGACTCACTCAGACTTTGTTATTCGTCTAGCAGCATTGGAATGATGTTGCAGTATGGAAAAATTCACATTCTTTGGCATATTCTGCCAATTCATGAAAAGTCATGTAAATTCCATTATCTTAAAGCCAATTAGTTGGGATGGTAAAATGGGATAAATGCCAATCATTTGCAGTTGTCACTGCAGTGATATCCAGTGAATTTCCTGATTTCCAAGAGGCTAAAAAGTGTTCAGTGCTAATAAGATCCATGCTTTGGTCAAAAGTCCTATCTCTGCATTTCTTTACAGTCCTTCAAGAACTCTGCAGATTTACATTAATTTTTTTCTTTGACATTTGGGCTTCCATTCAAACACGTTTTGCCAATTATTATTTGTGGTGTCTGGACACTATTTGAAACAGCCTTTTCTTGTTCCATATTAGCTTCATAGCATTTCAGCTCTGAACAGTCTGAAACATGACATGGCTGCCTTTATGTGTGACATTATCTGGTGTCTTCTGCAAATTAGTTACAGTGTGCTTCAAAGGAAAATGGGCTGTCCTTCCAAAAGGACATACATGAGCATCTGTTTTTGTGAATTTCTTACAAGTTGTCTAATATTTCATCACAGGTTCTTTTTAGCCTCTCTCCTAAACTGGCATAGAGGTAACTTAGTTGATGCTGGCTGTCATTTCTAAATTGCTATGAGGTCAAGATTCTCATGTTCTCTGTCCTGTCAGGCTGTTCTGGATAGAAAATTTATTAAGTACATATTGATCATTTTCTTGCAGTATTCATCTAAAATATAACACTGAAGCTTCAACAGAAAGCACTAGATATGTCAAAAAGCTGTTAACAGAATTGTGTAGAATGCTGTGCAGTGGACATTTTCCATATTGGATTTTCTAGCTTTGAAAAACAGATTAAAATTTTCCCCATCTAAGAGCAATTGGAAGTAATTCCTTTTCATATCTAATACACTTGCATGGATCTGCTATTTGGTGTGACTGTCTCAAATTTAGATGATTACAATTTTTACCATAATGCTTTGATTTTCAAAATATCCTGTGTGCACTTAAATTACCAAATGATACTGCTTCTTTGGGTTTCTTTAAGAGAGATTATTAAAAAAAAAAAAAAAAAAAAAAGGTGGAAATGAAGTTTTTAGATTACATTGCTACATTTTCCAGAAGTTCTCAAAATTGAATGTGATATAAAAAAAACCCACAATTGACAGATATATGAGTTTTAATGGTAAACTGTCCCTTTGGACAAACATATTTTTCTGTAGTAGTGCCACTTGTAATTGAAGTATTATATTCCTAAATATGTATTAACACTACTACTACTACTACTACTACTACTACTACTAATAATAATAATAATAATAATTGGTATTAATACAATACCTGTATTAATGAAGGAAATTAAGTACTTTTTAAATCACAGCCATTTCTCTCTCACACCCTCATACAGAATCACACAGAATTACAGAATGGTTGAAATGGGAAGGCACCTCTAGAGATCATCTAGTCCAACTCGCTGCTCAAACTAATGTCGAGTAGAGCAGGTTTTTCAGGACTGTGCCCAGTAGAGTTTTTAATATCTCCAGGAAAGAAGACTCCAAAGCCTGTCTGTGCAACTTCATTTGATGTTTCTGAGGACCCATCAGAGCCCATTTTGTACAGTTTGTTTGAATGTTTCCTAAACTGAGCCCTCTACAGTAAGGGTAAGTCTTCCTTGCTCCAGATGTTGTCCTGGGTGTCATGGACCTGAAATTGCTGAAGGTCAGTCTTTCAGTAAAGACAGAGGGAAGGCAACACATTACTTTCAATAATGAGAGAGGGAAGGAGTGCCTCATCTTCCTCCCAGTCCCCAGGTACCCTGCCCTACTCAGTCATGAGCCTACATATGTCCCTCTTGCAGCTGGTAGATCTGTAGAAACCCTTCTTGTTACTCTTTGTATCCCTTGCCAGATTCAGCTTTGAGTGTGTTCTGTTTTTCTAACCCCATCCCAGCACACAGAGCCTCTCCAGTCAACTCCCTCAAGGCAGCTGCAGTATATGGGCTGCATATCTCTCCTTCTTTGTGAGACTTAACCAGCCTTTTAAGTCTGGTTTTCTTGATACACTCACCCCTTGAGACTCCCATGAAATGTCACTTCCAATTATAGAGGAAGAATACCATGGTTTCTTTTCAAAGGATGAAAAAGTGTCTCTAACATATTTGAGGGAACTGGCCACCAGAGAAGTCAAGACATTCTGTGAAGCACAGTGAGCCTTCCAATAGGGTTCAGGGAATTTCACAGTTTCTGCTAAAAATGATGAGTGCACAGAGAAGTTTGTTTTCTTGGAAAATATAATCACCTCCTTCATCAATGAAAAATGAGTGATTTTGAAAAATTGAATTTATTTTGAATGCAATGCCCTGAAATTAAGAACACTAACTGTAAGCTGCAAGGGACTGGCAGTAAAGTATGTTCCTTTCACAATGTAAAGTATAGCCCTTGGACAAGCTGCAATTCTACAGAATGTAAAATGAGCCTTGTACAACACCTTGCTTCTGAGGTCACTTGTTCTTTTCATATGAATGTGCCACCCTATAAGCTTGGGAAATCCTGTGTCACAAAATAGCTGTGGGTTGGACAGAGAATAAAAATCGTGTTTTGGAATTTGGGGTGTTATCCAATTTGAATGAGACCATTCCTCTTATATAAACAACTTTCTATTTTTTTCCTGTCCATTATGCTGGAGCTAAATATAACATACTAATGGGCTCTGTAGTCTTGCAATGGATTTCCTCTTGTGACTCAGTATTTTTTATCTATTTATTCTTTGTGTGTTTCTACTCCTATTCCTCGCAGCACAACATATATCCTCACTATAAGAAAGAGAGAAAAAAATAAAGAAAAAAGAAAAAAGAAAAAGAAAAAAATAAAAATAAAAAGAAAAAGAAAAAGAAAAAGAAAAAGAAAAAGAAAAAAAAAAAAAAAAAAGAAAGATATCAAGAAAAAAAAAGATAAACAGAAAAGAAAGATTGAAAACCATGATTTATCTTCTATTTGAAAAAAACATCTGCAGAACAAAATGAGCCTCTTGATGCCGGAATTGTCATCAATGATGACTTTGACAAAATGAGCAATACATAATTTGCTAGCTCCCTTGCGAAGCTGAAACAGATTGTCAAATAAAACACTGGAGGAGATGCATATGGAGTGAGTAGACCAGCTTTGAATATGAACACATGCAGGTGGTCATTTAGTAGTGGTTCTAAGAGGCAGGACATCCCTAATTTGGAGGGTCATTTGCATTTGGAAATGCTCACTGATAAATAGTGATGTATTCCCTATAGTAAAGCAGGACTGATACTGCCAAAACTACAGCTATTTCTGTTCCAGGGTAACTTGAACAAACCAGACAGCCCAAGGCAAAGTAGAGAGTGGTTTACACTCCAGCAAACCTGCCATTAGTGGTGGGTTTGCAGAATACAGATTAGTAAGATTTGAAAAAGTGCTTTCTAAAAAATAGAAAAATAGAACCTCTTCAGTCTCTGGTAAGAAATGATGATTTTCTTGTAAGGCAAGTAGAGCAGCTGTATTGACTGAAATGTTGTGTAAAATAGTCAACCTTCAAAAATGTTTTGTCACAACCTCCAATTTTGCCACTACTCTGAATTCTCAAGTTGCACACTCCGCCATCAGTCACTTGACAGAAGCTGCAACACTCAAATATGTTCCCGTATCTCTCTTACTCCTTTTTTAGACTGTCTGCCTGTGTATACTCTTAGATCATGAAAGATGCTATTTTAAGAGCATCTTTAAGAAATGTTGTGCTTACCATATATAAATTTATGCTTATTTGAAGAAGGGTGGCATATGATTATTTTGACTAACATTTCATTGCATTCTTAGTACTTGCCTGTGTCAGCCAAATTAATTAAAGTGTTCCATTAAGGAATTATTAATCTACCAATCAAGAAAGGTTTCTCTGAGATGCTGTTCCTGCAAAAACCTTTTCTTTGTTTGAAGCACCCCCCACAAGTTGTTCTGATTGCCTTCAACCCCAAGGAGATTAAATGACATTGTGAGCTTTTCAGGACTGAAGACATTCTTCCTGTTTGGACAGAGGATGATATCCAAAGGCCTCACCTCTGACTAGGACCTTCAGATATTTTTATGCTGCAAATAACTAATGATGATGTCAGCTTGGGGGCACTTAGCAATGTGTGAGAGCATGCTGCTCCTTCAGCAATACTTCTGGAATCTCAGCCTTTTAGCATATTACCTCTAAAAGAACATAACTTCCTCTGGAACCTTCATTTCCATTTAAGCAGACTTGTTTGTCCTCTTTTCAGATATACTCCCCTTGACATGTGTAAAAGAAATACCTCCATGAAAACTTGTTCAGAACTGTTAATTACTTTTGACCAGACTCCTTCCTCCATACCTTGGTTAATAGTGCAGATTGGAAAAAATAATGGCCAGATCTGTTATCCCAGAAATTATTGAGAAACGAAAGTGACAATTTGCTTACATGCCTGAAAGATCAAACAGTAAAACCCTAATTTCAGTCACTTGGCCCTGAATTTTATTTATTGAAACTGGCAGGCACACTTTATACAATGTCCAAGCAGAAATGACCTCAGGCTTTTATGGACTACAGCACAATGTTCTCAGAATCACTGTGGCTACTAACTGCCTGGCTTTAAGAGGACTTCTTTATTTTTTTTTCTTTTGTTTGTTTTGTTTGTTTGTTTGTTGTGTTGTGTTTTCTGGGTGTTTTGGAGGGGCTTAGAGTGCATGTTAACCATACATACAATAATCAGAAATAAAATTTGGGGAAAAAAAAGGTCACCTAATGAATCATACATCATACAAATACAGTGTAGTGTGTCTTGACACTGAGTGTTTAATAACCCATCCTTAGAGACAGTGGAAAACTGCAGTAATTGAAGAAGGAAGAATATTTGACTCTTGAGTATGACTTTATGAACACTATATAGTTCATAGTACACTAGGGATATTTTAAGTGCAGACCATTGGTGTACAGTAAGTTTACCTCTTTGACAAATGATTATTTTACCACATACTCATATAGGAATCTTTTACTGCTGCAGATGAATGAAGATGAAGAGCTGCAGAGCATTCTCATTCCCCTTTTTTGTTTTTCCCTCTTTCTTAAATCTATTCTCCATGATGTTCCTCAGGTCAGGAAAAAAAAGAAAGCTTCAGGACAAGTGTGAGTCAATTCAGTTTGCTAAAATCAGCATGATCAGATTTTCATTGGTATAAAAAGGTGGTTGCTTTACAGACACCTGCCTTTCCTCCACTGATCTGCACTCTGAAGATGAAGCACAGACCACTCACTAGTAACTTAACTAAAGAGTTTACCACTCTTATCCTATAACTACTGCCTATGGGAGATGTTCTTACTTCATTGAACCTACATGAATATTGAACAATTTTTGGCTACAAACATCTGTGCACAGCTCTATAAGGCTAGCTAAATGCTAAAAAAGTTAGAAATCTGTACCTCACAAAGAAACAGAAATCTGAATACATTAAAGAGTTCTTCTGCAGAGAAAATGGATAGGTACTGCTTAAGTTTTGCACAATGCAGTCTCTTTTGAAGCCAAGTGATTCACAAGGCTATATATATACAACTAAAAAAGTTCTCTGCAGATTTTATCATATAGGAATCATAGAACAGTCCATTAATTACCTTCTCTGATGAAAGGAAGGGTGAAATTTGTTATAGAATCAGACCACAAGATAGAAAGTCACAGGCATCCATTATATAATTTAGTCCTGACATAGCACATTAAATTCTGAGAAAGGAAGACCATTTTACTGTAAAGTCAGCAAAGTGCCACCAAACTAAAACCCTGCTGCCTGCATACCACTAACTATATCTACAGTGAATAACAGTTCTAATGATCAAATCTGTATTAATGCTATAAGAATTTTAGAGTGGTCTGTTCTTTCACTCCAGGCTCACATAGGCATTTGTGTTGCTCCAGCAGACATTATAAGCTTTGACATTTTGGTGAAATATTAAACCTCCTATTTACACCATCATGCCTTTCCAATCTGCAGCCTGGCTCACCAAAGACACACCTGTTGAATTAACATGCCCTCCTGCCACCCCTTCCTGAATCTGTTTGCCAAACAGGGGAGCAAACACACCAGGCCAGAATTTCCAGGAGCTGGCTAGTGGTGAGACTGTGGCTTTGGACTCAGCCCTGAGCTAACATTACTGCCTAGCCTGGGCTGTGCCACAGTGGCCTGGGTCATAGAGTGACTCACAGGTTTTAGAAGAGAGCAATTTCTAAAGCTTAGCACTGACCGCACGCCTTCAACCAGAAAATAGAGGGACAATACCAAAGTCCTGTCTTTTCCTTACCTCCAGACAGGAAAGAAAGGTGAAGTTGAGCTGTCCCTGAACGCATGGCAGAGCAACATGAAATTCTATTTTTTTTACTGATTTCAGTGAGAAATTCGATACCTTTTCAGTTATATCACCTGGTGTCAAAGTCCTAGTGTTCAAAGATGGCATCACAGGAGACAAAGACCTGCCCTGTCTCCTTTTACAGTGCAAATCAAGGTGTAGCCCAGAGTCAGAAAGGGGAACACTATTTGGTTTACTGTGTGAAAATTAATTCATTTCTGCAGTGATGTCTAGTGGAATGGATTTAATGACTTTTGCCATGTTTATAAACTGCCCAAGAATGTGCTGGGTACCTCGGTCACCCCTTGAGCTTTTGGACTCACAGCCTTTGCTATCCTAAGGCTGTGCTTTCCTCCTCACAGCTGGCTGCACAGTGTGGAGCAGCTCAAACAGACTGCATTCAGCTGGGTATTTACTTAATTTACTTTTTCATACAACCTCTGATTTAAGTAAAATTATGAATAAATTAGAAAGCTACCACATGGCTTTCCCACCAGGACAGCACACATTCTGCCACTATTTCAAATCCAGTGATCTGTTTCTGTGCTAAGGTTCACAGCAAGGCATTGCTATCTGACAACCGGTCAGCTCAAAGTTCAAAGATCAAAATGAGACCGAGTGTGGGTCAGTTTTGAGAACAAATGCAGTACAGTAATGGCGACAGTATATCCTAAGACAACAAAGAGAATATTTGTTTTCAGCATGCTATTTGCTGAGCAAGGTTTTATCCAAATCCATTAAAGAGCACAGCCAACAGCACTGCTGTGGCTATGAACACCCTTATGTGAGTCTACTTCATTACATGTTAGCCCTAAGAGGCCTCAGTAGACTAAACAAGTACAGCTATACTGGGGGATGAAAGGATCAGAGATCAATTTATAGGAAAAACAAACTCTCCCCATACCTCCTCCTTCTCAGAAGCCGGTGATTAGACGCTGTGTAAGGCACTTCAGCAGCAACGCCAGCCAACATCAGCATCCTGCTCTACACCCCCCTCTGTGCATTGGAATCACAGCAACTGGAATCCATCATTTCCCAGCAGCAGATAAGGCTTCCCTTGCTTATAACTAGAAGACTGTGGTTAAAAAGATGCTTCATAACAGTATTATTTGTTCTGTATCACAAAAATGTGCATGATTTGCATGAACAAAACCCTCCTTAACTCAAGCATCTACCTCAATAGCCTCCACGTTATACATCTTTCTTACATTTTAGTAGGAAGAAATGTCCATAAGTTCAAGGTAATAGAGGAGCTGGATGTCTCTGAACACACCTTTTTGTTCTCATACAAAAGCACACACCTTAAACCTTTCTCATGAGTTTGGAGAGTTTCCTGCTTTTTAAAGTGTTCAGTTTCTCAATGTGTTTTTTCAACAGAAAGTGTTTCTTTGTGCTGGTTTTCCTTGTTGTCTATCTAAAAAAGTTGATCTTTTCTGCTTCTACTGGATAATATTTTTTTAAATTAAAGCATCAACCTTGGCAAAAAAAGAAAAGAAAGGGAAAGAGTCAGAAAAGAGAGATGCCAAATGCTAGTAAGCATCTAACTGCAGCACTCTCTGCCAATAGTAAAGGTATATTTTACTTAAGAGTTCTAGGAGAAAGTTATTTTTGAAATATCTTTTTACAGCACAACCTGCAGTGAAAGCCGTCTGAATTTATCACCCCATTTTTTTTTTTACAGAGCTGTGTCTAACTGAAATTCTTAAAAACAGCTGAGTAACAAGCTATTGAGGTTGTTCATGTTAATAAAATGCATAAAAATTCTTGACTGGATACTTGCAAGAGATGTATTTAATTTAGTAGCTTATGTTCAGCGTGGAAAAGGTAAGGTCTGTGTTACGAACCAGAGTGTTGCTTGAGTCCTCTCCCCTTATCTGCTACATTGAGAAGAATACCCCACAAAAGTGTAAGGAAGACATATGATATGCTCAGAATGAATTAGTTTTTCTCTTGGTAAGAATCAAGTCTGGTCAGAAGAATATGTCCTATTGTCCTTTGATTTCTGGAACTTACCCAAGAAAATAACCATACATATTGTCTCTAAATGCATTACACAAGATTCAGGAAAGTCTTATCAAAACAAATTGAAGATGTTCTCATGAGGCTTAAAATCTGTGAATGGCTAGTCCTAGCCATTCAAATCCTTGTGATGGAGTAGTCTTTGGAATACTGGAAATTGAAGTGAGCTTTGGGGCATCTCCCTTAGTCAGTGAATGTGAACAGATTCACAACAGCTCAGAGGCTGAAAAAGCAGTGTTACTGGTGTATTCCACAAGCACCACACATAGTGGTGATTGACCTACTTCAGTGCTTCTGTGAATATGAATGAAGCATTCTCAAATCCTGAAAATTCTGCCAAACATATCTCTGACAGGGTATATCCCTTTCATTCTGTGCCAGGATAGCAACCTTGATCCTCAGGACTTAAAAGATAACCTCCAAGACTTCTATATGTATCCCTATGAGTTAATTTAATCTCATCCCAACCATCATGTTTTTATCATTATTAATATTACTATTTATTATTATTTATATTAATTATTACTAATTTTAATATTTTTATTTTAAAATATTTACATAACAGTAATTATTTAGGGACTACTAGAATTGGGGGAATTTTAGACAGGTTGTAGTCTTTAAGTAAATATGCTTTTATAAATGAGTGTTAATACTTGTTTTAACATGGCTACTCTCAAACATGCTATGAAAACATGTTAAATCAACAGCTCTTCTTCCACCTATATCTCAGAGCTGCCCTTTGAAACCATTCCTCATGGGAAGCTATTATGCAGCAGAAACCTTCCTGAAAGCTGCTCCCACACAAGAGGAAAAGCTAAATACATTGTGTAACACAACAGTTCAATTACATGAAAAGCAAACAGAGACTCTGGCACTCTCCCGCATGTTGCAGCCCCTGTGTGCACTGTTCTGTGACGTGGACACCTAGTTGTTGCTGGCATGTCTTGACCCCTTCCTGTTTTCCAGAGAAATACAGTTGCTGAACCAACAAACAACCCTTCCTGGCACAGCCCTGCGGGCAGGGTTCACCACAGCTGTAGCCAACGTGTCAGTCATGTGGGCTACCCAGACAACAGTGCTTTGCCTCTACCTTTGAACATCTAACTTGACCCCAGAAGCAAAGTTACCTTTGTGAAGCCACCATCTTTGCAGTTTTGTTGGAAAACCTTCGTGTGCAGCTTGTCAGACAGTGGGAAAGGGGTCTTGATGTGGGGGGTATTTTTCCCGTCAGAATTCCGGCACTAAAATACATTAAAGCATTTTTCTAATCAATGATTTCTACCAAGATTCAGTTTGGTTTGTTGTCTGCTGAAACACAAAGAAGTAGAAATATATATTTTTAGTCAAAAAAGGAACTAATTGGCTGCTTTAATGCAAAATCAAACACCTTTTATAATTGCTTTATGTACACATAAAAGTTCCCTGCTAGCTGTGCCAGTGAAGCCTGTATTTTATCTGCATCATCTGCTTCTTTTGAGATCAGAAGATTTCTGACTCAAACCATATACCCTCTTTCTCAGTATCTCTCTGTAGGTACATTACTATTTCCTCTTTCATATAATCTAACAATCTTCTGAAGATGTTATAATTGTACCTTAAGCATCTACATTATCTGAGTGGAAAAACCCTGTAAAAAATGGGGGAGGGTGGAAACATTTCATTCCAAAACCATTTTCCACAAGGCTTAGTAAATTTATGTCTCCAAAGGTTTCTTCTTTCTCACCTTCATATATGGGCATCTTGGTCTATTTATCCCTTCTGAAATAACACAGTGGGTTTCCATTATTGTAGCTTGTAAACACTTCAGACTCTTTGTTTATGCTTGAACACCATTAGGAGGAAAGAAAGCTTTACTCTCTCTGATGCATTACTATGACTAACATCTGGAACATGAATGCTGCATGTTTTGCCAGTCTCTATTATTTGGTATAATCCTAGTTGTAAATGTGCTAGATGTACACCTTTATATTTCCTTTCATGAAAACACCAGCTTATCCTTGTTACAGCTGAAGAACTAGGCATCATTTGACCCAAACATCTGTGAAGAGCTGGTCATATAAAAGATTCACAACAATCATTTTCAGTACAGTTGTACTACTAATCAACTGTTTTCCGACTAGGAATTTTCTGTTTCATAAGGAAAACAACTATTTACTCTATCTCCTATTTTCTAGGCTAGCATAAGAGGTTAAAATTGGGTGTTCTGTAGAGGCTGGTCACAGGGTGGCAGTGATCACAAGATGACAGCCATTAAATTGATGTATGGAGTGGCCAGAGATGACTGGAGTTGATCCTAGCAAATGGTACTAGGAGAAAAAGAAGTGCAGTGCACAGCATTAAGTTTTATTAGCTTTACAAGTCCTAGGATCTATGTCACAGGGAAGAAGGAGTGAGCAAGCCAGGTGGAGTATCAAGGCATTGTCCAAGCCTGCAGGGAAGCAATTAGGAAGGCCAAAGCTCAGCTGAAGTTGAAGCTAGTAAGTGATCTGAAAGACGAGAAGGAAAGCTTCTACAGCACATTATCAGAAAAAGTAAAGCAAAGGAAAACAGGAGCATGCTGTGGGTCTGAGGCCCAAGTGATAGCAAAAAAAAAGAAAAAGATGAGATACTCAGTGCTTTCTCTGCCTCAGCTTTTACTAATAAAATGTGCACATACACAGCCTCTTAAGCCTTATGAAAGACCTCAGGAGTGAGGCATGACATGAAATAGAGAAAGGTAGCAATCACTTTAACAAATAGGATGGGATGGGATACAGCAGATGCCAATGGTGCCATGGGAACTGGTCAATGTCATTACAAGGTCACGGTACAACTTCAGAAGGTGATGGCACTCAGAGGAAGTTCCTGATGTCTGGAATAAGGCCAACACTGCACATCTATTTCACAAGGGCAAGGAGGAGACTCCGAGGAACAAGAGAATAGTCATCCTAACCTTGGGTTTTAGGAAAGTAGTGGGAGCAAAGTCTCCTGGAAGCCATATTCAAACATATAGAGGACCACAAAGTGAGTGGGAACAGCCAGCATGGATTTACCAGGGGCAGCTCATGCCTGACCAACGCTGGAGGGACTAATTGTCCTGTATGCAGTGTCATGCAGTGTGGTCCTACCGCTGCATTCTCAGGGTTGAAACAGTTGAAACCATTCCAAGTAAATGGACAGTGCTCCAGGATACAGTGCCTATAAAACAGTGAGTGCCTTAGACTTCCTTGACTTGTAGTCAGCAGGAACTGTGAAGGATAATGACTCTGATCTGTGTCTATGGCCAGTTGTCTTGCAAACCTTGTAAAACATGGTTAGAAAATTTTTCAAAATGGGGCTGGTACTTGATTGTGCTTAGTTTAGCTTCTTATGTTCTGTTTCAACAGGAGTTGTAAATCAGTTCTGTGTCTTTGGTAAATTTATTTCAGTTTTTTAATGTGGTATCTCCAGGAAAAACAGCAACATCTAACTTCACATATCCCTCTATACTCGATATTGTTTCCAGTTGTGATCCCCATATATTTTCAAATGTGTACAATAGGGTTCATATCCACACTTTGATTAATTTTTCTGCAATGAAGTTAAAGAGGCTAACCCCAGCCTTGTCATCTGGTGGTGATACCTGAAAAAAAAAAAAAAAAAAAAAAAAAAAAAAAGGAATTTTAGACTTTTAAGCAAAATAAAAGGGAAAGGCTGAGCTGGCTTACTTCCTTCTCCTGTACAGTCTTCCTATGTAAGTTTTTTCAGCCTGGGTGTCTCCAGCTGGTTCATACACCTTAGCAAGTACTCCCAGTTCCTCATTCACACCCTATTGGTGTACCCGTGCCCTTAGAGTCCTGGTCTTCTGATTAAATGCTCTGGGAAGATGTACAGCTGGAGAGCTGCTGGAAAGCCTGGAAACACATGGCTGTTTTCCACTAGCCTTTGGAAATTTTTTCTTTATTTAGTGAAAGTTAATTACTTTGGCATTTTCAGACTTTTATTCAATGTTTTATGCCTCTTGTTTTCTTATCAACTGCCACTTTCCAAATCTGTTATTACAAATTTGTAGACACTGGTTAATGCAAAATGCAGTTAGAAAAATCTTCAGACAGATCTTAAACAATTCCCAACTTATGAAATGAGAATTTCTCTCTATTACTCTATTACACATTATGAAATCTAACACCTTTGTGGCTCTCCAAATTATGAAACAAGACTGTTATATTTCGTATATTCATATGGCTGTGCCCAGAATATTTCTGTAGAAATTAGGGAACGATTTGCAATAATATCAATACTGTAAAAGCAATGATGCATTATAATCTTCCGTTTCTAGATCTTCATCCCTGCCCAGCATGCCACGGCAAATTACAATCAATACAAAGCTAAACTTAGCACTGTTATGTCTGCCAAGTGATGGCCAGATGCAGGGGCAGACCTATTCAATTTAGGGACTCTCCATTCTAGAGATACAACTCTGTGTGTGTTCATCCTTTTCATTCCTGCAGGAGCAGCTCAAAACAGAGCTGTCAGCTGACTCAGCCCAGCTCTTCCTTGATGCCAAGGAGAGTTTTGTCACTGATTTCAAAGGGAACAGGATTGAAGCTTAAAATATGAGTGGGGATAAAATTCAAGGTTGAATTTTCTGAGAAACAGCAAAGAAAATGCTATTCTCAAAACACACAGTCATTAGGTATGTAACCACAAATTCCTAAGGGGATAAAAAATAGGAGGGATTGGGCCCTCTCTGAAAAAATTCCTGTACTAGAATCCAACATGAATAATTTTGCTAGTGTCAAGATCTCAGAGAAGTATATTTCAGGGTGACTTAGAAAAACTGTCAGTTCATGACCCAGATGAATAAAACCCACAGAAATTTGCTGTTTCCTAATGGCTGTGCCCTAGAGGCCTTGTCTGTACACTTAGCTAGTGCAATTCAGTATAATTTTTGAAGCCAATAAAGTCTATAATGATTTCTACTAGTGAAAGATTAGGGTTATGATCTAAAAGTAACAAAAAGGCATTTGTTTTAAAATTAAAAAAAAAAAAAATAATATTTTGAGTGACTGAAGAGGTTTTTCCATTCTTATGCAAGAAACTCTAGAACAGGGAGAGAGTAACTGAAACTTCCATTGCCACGTCCCTTACATGAGATTACTGTGTCTTTGTCCATCAGAGGTGTCACTGCTACTCCACCAAAGAAATTCAGGATTCATTTGCTTTCAAAAACAAGCCTTTTCCAGCAGGATACTTACACTACACAAAATTATATGTCTTCTACTAATTGAGTCACTGCACAGGAGAAACCAATACAATGGCTATAAAAAGGGGTCTTTGTATACTGAGCAGAGCTAGCAAAGGTAAGAGACATGACAGCAGCATTCATAAATGTCTAAAGGCACTGAAGAGCTTTATCAGTGAAATCAGTTAAGAAATGACATAGTACATAACTCCTGAAGATGTAAAGCATGCAGTGCCTTCTCCAAGTCAGGCTCATAAAACATGGAACTGCTGATTAAAAATTTCTTCACTGGTTAAAGGCAATGGCATGGAGCTGTGCTATCCTTAGAAGCAAAATAAGAATGCATGTGTGTGTAGAAAGGGAACTAAGCAGCTCTCCTGTGTGATGAACCATTCCTTAAGGCTTTTGACACTACCAGAGGACAACTGAGTACCTGAGTTTCTGCAGGAAGGACAGAGAGGAAAGCCTGTTTTGTTTTGGTTTTTTTTTTAAATTCTGTAGAAAAAAAAAAAAAGGTGTTGGGATTTGTCTTTCCCTGTCCTGACTTCACAGGTCCATTTATATGCAATGAGAGGAAAGAATGAGGACAAAGTGTCTAAATTAATTTAGCAGTACTTCAAACCATTTTTCACAACTAGAAGTAATTTTACAAAGTCCTATGCAATGGCAGCAAACCACTAGAGTAGGATCATGATTTCTTTGTTGGAAAGTGTTGGTTGCCTCTCCATTAACAGATTCAGCACCTTGCAATGTTCGGGTCCAGTGTTAACATGAATTGTGAATGAAAATATTGACTTAGCTCCAAAACATTTCCAGTTGCATTGGAGAAGGATGTCTCATAGCCGCCAGAAGAGATCCTGTGAGAGCCAGGAAGCAGTTTTGATAAATTAGCAGAGTCAGTTTTTAGCATTTCTGTTTTAACTTGAAAAAGGTTTGCTGCCATATGCATTTGTACTTTGGCAATGCTTGCTGACAGAAAAGAGGCTGTCTTGGCATATTACTTGTCAGAGCAAAATAGATTTGGCTGTCATTTCCATAATAAGTATAATTCATATTGCAGTGTCTAAAAAACATGGAAAAGGGGGATGTCAATATGAGACAAATTTGCCTTAAAAGAGCTTGTAGAGAACTCACAATTAAACAGGTACAGGGCCCAATGAAGTTATAATATGAAAAACTCCTCCTCCCATCATAATTATGTTTCTTTTGTATTCAATTAATGAATGGGTTAAGTAAGTATGCTACATCAAATATGTAGGGGCCAGTTTACCCATTCTTGCAAAGCTCACACCCATGTAATGCAATTAACCTAAGCAATTCATATCAAAGACAGAGCTATAAAAAATGAATAGCAGAGGTTTCTGTGCAGATAAGACATGACGTTTATTTGTTCCTACTGTGTGTCTGCAGTATTTTGCCAGTGGTTTCAGCCAGCTTGTCCAGTAGTTATTGTTAGGAAAACACCAAAGCCAGTTTTATACAACCTGCTTCTGACTAGAAGTGGGGAGCTGATTCTTCATACTATGCAACTTGAATTTGTTCTGCTCACACATAAAATTGAGGAAGAATCAAGTGAACAATGTATGAAAGAGTTCTTACCTGCCTACAAAGTACCGTGTAGACAAACCTCTGATATAAGAAAGGATACAGTCCCTTTTTATATTTTATAGGAGCTTACAGATCTAAATCTCTTTTATATTTGTGTCAACAACTGGTGTTAATTGTTATACTGATACAAATAATTGCACCGATACAAAGAGCCTAAGACCATAATCCCACAGCTGGCAGCAGCATGGAGCCAAGCTCGTACATGTTTTTCAGTGACGTAGAACTTACTGCAAAATGCCGTTGCATATAGTTGAGAACCATGTTTTTCTGCCACTATAAACAAAATAGGGTACAAATGAGAATCAGGCCCACACTTATAGATAAAAATTTACAATTTCTTTATTGTCTTTTACTGCTTCTGCTCTTTAATCTCACTGGTTTTGCAATGTACAAGGATTTATAGTACAAAGAAATGGGGACAGATGACATTCCATAGCACTGATGTCTGGCATACTAAGATTATGTATTTCAATAAAATGGAATAGCTGGTTTTCAAAAGCACAGGTAGATAAATAAAATGTGATCCCTGTATCCCAACCTTCAAATTTAGAAATGTTATTCAGCTTTTACTCGCAGGCTAGAAATCAAACAAGTTGGATTTGTGCTATAACTATGCTATAAATTCTTCCATTTTTAAGTTTATACATAGACCATGATAAGTACAAGGGACAGCTGAAGGAAAGAAAATAAATCACATTTCAAAAGTATGTGAATTATAAAAGTTGGGTCCACCTTCAGAAGTAAATGAAACACTTGAACACATATCACATACCTGCTGTGCAATCTAATTATGTCTTTAAGGGTCTCCATGATAGTGTTTCTATTGCTAAAGATACAGAGGAGCACTTGGAAGAATTTTTAAAATGCCTTGGCATGAAAATCTCTTAACATTGTCAACATTTAAATCCATTTAAAGGTCTGATTCATGCTGCCCAAGTCACTTCAGAAGGTACAACAAACTCCCAAATTACATAGGGCTTTTTCTATAACAGATTTTGTAACCTTTAGTTTTCAGCTGTTACTTCTAAGTTCCCTGTAAAATATAAAGGAATAAATGTTACACCAGCCTGCTCAGTTCCATCAAACTGTCCAAGCCATAGTTTATGTCAAGGAAAAAGTAAAAGTTAAGGTACTGAGTACTGCTTGAGTACTTTGGTGTATGATTCTAGGATGATGAGAGTTGATGATCTCCACTTCAATCCTTTCCTGTAGGCCCTTTCTTTGGATTAAATATCTAATTCCTCTCTGCACTCTCAGAGCAACTATTTCATAATTCCACTACTAGTGCATAGAGGCAACCTCACTGTTCCCTCACTCTCTTTCTCTCTCAATTAGCACACTGCAGCTGAATGAAAGAATAATTAGGACAGTTACAAACAGAAATGAAGAATGTCAATATAGTCTAACAAGGCAGAGATGAATAACATAAGATTTTAAAGAGAGCATCATATTAAAAAAAGCAATTTTGTGAAACTCAAATTTTCATTCCAAAGTGGAACATAAATACTGTTCAAGTTGTTGATGCTTCTATGCAGCAGAAACTGTAAGTTTTGATCAGGCTATTAAGATGTTATTTTTAAGGTCTGTCCTCTAAAAGAAATCTTATATTTTGCAGAAGCATTATGTAGAAGGTGAATAAGAACCACTCATTGATTAAAAAAAGCCACATTCATCCTGCAACACCTTAATGGTGTTTGAAGGCTTCCGTGCAAGCTCTGAAACAGTCTAATCCTCATTAATATGTAAAAAAATTTTCTTCCCAGAGATATCTTACTTTAGGTAAGAAAAAAAATTAATTCTACCAAATAAGAAAAACAGGTATCTAAAAATAGGTACACAAAAAAACCCTAAAATCTGAAACCTTTCTTATAAAGAGAAGAACTAGAGAAGTAAAAGTATTGAGGTTAATGCTTTGCAGTGTGTGAGAGCAAATTAGCTTCCACTTTGCATAAATATACAACACATAAGTTTTATACTTGATTTTAAAAATTCAGCAAATGGATTACTTATCATAATTTTGACATTCTGTAGAATAACAGTGGCAAGAAGAAATAATACAAACTATCTGAAGGTTGCTGCAAGTGGATATTCACTTAATAAATTTCACAAATATTAAAAACAGAAGTGCTTGCAGAACTTTCCCACAGCCCTGAATCAAAATCCACTGTGATGAAAACTGATGCTCTGGTAACCCTTCTGGTTTTGTTTATCTATATCGTAAGGCAATGCTAACCACCATCCTGGGTTCCACTTACTGAGTGGAAAAAGAGCATTAATTTGAGCTAGTGATACTACTAGTAGGAAGTTTGAAAATCACTGCTATCAAAATTTCAGCTTTGCAAAAAATGTAACTCTCGTGCCTGTGTATGAAATTAGCATACACATCCCATTTCAGCAATTTCAAAACCTTAGTCTTCTTTGATGAATGCAAAATAAATCAATATCATTATCACAATGATGGGTGCAAGAAAAACAGTCTTCATAGTTAATATGTCTGACAAAACATGATCTCCTCTACAAGGTATCATTATACTATGTCTAATGACTCTCAGTCTCAGGACTTGTTAAAATCTGCAAAAGCCAGCTATCTACAACAATAACAGTTATCTTCTCCAGTTCCCAGTGATCAGCAAGGGACTAAGGTGCAAAGTCAGCTTTTTGTCAGCTTGCTGTACCTCAAATACTTCCAAGTGTTTGGCACATATCTGCCAACTCCTACGCCAAAATTCCCTGCTTCCAACACCAGGCCATTTTGATCTTGTCCTCCCCTCCTTTTTAGTGCAAGAAGGAGGAAAAAACCCAGAAGAGATGAGTTATCTGCAGACCAGTTCTTGTTAGACCTCTGCATTGCAAATTAATTGTTTTGGTGCAGCCATGCACTGTTAAATAGAACAGGACAGCAGCCTGAGGTCAATCTTTAAATTGAGGTCAATTGTACTCCTGTGGGGCAACCTGAGGTCAGTCGCAAAAATTACTTTAAAATATCCATACTGGCTTAGTCATGGTACAAGAAAAATTCTTGGTTTTTTGCCTCCCAGCAATCCAGTTTATTTTATTTTTTAAAAAAATCAGATCTTGGATATTTCTTGGAATCTGTAATGTTGTTTCACTGTCATGACCAACATTAATGCTGAGAAAATAACTTAGATTAGACACAAGTCAATTACAGAAGAGTAAGTTTTAATATTGTCAGTCACAGCAGCCTTCTGGGGTTTTTCCTTAGTAAATTAAAAGGCTTTTCTTTTCCTCTAGAACTATCTTATCACTTATTTCACTATCAGAAAAACACTCTGAAGATAATAGCAAGAGATTCTTTTAAAGGAAAATATCTCTAGTTTAATTTCATCTCCATTTTAAGAGGGAGGATTGTTCTATTTTATTAGTTATTTGGGTTCATGTTTTTCCATGCATGCACAAGTGATATCAGCAACATTCATATAAGGTGAATTGCCTGAGAACTGTGATTTCACTTACTATGCTCAACTAAGACTGTCCCAAAGACTGTTTACAGCTGTGCCTCTTACGTTGCTTGTGTTTTGTATGATGTTTGCTTGTAAACTGGCAATTCACTCCTGCCCTGTCTCGTAACTCTTTATTTCCAGGCTCTACACCTTCTTCAGGATTTAGCAGCATTCATCATTTTGATTATGTCACCCATTTGCTCAGAAAGTAATTTACTATCTTCCTTTAAGAATCAGGATACTATTTCAGGGGTAACTTCTTACATTTAAGGCACTTAAGGTGCCAGGTCCAATTTACCTACTGGTAATGATTGATGTCTATTTTCTCTCTTGACTTAAAACTCAAGTCTGTATTCCTCTGTGTCTGTTCCCACTGTGTCTTGTGTGTAGTGTGGATGTAAGAATTTCTCAAATGAAGTAGTACCCCTAAACAGATGCCCAACTTTCATTAAATTTCATTCAAATGGAGAAATTCAAAATGCTTTCATCAGCCTTATCATCTCTGAATGTGTGGGTTCATTTCTCAGCTTCAGCTCATTTTCAAAAGATAACAAGGCATTGATTTTGCAAGCCTGTTTTGTAACAGTCCCAAGATGCTGTAATCAGACATTTTCAATCCTATAATCAGAAGAGGGGACATGACCTAATTCACCTTCTTTGCATTATGCATTGTAATACCTGACCACATACCTGTTTCCTTCTTCACAGCAGGATAAGGCACCAGAGCGGTGGTGCAGCTGTGGAGCAGGGTCCTGCCAGCCTGCTTCCAGCTGAGGGTCCCGAGGGTGGAGGGACCCCAGGCAGGGTGTCATGTAGGGTGAGCACAGCCTGCCACTCCCACAGCACTCACTCACCTCTGGAATCCTCAGCAAGGGTCAATCCTGCACCTGATGTAACATTTCTCTCACCCATAGCACATATCTCTTCCAAGTGCTTCCCCAACCTTCTCTTGAGCACACAGCATTGTTCAGTGAGGAGCTTTATAGGTCTGTTTTACAAGTAAAAACATCTCATAATCCCTGGGTTCCTGCACAGGAAGAGATAGTGAGCACTCAATTCCCAGTTGTACCTTTCCTACAGCATTCATGAACTTTAAAGATAATTCTTCCCCCACATGTAGGTCCTCTCTTTTCCAGTAAGATGGTCACTATTTTTCACCTTTCCTGGTACAGACACTGCCACAGAATAATTGTCACTCATAATTCCCTTCTTCAGATTTTTCTCTGTCCTATCATACACTTCTGAAACGAGAGGACAAGAACGGTACAGAGTACTCAGGATGCAGTTGGGCCATAGCTACAGAACTGTAGTGTTATTTTCCCGTTTGCTTTTCATTCCTTTCCTAATTTCACTTCAAAATCCCTTTTTTTTTTTTCTCTGACAGTTGCTGAGCAGTGAGCTGACATTTTTCTGGAGTTCTCTGTGACAAGACCCAAGGTCTCATTCTTTAGTAGTAATAAGTATGTCAGAGGACATTATTTAGTATGCAAATTTAAGATTGCTAGTTCCCATCCATACTACTTTATCTACATAGAATTTTTACTTCCATCTTTCTAGCCTCATAAGGCCATACTGCAATTTTTTAGAGTCAGCCTGGAGGCTGACTCCCCCAGCTCAGCTATTTTTGTCACCTCGCTGCTTGCTGCACTTTCCAGGTCACTTACAGACATTGCATAGCACAGTTCTTAGAAGAGCCCTCTTTTCATTCTTGAAAGCCAGAGATTTAGTCCTGCCTTCTGTTTATCTTTCTGTAATTAGTATCCACCCAAGATAGGACCTGGTCTTTTATGCCATGGCAATTTCATTCTTTAAAATCCAATGGGGAGGGACTTGGTCAAAAATCTGGAAATTCAGGGTCATCTTTAATGATTTGCTCATTGTCCTCTCAAGAGCCTTGCGTTGTGTTTAAAGGCCAGGACTAGACGCTATAGAAACTATATTTTGTCTTTCCAGTAAGTCATATTCATCCTGATTTACACTAATTCCATTTTTTATCATGTCTTCTGTTAATTTACCACATGCAGGCATCAGGCTCACAAGGGTGGAGACTTTGTGCCACAATTACCACTCTCCTCTTCTCATGAAATGAGAAAAATGAGTGAAACCTTAAGGTAAAGTTTACATACTACCATCAATAATTCAACTATTTCATCCTTTAATTCTCTTAAGACTCTATCATACAGTCTCAGAAATTTCTTTGCATTTATTCTACCTCTTTATTGAATTACCTCTTCCACAGTTTCTTCTATTTCAGGAAATCTCTTGCTGACTCCTCTCAAAGGGTTTGGGGCTCCCCTCAGTCGTCCTACATTCAGCATCAGAGCAAAACACTTATTTACCATCTCTGCCCACAGCCTTGTCCTTGCTGAGCTCTCCTCAAATAACCCCATCACCAGCTGACCTGCAGAGCTGGCAGTGTTTCCTTCTTCTCTGCTGGGAGAAAGATTTAGACCTTCCTTGTTGTGGAGTAAAACATATTGCCTATAGGGCCTATGCATATTATATTGCCTATAGGGCCTATGCATACTTGTTATAATGAAAATGGTTACTTGGGTAAGGATTTCAGGAAGAGAAAGGTGGTCTCAAGTTAAGACAGTGGAACAATGGTCTGGAAAGCTGGATTTATGTCACTGTCATATGAACTGGGCAAGTGATTTATTTAAGTCTTCTGTTTGTGTTGTTTGTGCACTCCTAATTTCTCGAGTGACTGATTTGATAACTCTCGTATACAAGCAGTGCAGTGCAATTTAGAATGTATAAAGTAGCACACCAAAAATTCTGAACTCATAACCTAAAATCCTAGAGGACTGGGGGGATTATTTTCAACTCTCTGTGTCTCAGTTCAGCACTTGCAAAATGGAATAATGCTACTCCTTACCTCAAAGGGGTTTTGCGCATATAAATTCATTAAAGTTTGTAAAATGTTCAGGTACTATAGCAACAGGCACCATAGAAAAACCTGGAAGGGACATAGTAATTATCTTCTTAGCAAGGTTTGGATACTGTGCAGTAAATAAGGCATGGGGGACATATTGAGCAATAGGAAGAGAACTAAAATTGAATATTTGCTTTTCAGTTAAGCTCCTTCTGTCCTATGCACAGACCGAAGCACAAATAGTTTAGAACAAAATTCAAATGTGACTCTGTAATTAGACAATGTCATAATGCTCACACCCACTGGGGCTCATTTAGGGCCACGCAAGGCAATTCTTAGGGTTTGGCAAAGACACCAGCCATTAAAAATAGGGTTTTACATTAGACAAAAGGTCAGGAAACTGTAATGAAAGGCAGTCCAATTCTCTTCTGCTACTCCACTGAATTGCAATTTGGAGGGGTAATAAATATTGCATACAATTTTCAAAAGTACTTTAGAGATTTGAGAGCCTAAACTCTACGAGTGTCATCATAAACCTAAGCTGCTATTACTCCAGCTAGAGGAAAGAAATGGATACATTAGGATGATATGTCAGCATGGCACTCCATGCAGAGAGAAACACCACAAGAGGAAGCACACAATAGGTTGTCCTTAGCCAACGTGTTTGGGCGAGTATCCTTACACACTGAGCAACTCAATGTGAACAAGTAAGGTACTGACCCAAATTTGATTCATATGATTGAGTTTGACAGAATTTACAGTCAATTTTTGCTAACTTTACTCAAACTGATTCTCAGACTACTCCAACAGCTTTCCTGCTGAAATTGGTGGGGTTGCTAACAGTGAATAATTCACTTTCAGTGTAAGGGTTCACACTCTACATTATAGAGAGAGAGGATAGAGAGGAGTGAGCAGACAGAGGAATTACAAGGAATTACATTCTTTAATTGTGTTATTTAACTAAGTTGAGCAAATTCTTTCACAAAAACTGAGAAGCTGTTAGAACATTAAATTGCACACAGAAAAGTAAAATTTATTTATTTTGAAGTCATATATAAAATGTCTAATTATATATATGGTGTTGTGGTTGACAGTAAAGACTCCATCGATTACCACAAGGCCTAACTTTCACCCATAAACAACTTAATCTATCTTGAAATTATGAACTCAGCTGATCCTGCCAAAATTTCATTATGGAGTCCAAGGAAGGCAGGTATTTTGAGAATGTAGCAAGCAGCAACTTTTGCTAGCAATCTGAGCAGCAGACATAATTTGTATTTTTAGAAATATTTGCTATAAGTAATAATTTTTTATTTGTCAAGATTATCCTTACGATTTATTTATTTTTGTTACTGTGTTGTTAATTATTTAATGTTTAAGACTTTTAAAACCTACAGCAAATAGAAAATAACCAATCATCATAGTAAACATCATTAGAGTTTTGGAATAATAGTTTTGGGGTTTTTTTTTTCTATGGGACTACATTTGTTCTACTAGTATGCACATATAGTTAATTTTTATGGCAGAATCCAATTTGGGCATTCATTATTGACACACACACAATCATTTTAAGTGCAGTTAAGTACACCATCTGCCTTTTCTTTCTGCCTATGTCTGTGTAGCCATACACAGTGATCTGCTATTCCAGGAGTGTCTGATGCCTGCTATAGCTGCACCAGTTGCACTACAATCAGCTGAGTAGGCATTTCCCTTATGAACCCTGATTTTCAGTGTTTAACAACTAATTTGAAATTGCATAAAGCTCAAACATGGCATGCACATTTGCAAACCAGATGTGTTTCTCTTATTCTTTTACTTTTAAATGCCCAAAATGGCAGGGTTTAAAGTGTCCATACAAATAATGCAACATTTACAATCAGCAAAGCAGATCTGCTGTCATTTTGGGGATGTGGTTGAAAGATGTTTGTAAGTGGGTCTTAGCCTTTTGGTCATTATTTGTGTCTCTCCCCCCTTATCTAGCTGCTACAAGGACACAGCAAGTACTGCAACATTTAATGAAGGGGCTTGAGCACGTCTATGACAAACCACTGGCATTTGGCAAAGAGGGAAATTGTTCTGATTTACCCAGGAGCTAGACAGGCTTGATTCTATTAATCCCAGGACAGAAGTTAAAACAGTCTTTATGTTTCTCTCTAAATTTCAGAAACCTAAGGAGAAAGAGAGAGAAGTCCTCCAGAGACAAATTTTATGAAAGAATTCAGATTCATAAGAAGATGTAAAAAGGAAAGAAGAGTATGGAATGAATTAAAACCATTTTCATTTAAACAGCTTGCCAGGTTTTCGGACTATCTGAGCTTCATGTTGGGAAGATCCACTGCAGCAACTTCTCTAAATTAGGGGCTTTAAACCTACCAAAGGTCTATTGAAGAATTACCAGTTATATCCTGACTTCATCTGCAAGTTCCCAAGGCATTTATTTTCCCAGGTACTCTTGTAAGGGTTTGTCCTAGGGCAATGAATGCTTATCTCCCATCAAATCCTCCACTGCAATCCAAGGCACCACCACTTCTCCTTAGGAAGTCCTATTTGCAAACCAGTCCACTGTTTAAAGCATTCAGCACTCACCCAGGTTCCTGTGCACAGCACTGGCGGGGAGCACAGCCCACACCACCTTTGGTAAGTGTGATAAAGAGCTTTCAGCTGAAATCTGAAGTTCTAAAAGAATTTCAAGAGGCTTCTTTGCACATTCCCCACTAATTAGAGAGACCAATGGTGTTTGAACCATTTCATGCTGAGGAAGGTATTGAGCCTGGGTGTCTTGCTTCCTCAGAGAGTGCTCTGATCTCTAGCAGGAATTGAGGAAATCACTTCTCCCTACCTGTAACATTAAAGGGAAGAGAGAGCTGGGTAAATTCTTCGAAGAAATAGCTACAGAAGACTGCTGTCAGGAGAGGATTCCAGATTTATGATCCCCAGAGCCGGAAGGCACTTGCCCATTACTTGGAAAGAAGCAATGGGTGCCAGAGGAGGGAAGGGGTCACATTCCCAGGTGTCACCTCCTACCTGCTTCAGCTTGGCATGATCAAGAACAACAAGAAATTTAGATGAATGTGAGGGGTGGTTAGGTTCTACTCAGAAATCAGGCATTATCATCTATAGATATTTTTATTACTGAAAATAGTCAGTTTTTCAGTTTCATGCTGTTTTCCCATTCACCCTCTGCTATTCCCTGGCTCCAGTGTGATGCTGCTGCATCTGCAATCAAGGGCTGCAGATCCAACTGTTGGCCTGGTTGCCACAAAGACAGGTCCAATGCTGAGTGATTTGTTGTGTGATTTGTGGGTCACCAGTGTTTATACTGGTAAGCAATATTATAGGTCTCACATCTGAGGCAGTACTTTAATGTGAGGTAAAAACTGTGCTAAGAACATTTTTCCTGAAAATCTGTCTTCAGCAGGGGAGAATATAAGCATGTGATTAATCTTAAACACATTATTAGTTCTAATGAAGTTAGTAGGGCTACTCATTGACATGAAATTAATACATGAAGTCTTCATAGGATGAGAGTATATATATGAAGAAAATTGCTTTCTCATCTAATTTCACAGGCATCCAGGACCAGTTCTTGCTCTTGTGATGGCTTCTTCTCACATCAGCTGCTCAGCCAACCTCTTACTTTCCAGCTGGTCTACTTAGATTCTTCAATAATCTCTTGTGCTCTCCCTCCACATATGCCCAAGGTGCCAAAAGGGTCTTTTTGAATTTGTGGTCACATGTTTCTTCGAAAAGATGTATTCAGAGAGATTGTTAATATTTTTTGACATTGACATAAAAACAGATGTAGAAGAAGTAGCAACCTAGATAATTCATGTTAAATGAGGTCAGAAGTAAGAAAGGGGCAGGTGAGTTCAGACACCAGTGGGCCACTCTCTAGCCTCTTTGCTTTATGAGTCTGGATTTTTTTGATTTTATTTATGGACTAATCTTTATCAATATAATCAGTATTGGTTCCTCAAGGACATAGTTATTACATGAGACTTAACTACTGTTTAAAACAGTGTGGGTTTCTTAGGGGGAGAGTGGGACATGTGCAGGAATACCTCCTCATTGTGTTACTCAGCACTGAGTATATAAAGCAGAGGCTTAAAGAAAAAAAGAAGGTGGAAATCAGGAGAAATTAAGAAAGTGAGAACAAACAAAAGCAGCTGAGGTGCAGGAAATTTGAAAAAGGCACATTATCATAAAAGATGGATGGCAAAATGACTTAATATTGTTGCCTGCCTTAAATTTTCCACTACCATGATAATTGGTATAAATCCCATCCTTGGAGCCTAACTGCATTGTTTAGTCTGTAACGAACATTGATGCCCATTACCATGAATTCTGCCCCTTCATGCTGGAATTCTTGCACAACTAAGACTTGCACTTTGTCAAGCAGCCAGAACCTTTCCTAATACAGAGAAAAAACTTCCACAAATGTCACAAGCACTGAAAAATGATCAGCATTGTTAGAAATGTTAGGACACTTCCTGCAATGAAAAATAAAATCTGTATTTATATCCCAATCATATAAGTGAGTAGTTTCTGCCATTTTTGACTGATTTTGCAGAAAGAATTTAATTCTGAGAGATATAGATGTATGTATATAAAGATTTTGATTGGAAAATTAATACATTTTGAAGTTGTTACATATTCTACTTATAAACAATTTAATAAAAAAAATTGGAAAAGCAGTGTGAAAATTTTGCAGTTGTGTGAAAACTATGTCTGGAAAAGGTTTGTGTGGGCATTTAGACACAATCTGATCTGGTAAGTAAGTCAAGATACATCTCAATTCCTTCTCCAGCTGTCAACTGTTCCTTAGCTAATTTTCAAAAGTCTTCACAATACGCAAAATTGTGTGTTAAAGCTCACATTTCTGGGCTGCAGCAACATCTCCCCTTGAAAATTGCATTACTTATTCATGTCTATCTTTTAACAATAAAGAAGGAAAAAGTAGATGGCCATAACAATATAATTTAAAAAGAGGAATTATTTGTTCCTTTTATGGAAACACTGTTTTCTTTTGAATTGGTTTGAGCAAAAGGCAGCAACAAGACTACTTAGCATGGTAAAAAGTCACCTACTCATGTTTATTTTCTTTTCAAAACTCTTTATTTTTCAATTCTATGAACAGTTTAAAACTATTTCAGATGCATAAGTTAAGGATATTGGCAAATAAAATATCATTATGATATGCTCACCTACAAATCTCTCTTTGTCATTTTCTGTAATGCCGTTCCAACCATTTCTGTGTAGGATTACACTGAAAAATGGATATCATTCAAATATGTGCAGAGCATAAACGTTCTCAAGGAAAATATAGTTCTCACTGTAGCAAAGACTTCAATGTTTACTCCTTACATTATTGTGAATCATTTGGGCCCACTAAGTTGTACCTCTACTTCACAACTAGTGGAATGATACAAAAAACTAGAACTAAAGAGGACTCAAGCTGATAAGGAAAATAAAAAACAGAACTTTTGGAGAGGTAGCAAATAGAGGCAAATGTGCTGTTAGTGTTCTATATATTTCATGTACAATGTTTCCTAAGACATTGTCCACATTGAGGAATGGTAGCAATTGCTGAAGCTTATCATATCAGTCTCCAGATTTCAGCACTGTTACCCAGAAAAGACTATTAGGTCTGAAAGTGCATAAGTGGACTAAAAAGAAGGAATTCAGTGTTTTTAAAAATAAATAGGAAAGCATTATCATTATCGTGTGCAATAAATAAATAAGAACAAGATCCAGTTGTCACAGGTTCTACACCCGTATGTAACTAGACTTCAAACTTTATTTACCTGAAGTTGGACCTTATATATAACTCTCCACCAAAAGGGTTGTTTTCATTTTCAATTTAGTTTCAATCAGGTGAGAATACACACATTTTCTATGAACATCAACTTGGATTTCATCATGTTGGTTTCACACACGTGCACAGGTTTTCAGCTGAGCTCACATGGACACAGTAGCAGATAAGCTTAGCCCTGAGATCAACAGGAGAAAATTCATGTCAAGTATTATAGGATAGCCAAAGGAAACAGCTTTCAGATTTGTAATATAATACTGTGTATCTGAAATGGGATTCAAAGGGTGCCATGTGTCCGGTCACTTCGGAAGCAGAGCAGAATACTCCACTCTCTGCGCTCAGTTAGAAAAAGCTCATTTGTCAAATGAATTGCTTTTTCCACAGTATACTTGAGGACTGAGACAGAAGCAATGAAATATTCTCAGAAATGCAGACAACTTGTGAAAAGTCTTTTTCATTAGGATCCTGCAGTACATTTTGAAAAGGAGCAAGAAATGTAAACCATGCTATTGTGTGGTTCCTGTGTAAATTAGCTCTATGGGAATCCAAAATAGAGCAGATTTATGCCAACAACAGGCTGAAGGAGATTACTTGCAAACAACAAAGGCAGCCTGGCCAGGAGTTTAGGCCTCTTGTTAAGAAAATTTTCCCATCTGTAGTTAAATCAATTAGTTATACCAGTGCAAACCCCTGATAGAGACATGCTGCACCAGCATGAATTGGGGCTTAAAGCCATTTAGGTTAATTCAATAAATCCTTGTCAGCATTGCTTTGAAGAAAAGGATACCACAGAAGCAAAAGTTTATTTGGGGTAAAGAGACTGACTGACATGTAGGTAGGTATCAAGCTGTCATTCTTCTGGCTACAAGCGTGTGCAGCTGAGTGAATATATGTGGCAGGTTGGATTTGGATCTCATCTGGAGCCTGTGTAATGAAAAATGACGCTTTTTTCCTTGAAGCCTTTTCTATTCAATAACTGGTCTTTAACTAATTTTCAAATGCTTTAATTGTGAGATGCAACAAAACAATTACACATGCTCACCCTCAGTGCCCCATGCCTCCTGGAACAACACCAGACTGTCATCTTCCTCATCTCCAGCTCTCTCCTCCCAGCTCTCCCCATTTCCATGTGCCATGGTGGTCAAGTCTATCACTTTCTTCCTCATCTATAGGAGCACAGCCTCTGACGACATTGTCTGGGACTGCAATCCCCAGAAATTCTACGTGAGCTAATAGCTTGCATATTCAGAGGTGCGCTCTGGGGAGGTCATCAACACTGCTACAAGAAGAAAGAGCAGCTACAACAGAGCAGGTGTGCTGCTGTCTCCCCCTCATTAGTGCTGACACTGGTCACTGGCTGGGGCTGGGACAGAGGCAGCAGGGTGTCAGAATCAGATCAAGACATCTCATTTTGTCTAAGCTCTATTGTTCTTCCTTCCCAGCTGTAGAAGAGAGTTTGTTTAAATTGACTGCTTGTCCACATTTTCTAAACACCTGATGTTCTAAGGAAAAAATAATTTAGAAGTTAAAGGATTATAAAAAATTATTGCTTCAATATTTACCTGTGTCACCTATAAGCCATATATTAAACATTTCATCTGGATCTCACAAAGTCAGTTCTTGTTCCCTGGACTTTATAAAACAATGTCTGCAGAAAAATATATGTATTTAAAAGCAAAAAGCTGTTTGAAATTTTTTAAGCACAAATGCTATTGTTAGGTACTTATTACAAGGTAGTCTTCTGCATGTTGCCTATATCAGATATTAGTTACTGTCCAGGAACACAGGACTGAAAGCTTCCTAAGACACAGTTCATGTCCTTGCTATTACAGGCTTCATTTCAAACAACTTTTCATAGCAAATTAATCTCCATTCTGACAAAAAAAGGTTTTTTTTCCCCATCAGACAAATGGTTCTGGAATATAGCTCCCTCATTTACTGACCTGGCTCCTCTTTCACTTTGCATGAATCTTTTTCAAGCATGTTTTACCAGGGCTGTGCACACCACCCCCCATGACATGGCCTCCATATATGCACTGACATTTTGACAATTACTTCACTTCAAACGACTTCCAACCTCTTTTCCTCACATGCTTTACAGAGTGTTCCTGTTGAGTGATCCTGCTGCATCACTACCAGAGAGAAGGCAGTAATCTGTGGTGTGGGGACAGGAATGTGTGCCTTGTGAAACATGGGAAAAGAGAGACGGAAAGAGGAATTACTGACAAAAAAACACACAGAAAGAATTTCACTTTCCTACTCACCTATAACTAGAGAATAGCCCCAAGTCATTTCTTTATCTTCAATTGTTTCCAAAATATAGGGTGACAATCTTTGGCAGAAGTTCTTGTTGGACTGTGAATGTATGACCTTGAACTTTGTGCTATTAAATTTCATTTATTTCTTTTTACTTCAGTCCTTAGTTATCCATCTCATTCACATGATATTTTGATCCTCCTCTACACAGGCAGTGCCACCCAGCATTGTGTCACCAGCATAATTTTAAGTTCACTGCCACTTTTGATCCTCTGTTTAGAAGTAAAAAATACTAAACAAATGCAGAGCCTTGCTTTATTTAGCTGCATAACCTTCCAGCAGTAACCTCACTCCTGCCTGACACTACCTCTTCAACACTCAGCAGGGACATGTTCACTTCAGTCAATTTTTACCCCTCTTGTGTAAACTCAGCTTCTTCCCCTAGTTTGACTGATCATTAGCCAGTGAGAATGCAGAAAAAAATTAGTTGAATACCTACTAGCTGTTAGAAAATAAACAATTTTTGAACAACTTTTAAAGTAAAAATAATTGAAGGTGAGGAAATAAATATTTATAAATAAATATTTATAAAGAGATTAAATGCAGCCTCAGCCAAGGGAGATTGTTCCAAATTCATTTGATGCTCTTCAGTGGAAATTATTTTTTTCCAGGAAAAGAATCCCAAACAATCAATGTCATTGGCCTGGGCTTCAGTAAAAGGAGAGCTAGTGAAGACAACTTAGCCTGTGGAGTTTAGGCAGGGAAAGGGCAGAGAGAGTTAGCATAACTTCATACCAGTTAAAAATAACTGTTGGGACTGAGAGTGACTGCTTGGTTGAGTGATGCCATTTACCACAGCTTTAAATTACCATGGAATTGTTTAGGCATTAGTTAACTCTCTGCCATGAATCTCATGATGGATCTCTTAAATCAGGGTTAAGGAATGGTTTACCAGAGCCTGGTTAATGGTAGTACAAGCTGTTCTTCATGTATGATTAGTTTTTTATCTTTCCACTATTGTGATTGTGTGATAACTAACTTAATTCCTTTACTTCCTTTTATTTTTATTTTTTTTTAATTTATGTATTTTGTGATTTTAGGACTAGCAGGTTTTTCATGGGAAAAACTCTTCTATTACAGAGCATTTCACTGTGTCAATCAATTGGCTGCTTCTGTAGAGTTTATATTTTCAATTTTTCAACCCAAAAATAATGTATACTTAAATTTTTACACTGGAATAAAGTAAAATGACAGAATAGAGACAGTGCCTGATTGATTGGATTTACCAAGCAGCAGTGAACAGTTGAAACAATATACCACTGAATGTTAACTTAAAAGAGAGGAGCATAACTCCTTGAAAGACAATCATATTTACTGAGACATTAAGCATAAAAAAGGATTGTATGAGACAACTGGAAATATTGATAAACACAAAATAAACAGCCACTTCAGTGTAAAAGGTAAGGCATTAGAGATTCTACGGATGCTGTTTGGTATTTTGGTAACGTTTTGCACTGTCAAGCCCATGAGGAACCACCAGGACCTTCCATCATGCTGATGTACTGCACTCTGCACTTTTAATACTTTCTTAGGAAGCAGAAAAATATGACACCCCCACTGAGAAATATGAACACAGAAATCACAGACCAGCAGAAATCACAAACTATCACAGATCTGTGCTTTACTGCATAAACCCATGCACAAACTCCAAGTCTGTTGCTTGGAAAAAGAAGGAACAAAACATGGAAAAAAAGATTGTGTCCATGTCTAATATATATCCCCGTGAACTGAGATGTATTTCAGAACTGATACCTAAAAATGAGTTCCTATAACATAAACAGAGACACAAAGTCAGAAATAGGAAATCTTTCATGGTTTAAAGTTGTTTCCTTATTTTATGCAAACTATAATACTGGGAAATTGTCATCCAGAAAGTGAGGTACATTTCAAGGCACTTATGGCCAAGAAAATAAGATCATATAGCAACAGGTGCAGAAAGGACCAATGACATCATCAGGGGTCTGGGATAAGACTGGGGTGATTCATTCTCATCAGTGTACCAAAGTGAGGGCTTTATTTCTTTATTTGTGGTAAAGCAACAATATACAGTAAAAAAATCACATAGCATTATGAATGCAAAAAAAACCCCAAAAAACAAACAAACAAAAAACCAAAAACAAACAAAAACAAAAAAAACCCAAAACCAACCAAACAAACAAACAAACAAAACTTCCACCTTATGTATACACAAATGGCTGCACCAATCCACCAAAAAAAAGAAGTTAAAAGATTTTAAGCCATCTCTTATTCCATGAAAAGCAGTTTCTCCTTCTATTAGTAGGCATTAGATTTACTATCATGGGAAAGCAGAAAAAAGCAGTCTGTGAACAGGAGATGATACCCTTATTCATCTGGAGACTTTTAGTGCCAAATTCAGATTAAAAAGCATAAATAAATACAATTTTCGCCTAGTATGCCTTTATCCAGAGGTAAAATTACATGGATAAGCCCCTTCCTCTTCTGCCCCCTGAAAATATTTTTTACAGTGAACCTTTAGTCTGGTGGGTCTAATGTGCTGCTTCAGCTCAAGGATTTGAGCAGCCATTTGAGTGCTTTATAACAAGCTGCCTGTAAGTGTTCCTAGCATGTGATGCTAAGTTATGTGGGTCCAGGAGCAGCACCAGCTGTATCATCCAGCTTGCATGGCATGGTGATAATCCTACCGGCCCAGTGCTCCCCTGGGAAGCAATACCAACAAGCCACTTCACAAGCAGGCTATGAACTTGAACTATGATGTTGAGCAAGAAAGTATTTCAAATAATTGTCACAGAAAATCACTGAACCTCAATTCTGGTGCAGCATGTAGAGTAAATTGCAGGAGCTATGCTTTTGCTATATTGCAAATTACAGTGGGTACAGCTCGTTGGGATAGTTTTAGACTCACAGTGTATGACCAGCAGAAAGGGGACATCCTCCCTAGATACACACCCCACACACACTTCTTCTGTCTTGATGTTCCTGGCTATGTGTGGCCACCATTTAGCACCAGAGCTTGTCTGAACAGACTCAGAAAACTCTGGCTCAAGAAAAAGACGAAGTAATGGAGTTACCTGCCTCTTTAGTTAGTGGATGAATCCACCCACAGGAAAGGCCAAAACCCACCTGACCTAGTGGAAGGGAGACGTCAGGATGTCTGCAGCGGGGTACAGAAGAGGGATAAGAAGACAGAAGAGAGAACAAATGAGGGCTCTTTTCTAGCCCTACATGGGTAGGCTCACATCTGTAGGCATCACTGTGAGCTAAAACCATAGTAATAGTAATTACTTACCTCAGATTACTAATACCAGTATTGAAAGAAATGTCTGGTTATATGAAAATCTACCACAGTATTAGATGGAATTCAAGCAATCTTTTGGTCATTGGTTGAACTTTCAAGACTATTTTAAGACAGCCTGTGAGGTCTGTAAATGTCAAGAGCTCTGGACTTCAAAACTCAGCAGATCTGAAAGCTGGACATCTGCAGTACAGTTTGTTGCCTTATACTACCAAGGGAGAAACAAGTTCTATTTTTAGTTCACCTTGTGCAAGAAGTGAAGTCATTACAAAGATGAAAGAATTGGTCTGTACTAAAAATAGTATGCAAATGAGGCAATGCTTCCTATAAGCTTATCTTTTCCTTTCACACTCTAGCTATGGACAGTAGCAAACACTTTTCCTGAAAATAGCTATGGCATAGATGCAAGTATTGTTAGTGTTCTCTGCACGCATGAGGAGGGAAAAGGAAAAGGGAAAAAAGAACAAAACCATTAAGTAGTGTACAATGGAAAAATACAAATTACACACACATTTATTTAAATGAAAGATAAAACACATCTGCAGCTCCAAATAGTCTCTTTGTACACCGAGGTCAAAATAAACATTCTGAAGAAAAATCATTCTTTCAGCAATGAGAAGGAGTTCCCTGGCTACCAGCATATTGTGTCAAAACAGGAGTTAAATATTTACATGGTCTCTTATGTTCTTTCTTGTCCCTTTCTACCTGAGGAGGAATAACCAGCAATATTGAGTTTTTAACCTCCATATTATTAGTGTTTTTTCACCTATTGGTTGTCCATCTTTAAAAGTGATTGAGAAAAAAAGACGTGTTTTTAGAGACAATTAGTGTCAGGATGGAGAATAATTGCATTAACTTCATCTTGATTATACAAATTAGAATGGTCTTGTTACAAACATATACTAATAAAACAGTGTTTGGCATAGAAATATTGACACACGCTTGACTATAGTTCTGCTGGCAGTGCCATTATAATAAGAGACTAGGATACAATGCAAAAATGGAAAAGAACATTCAGCATAGGCGATTTCTGTTGTGTTGGTTGGCTGCTGAATAGCTGCTTTAGAGATTGACAGAACAAGATGGGGCTTTTAAATGGGACAAAGACTTAATTCAATAGAGAAGCAATACAATGCAAAACAAAAAATGGAATTCTGTTCATTTGCATGCAATCTAGTAAGTGGTGAAAAATTATTCTTTTTTCCTTTAATTTACAGCTTTACAGAGAAATTTTGGGTTTGCAATGTTTTTTCAAGTTGCTATCATATTCAACTTTTTGTTTGAGATCCACAATTTTGCCCACTTCATTTAGAGACCAAACAAACTGCCTGAAATGGTGAGCTGTTCATGCCCAAGCTTTATCAGTCCTCCTCCATTATTCTTTCTGAACTCAGCTGAGTCAAGAAATGAGTCATAGTTGTGTCATATGGCTCAGCAGCTACTGAGGACATCTCAGTTCCAGAAAGAAATACAAACTGCCCTTGACATTCACAAGCCAAAGAGAATACTGAAATATGGAGAAACTCTTCATCCCACCAGTGTTTCACTGAGAACATTTCCTGGGAAATCAGGATATACCTACACTGCAGAATTTCAGTTTTCTCCATAGTTATCAATTCTGCTTGGGACTATTCCTTTTAAATTTGTGATCTGGCATCTTGAATTATTTCTTCCAGAAATTTGGCCATTCCTGTTCTCTGTATTCTGACTTTAGTTATTTAGCAGGTCTGTGTACTAATGAAATAATTGAATTTTACCTCTGATATCAACAATGAAGGAGTCAAGCTTTGAGTGAAGTGAACCACTCCAAATTCACTTGCTTGAGTTGTCACCAGTGCTGATACATGTAATGCTCAGTTAGATTAGAGGAGGGATTGAAAATAAGTAAGGGGAAGAAATATACAGAAAATTATGTATTTCTAGGACTAGGAAGCAGGCAATTTTCATTTTCAATGAGAGCATCAGGAAAGAAATAGATGTTGTCACTGGAATAAATGTAGCGCATAGCCCCTCACAAGGTTTCAGGTCTTTGTGAGACAGATCTGCATGATCAAATAGAGTACCTCAGTGATTTTCCAGGTATAAACCTATGCCCTTCACACTTGCATTCAAGCTTACATCATTATCAAAAGAGATAAGGCAGCAGCAAAGGCAACAGGATTAACCATGAAAGTCATTAGGTTTTAAATTACTGAGGTAAATAAACTTCCCGCACTGTGACCCAAAATATCTAACTTTTCCTTAAAAACTGTTAACACAGAAAACTTATCAGTCATTTTAATACTTTCTTCCATCAGACCTAGAGTAAATACCAAGTGCAACAGCAATAGCCTGGTGCCTACAGCTCTGTTTCAGAGACTCATTCACATATATATATATATGTATATATATATATAAAAATCTTCACAGTTGTCACTGTGTCATTGCATTCAGTGTGGAGGAGAAGAGCAGCAGCCCATTCCATTGGAAAAAGGAGGAATAGCAAGCTGCAGTCAGTGACCAGAATGATTGTGGATGAATCTGCACCCTTGCACTCGTGCATTTCTCCCCAACAGTCCCACCCACCACCAGTCCCTCATTGCGTGACAAGACACACAAGGACTCACTTCCAATATATGACTAGTACACATGGTCCCCCTACACCCTCATGTCATACAGCCTGGTACATCCAAGTTGTTTTGCATTATCAAATAGCCTCATGTCCTGGGATTCTAGTTCAGAGATATCAGAAGGCATAATGAGTGTATCCAGCCTTTTCCTTCATGTCCAGCATGTACTTGGAGGTGCTTTCTGGTTTCTGATTTCAGATGAGTCAATCTTTTCCTGCATGAGCATTCCTTGAGCTCAAGAGCATAACATTCATTCTCTCACAGCCACTGCTATATTAGTACAATGCTGCTATATTTCCATTTTTATTTCTATCCCCTTCGGGCTTTCAGTTCCCTGCAAGCATATGAAAACATTAAGAATGATAAAGCTTAGTTCTTATATATCATTTTCCATGTTTAAGCATAGAAACTAATGATGCTGTAAGTCCCTACAACAGTGCTTTTTTAGAGAGTAGTAAGGCAAGAACACCTTATTGGAGAACCAAGAAGGTGTGAAATGACATTTAGTTAAGAGACTGTAGTGTAGATTAAAGAGACATTAAAGTGCTGGTTTTCAGCTAAGAGCAGAATCTAAATTAAAATCCCAAGTTTGCAGGGGAGAAAACAGATTTGATAATCTGATATATATAATAATTTGATATATATAAGTATAACTATAAAACCAATCTAGGTACTTACAGCAACACTGCAGTCACGCCAGTAGTTGGAATATGGCAGAAGGCATAAAAGACCTAGAATTTATATTGTGAACTTGGTTAAGAAATGAACTCAAATGTTTTTTTTATGAAGCTCATCCAGTCACTTCATTGGATTCTACCGGTCTGCTATGATGTACCTACAAGTTGGGTCTCTGAACTTGTAAGCTTTTTGTGTTGCCTGGATTGCCTCCAGCCATCATTTCTGGGTCTAATTCATTCTATTAAATAGAACATTATGGGTTTCTTGCTTTACTTGTAAATAGGAAACTGTGTTTCTAAAGAGAGCCCCTAAACTGATTAAAAACATCCCTTCCAATTCGTCACTTTTAGTATAATGACTTCAAGCTACTGGAAGGAAATAGTACTCACCACATGATTTTTATGTCTTTCACATAGCCCAAGATATATAAAGTTTTATACAAAATATCCAACATCTCCATCTCCACCCTCTTCTTCATTGTCATCTCCACCTCTCCACCTCACTTCCTTCCTTACTGATGACTCAACTTAGAGTTCCAATTTCCTCCTGCTGGAATGCATTATCCAGATTGAGTCCTATAAATGCTGTGTTTTATTTCTTTCTCTTTCTCCAGTGTTGCTGTTATCTTGGAAGTCCTTAACTAAATCTATTTCTGGGTGACTCCCTGCTTCTCAAGCCTTTTTTTTTTTTCCTTAGCCCTGCCTTCATATATTCTCTTTCTTTGTTTCAAGAGTTTCCTAGTCCTTAGAACTCCAGATTGTCATCTGCAGACAATTAGAGAAAACCTGTTTTGCTGTGATGAACCCATTGCAAGGTTTTGGTTGGAGAAGAGTAATTTTCAGTAACAGTTTTAATGCTTGTATTCAAACCCACCATCCTGCCTCTTTGATCGCAAGGAGGAAGAAGAAAGGGTATCTTAAACAATGGTGTAAATATGTAGCAAGACCACAGTCCAGAGAAGGATTTATAAATGCAGAGACAAACTCCCAAATGAAAGTAACATTATTAATCAGTGTGGTCATTCTGAAACAGGAGCTGCTCTGTAGTACTTGGTATTCAATTGCTCTCTTTTGCTGGATTTTTGTTCATTGACAACAATGATGATTAATAAGGGTCTGGCCAATAGTGTACTTACACTCCAGAAGATGAAGTGCTACAACATCTAGCAAAAGAGAACAAAACAAAAACACAGACATATGGGTTGTTAAAATGGTATTTTATTCAACCGTTCTGATACTTTAACAAGAAGTACATCCTCTGATTGTAATGGATAGTCAGATGGTTGAAACAATTAATCTGGGTTCCCCGTATAAAAATGAAAGAGCTTTATGCACCAGAAATCATTAGGATTTAAAGTAAGTAGAACCTTCTCTGTTTCAGAACTCAAAGGACGAGGCTGTTTTCCAAGCTGCTAAAATAGCATGAGTTGTTAATACTGCTAAAGACAGTCATCAGCCTTCTTGTTTCCTCTAAGCTAAGACACACATTTCCCGCTTAGTTTCAGACAAAGTTTCATGAGTTTCTATTTTTCTGGGAACTTAAGATAACTCTTCTGGAACTCAATTTAATTTTGACATCCTATTCATCTTCCTGCTTATTTCCCATCACTGACCCTGATCTTATTAAAAAACCTCAGAGAATGTCAGCAACTGCAGGGTGGGGTTTTTTGACAAGTTACTCTGGAATGTGTTTAATGCCTTAAAATTGTCATTGATTGAAACTAGCAATTCTAAATGAGCAATTGAAAACTAATTTCCCTCTATTATTTATTTCTGTTTCTCCCCAGCCATATATTTGGCACTCCTGGGATGATTTCAAGATGGACAGCCCAGTGCTCATTAGAGACACATCTTTCTTTATCCTAGTGCCTGATTTAGCCTCTTGCAGGTTATAAGATCAGTGGATGCTTCTATGGCACAATGGACCAACTGGGTGAACTGAGAAGACTGAGCACAGCTCCTGTTTCATGGAATAAAGGCACCACAAAGAAAACACAGAGCTGATCATATCCTCTGCATATGTGTGTGCTCTGGGTTTAATATATAATATAAAAACTGCCGAGGAATGCCAGGACAGGATAAGCTAAAAGCAAATATCTAGACAGTAGTGTTTCCCTGTAGTAAAGTCATTCACCTTCTAGTGACCTGCAGCTTGGACTTTCCAAGTCTACTCTTGAATTAAAAATCCTGGATGATTTCTTTCCATGAGTTTGTCAGGTGCTTTCTAAACATATGCAAAATTTGGCAGTAACCACATGGACCTCCTGTGACAATGAAGGCCGCAGTTTGACTGTTCACAGCATCCCAAAATGTCCTCTTTTTGTTTCTGAGACATCCTCGACAGTTAGATTTTACGTCCTTTAATTTGGTATTATATTACTCAGTGAATAATAATTTTCTACCTGTATCCTCTTTCCATTTATTTTTTCTTCATATCCATCACATCTGTCCTCATTAGGTCTCTAGGCTGAACTGTTACTACCCATTTTAGTCATTTTCATACAGAAGTTGGTTGTCTCATAGTCTTTTCTCTTTCCATCCTTTTTAATGCTGTGATGTACTTTTCAAAAGGGAAGACAGAGAACTGTGTGTAATATTAAAGTTTTGGTCACAAGAGTTTAAACAATGATACAAAGAAGTTTGCTGCTGGTCTTCCTTTTAGTGCTTCCTGCCATTCATGGTTTTTTGTTTCAACCAGTACAGAGAATTGACATTAACATTATGAATATAATGCCTAAATTTTTTTTGAAACACATGTCAAATTGCATTTATAAACTTCAAATACATCTGCAATTTTATTGCTGGATGGAATTGACTCTGTAGAATCCCTTGGCAACAATCTGCCATTATTCTGGTCTTCCTTAAACTAAAGAGCTTAAAATCCTCAGCAAATTTAAGTTAGTTTCTAGAGCTTTTTATGCATATGCTATGAATCATATGCAATTTTCACTTTTTGCCACAGATTCACTTGTGAACTCTGCTTGTTTTTTATTTCTCTTTGCTTCTCTGTCTATGGAAGGACTATGAAATATCTGTGAATATAAGGATGGTGTTAGGAAAGTCAAAGCTCGCCTGGAGAGGATGCTTAAAAGAGACATCAAGGGGAAGAAGAGGTCCTAATTCTGCATTCATAGTTAAAGGGCTAAATGAGAAAAAATGTGAGGTTTTCATCTTTTAAATATCCACCTTTAATTTTCACTTTCTGCTGGATTTTGCAGTTCAAATGAGGTTTTTGAATATAGGTGCATCACAGGTTTCTGTGTTAGTTTACTGGTAGCAACATTTTGAACCTTCAGGTAGTACAGGGCTGCTTTTCTCCTCTGGGATGTCTGGCTTTCTTTCCACTAAACAATCATTCATTACATCAAAAAACTTTACCTTTGCATCTTATTGTCTGTGACATCTTAATTTACATCCTAATTTACTACTGAAGTACCTTATCATAACAGCCTCTTGGATCTTGCTGTTTGTCACAATGAGGTGTTATAACTAACCCAAAGAGGTGTCTGATGTCAACAGGCAGTGCAGGCATTGTTCTGTGTATGTGCAGAGTAAATATCTGTGCAGAATCCATTCTATCTGTTGACATGCTTAAATTAATCAGAAAAATTAACTCTTTGAATGCTGTCACATGCTGTCACTACTTGCTCTCCAGGAAATGCTTTCTATTTCCTGCAGACTTTCCCCCCTGACAATACCTAGTTAAGAGCATAAGTTTTATGAGGAGAAACTGAGGGATTTGGGTTTGTTTAAGCTGGAGAAAAGGAGGCTCAGGGGAGATCCTGTCATTCTCTACAACTACCTGAGATTGTAGCCAGGTGAGGGTGGGCCTCTTCTCCCAGGTAACAGGATGAGAAGAAAAGCCCCCAGGTTGCACCAGGAGAGGTTTAGATAGGACATGAGGCAAAATTGCTTCATGGAAAGGGTCACCAAGCATTGGAACAGGCTACCCAGGGAAATGGTTGAGTCACCATTGATGGAGGTATTTAAAATACATGTAGGTGTGGCACTTGGGGAAACATCTAGCAGTGGGCTTGGCAGTGTTTACAGTTGGACTCAATGCTAAAGGTATTTTTCAATCTGAATGAGTCTATGATGCTAAAATTCTAATTATTATTCTTCCATAAAGTTTATGGTATGCCAAATTCATGTTTAAAGCTACAAACTCCTCTTTTTTTAGACTTCTAGTGTTTGTAAAGCAGTGACAGTCCTTAGTTCAGTTGCCACTTTTCTGGGATCTATTTAAATAGGACATGATTTGGTCACCTGACCTTACTATTAGCTGGTTTAAATTTTTTTCACCTTTTAATATATTCTAGTTTTGAGATTACAGCATCTGTATGATTTCAGCTGGAAGAACATATCCAGAAAACTGTGATTTTCTACAATTTTACAAATGTTTTTGCCTTTTTTTAAAAAATTCCCCAGTCATCTTTCTAATTTTAAATGCCATTTGACTGTTTCCATTTTGTTTTTAATGAAGTCGTCATTGTTTCCAAAGTCTTAGTTATTCAGTGGATATGTGCAGAACGATAATATCTTTTACCAAAGGTGAGCCCATATGCTAGCATGGCTCCCAATTAGAAAATAAAGAGCAGCCAACTTAGAAATACAGCTGCCGAGGAGTAGCCATGTAGTATCTGCTTTCCTTTATTCAGAGAATGACATGCTGCCAAAAGGAGACTGAGGATGATAAACATTCAAAATAATGTTTATCCATTAAACCAACCAAACAAACAAACAAAAAAACCCAACAAATAGGCAATACTTATCTGTAAATTTCATGCTGATGCTTTGTGACTTTTATGTAGTCAAAGTCCTCAAAAAGACTTTTCTCTTTTTATAGCTTATTGAGTTTTTTGACAGGGCAGGAGTGTTTCGTCTGAAATGCTGGTAGAAATGTGAGTTCTACTATTCTAGCTTTATGGATCTCTTGCCTTACAGAAACCCAACCAAAATCAAGAAATGTGTCTAAATAATTCCTGAACTTCAATAAAGGTTTGTTTCCATTTTCCTTGTTACAATGTGCAAGAAATTCTTTTGTCTGGACTGCTTTTTCTATCCCGGATTTTCACTATATCTACCTTTGAACAGAATATTGTGGATCTGCATGAATTCCTACATTCTCTTAATAATTTGTACAGACTTTTCTCATGGTATTAGGTAGCAAATGCAAAAGCATCAGACAGAACATCTTATTAGGAGCTAAACTTTAATCCTTTGTAAATAGTTAACTGCAGAGCTGTGTGTATTATTTTGACAGATACATATACTATGCCTCAAAGCCACCGCTACTTGAAAAATAGCAACATAAATCCATCCCTCTGAATACTTCCCATATTATTTACAGATTAATACAATACCCAAATGCATTCTATGAAGTAGGTCCATGCTGTAGCTAAGGTTAATTATTACAGATATACCACACGGGCATGCCCCAGCTATCTTTCAGGTAGAGAAGCTTCAACAGAAAATATGTGCAGGGGTTCAAGGAAACAAGTGTTTGAGGATGCATTTTAACCGTAAAATGGCATTGATACAGCTAGACTGCTAGGCAGACTCTGCAGTTAAAAGAAGACTGGATAGGTCATCTCTTACTGGCAGTGTGGATAAACACTAAGAAATGAAATTAAAAAGGAGGAGAAAGAAGGATTAATTAGTGTGGTAGCTCTTAATTTTTTTTTTCCATTAGAGATGCATTGATTTTCAGAAATACCTAAGGACTGGCTTACAGGCTGCTAATGGCACCTGCCAACAAGCAATGACAAGAATTGCTTGTATGGACCACCAAGAGCTTATAGACCAGTAGCTAAATAACAGTGCACACATGCTGAATTAGGAACTAGTCCAAGGTCTGGAGTTTCATCTTTAGCCAATGCTTTCTGTTCTTCATGATTATATCTCCTTCAAGGCTGTTGAGGGAAGCTTTTCCAACCCTTTTATTTCCTCTTACTTTTTCCTCCTGCAATGAAAATCTTGGTCCTTTTAGCACGGGCAGCAGATTCTGTGTCCTTAAAGGGAGTCATTGCATCAGAAGCTCCCTCAGTAGTGCTACAGGACGCCAAAAAGAAATCATTCTCAAAGGCAAACATAGCATATCACTAAATGAGAAAAGGAGATGCTTTAAGGGACAGAATCTGAAATATGCTAAAGAATGTGTGCACATAGGTGTTAAGAGGAAAAAAGAGGGGCTTCCTCAACTATCCTGTACCAGTCATTCCAATGATACATTGTTTGGACCTTCCCTTTAAACATTTGGTGTATTAACAGCTGAGTTCTTTGGTTGATTTGTTGAGGTTTTTGGATAGTTTTGTGTGGGCAAAGCCTAAGTGTTGCAGATAAAAGTGTTGCATCATGCAAAGACAGTTGAGAGCAGGCTAGAACAAAGCTGAAAGTACTAGGAAGCTCAAAGGAAGTAATAAAATGATTTTTTTTTTTTATATATATTCACTTTGGGCCAAATAGAATGATATTCCACACCCATAAATTCACTGTTGAGTCAATACTTGATAAAACCATCTGATGCTTATATCTCTCCACAAGCTTGGTATATACCATACTGCCACTTGAAATGTTGACATCAAGAACTTTAAAGGTGGATTGATAGTTAAGACAGAGACTTCTCTAAAAATTAGTGACCCTTCCTCCAAACCCTTCCTTTCCCAATATGACCTAGAGCACTCATAAGAGCAGGACTCTGCTTCATGCATGAAAATTTTATGAATCAGATCTAAAGTAACTCCTACATTCATTTGGAAGTAGCTATATGTCTGGTTAGCTATATGGCTAATTCCAAGACTGAAATCCATGAATGGGGAAGGGTGATGGTACAACAGCAAAATTCCTTAAAGGTCAGTTGAAATGTTATTATGTGATGCAGGCTTGTGACAGAAGTTAGCTGCTCTGATTTTGTAAGATTTTTGCAAATATGAATATTTATCACTAAAGTTCTATTCTAAGCCCATAAGGTCTCTTAGGTCATAAGCTTTGGCTTTCCCTTTGGCGGGGGGGAAGAGAAAGGAGAAAAGAAATGCCTGAAATGCATTATAGGAACATTAAAAGATGTATTTTGAGTTATCATTAATAATTGTTATTTTGAGTGTTGGGAGCAAACACCCTTTTGAATGCCACTAAACCCGCATTTGCAGGATATAATTCTGTTCTGATTTACATTATTCAGCTCTCATTTAACAGAACAAAGTTATTGTCATGTACAAAAGAGCAAAATTGCAACTACCTCTTTATTCCCTAAAAAATCCTCCCTGCAGGGAGATACTTTCATAATAAAGCAAATTGGTATGTCCATTTGCGTATGTATCATAGGTGATCTGTTTATCAAGAAATGAAAGAACATTTCCTTCCAATTTCTGTTTTCCTTGTGATTGATATTAATTAGGTTTTCTGCAAAGCATGGCTTATCTTGAACTGAACCCGAAGCACATGAATATGTTTCTGTGCAGATTTTCTTTGCTTGAAATGAAGAATGGGATGAAGATGCTTATCTGAGATCAAACAGGCTTCAGGTAGAGTTTACATCAGCAGCACTTTGAAATTCATTGTTAGAGTATAGTTGGTATCAATAAGGAATGAGAATGGTATCCTGGATTGTGACTGCATTTATTAACTTATTTCCAGCAACTAAAAAGAGAAAGCTGTCACGTACCTCCAGTCATAGTCTTTTCTTCCTGAGATGAAAGAGGCAAGTATAGTTCATAATGAAAATTAATGGAATCCCTGAGAAAAAAAAAATCACTGTTAAAAATAAAATCTTGTGAATTTGGGGTCTAATGTTAGTAACAGAGTTGAACAGAAGTTTGCAGTGTAAAGGCTGAGAGTTTACTCCACTGCTTTCTTTGCCTCCTGTCTATATGCCATGGAGAACTGTTCTATAGGAATGCTCTGACCAGCCAGGGCTCAGGAGATCTTCCTGGTTGCAACAGCTCCAGTTCTGAATGCCATGACTGTGTACCCCACTTCCAAGCTACCATGTCTCATTTCTCAAAGTGGAGCACCACACTAAGACTTTTCTAGTACTTGAAAGAGCCTGTTTATACCTAATATTATAGTAGAGTCTTATTCTGAGCCTTATGTTTTAGGAAGGTTCTAGGTACAGATACTAAATCTCTCTTTTCCACAGTACTAGCCAATATCCCCTGATGGAGTATTATGAAATAGAACCAGTGACTTAAATTAATTCTCTCTTTACACCACACTGATGCAGGCTTTTTTTCCCCTTCAGCTTCCCTCTAATCCTCTGCTTCGTGGTTCTGCAGTTCCCTTCACCCCTCACTAAGCTCGTTGTGCTCACACAGCCCATCCAACTATCGCCCTGTTCTTCCCGTGCTCCTCTGCAAGCCTTGGTATTCTCAAATCACCTCTCTGCTAGACCTTCACCACTCCACCACTGGCAAAATAGTTTACATTACTCTGTTGTGTACAAGTGCAGCTTATCCCAGTAGTGACATGTCTAAATCCCAGGACAGCTAAACCCTTCAATAGTGTGGTCATGTATGACATGTAACTAGATAGATGTATTACCAAGCAAGCATTTCTCCTGCTCAAGGATTCAGAAAGAAAAGCTTTTGCCAGTTTCCAACATCGTTGCTTTTCTTCTTTGGCACCTTTTTTCTCCCCTTCTCTTTTTAGCAGTATCCATTTGTTCCATTTGTACCAGTATTTTCACCTATCACTCTGCCAGTTATAGTAGTTACTAATTTCTTAATAAAAGAGAATAGCAGCAAATTAGGTCTGCCATATGGCTTTTATTTCTAGAGAATGAGCCTTTTCTTATCCCCTATTTTTTATTGTACTGAAGAAATGCTAAAAAAACCCCAATATGGTTTGTGTATTTTTTTTGGTCACAGAGTCCCAGAAAGAGCCACCACACTTTACAGCTGAAAGAAGTGATTTAGTTTCCATGCTAAATCACTCTTCAACTTCTCCTAAGCATAGACAGCCAATTGTGCCTAATCGTGTGTGGTAGTTCAGTGATATGGACTACTGTTCATTGGGGATTGAGCTGCTCATTTTAGTTAGGACCACAAATTGAACTCAAACCAAGGTCCCAAAGAATAAAGCATGTGTTTTATACATTAAGTCATTCCTCCTTTCTTACTTGGCCCGTGAAATGAATCAGGGAAAGATTATTTTCTGGGTAAATTGGTAGTAAAACCCTGATGCAGACAGTTCCACAATTTGATTGCAGCCTGACTTCCACTTATTGAATATCATATCAGGCAGTGGTTCAAGGGTTTCATATGACAGCTTTAAAATCCGCAAAGTTTTCAGAGGTACTTACTACATTGTGATCAGGTCACAGATCTAAATGTCAGTATTGTATGCCTGATTTGCACATTTCAAAACGATTTAGTAATTTTTTCATTTTATCTGCATGCATGAAGTGATTTGGAATACAGAAACAATTTGGAATCATATTTAGTTTGTAACAGTTCAATTAACGTAAGTGCTGAAACATGCTTCTTTCTTGGTAACTAGTTTAATTGGTAACTACTGCAAGAATAGGTTTTGAAAGAATGCCTAAAAGGCCAGGGGCAAAGTAAAGCCCACTCTAGAGAATCCACATTCCTGCATAGGCATGTGTGAAAAAGAAATAGCAAGCAGTCTTTGGGGTCACAGTGTAGTGTATGATTGCCAGTGGGAAAAGGACATGTAGCCTGAGCAAGAAATGGACCTCGCAGCAACTGCTTTTCTTTGACATAGTTACTAGCATAACCTCAGTTCCCTTTGGCTAATTTTATTACTGTTTAATAAGCAAGAATGGTAGAGCACAACAAGGTTACAAAATCTTAATGGATCATTATATAAATCATATATTTAAACCTTGATCTGAGCAATAAGTACAAAGATAAGGTAAAATAATATAGTAGTGTGATTTATAGGACATTACCCAGTGCCAATGTCAGGAAGCGTTTGTCTAATTAATTTAAGGAAACATCTGCTTTTCTTCTGAAAGTCTGACTTTTATTTTGCTAGAGCCAGAGACCTATTTTTTTTTTTTTTTCTAAAGGATTTGCACTTTGAAGCTTTTTTTGCTTAGGTTTAAAAATAAAAAGGACATGACTCTTAAGAGATAGTAAATCATCAAGAACATTAATTCTCTTCTGTTACAGATGAATAAGGAAAAAAACTGCATGGATTTTGGTACCTCTATATCACTGCAAAGGAGTGCCTGGGATTTTGGTGAGATTTTAAAACTTTATTTCTTTCTCTCACAAATCTGCATCATAGCTCAATACTGCAATGAAATAATGAATGTCTATGCTAGATTCTGGGCAGAAGAGAGGACTTGGGGCTGCATTTCTGTATTTCAAACTCTCAGCCACAAGGTTTTTGCTGCAGTACCAGCTGCAGTTTGCTCAGAGCACTGACTGTGCCCACATTGCTACAAGGAAGAAGTGATGTCATTCTTCTCTGAGATACTGGGAAGGAGGAAAAAGAGTAATATCCTTCTCTACAGGGTGGACACTCTACATATCAAAACTTCCTTTGCTTCTTTTAAGAAGGGGCAAGTTATTGAGCGCTATTTATTCAGCATACAAAGGACTCATACATATGATTATTAAATGAATGAGCATGTATTCTCCACTTTAGGTAATGACAAACACAACTACTGCCAGGGACTGAGGTAAGGTACACCACAAGAGCAGGTGTCATTACTTCTGATTTCATCCATCCAAATTTTAGGTCTCTAAATCAACCCCTGCCTTTCCTACATAATTAATGAAGAGAAATCAGCTCCTCAAGTGACAACCATTCCCTCCCAACCATTGTAAAAGCTGCATGGGCTATGAGAGTTGGGAAATGGCACAGAAAGTCCCCTGACTTGGAGCAAGTCTTGGAACCCGATTAGACAAGTTTTTGTACAGCTAAGACTAGGTGAACTACAGCCAGTGTACAGGCTATACATTCTGGCAGTGTATAGGCTATAACTCTTCAAGTATATAGCCAGTCATTCCTTTAAATGAGACTATATCTTGACAAAAAAAGGAACCAATATTGTTACCATAATAGAAAGTTAGGTATACTCTAGGCTTTCAGACAGTATATTAATAGATGACAATGATGTAATGTTGTAAAGATGTATAGTAAATGATGCAGGACAAAATCAAATGTCTACTAAATAATCTTGGGAAATGAGGATTATATAGTATGTATCCTTAATTCACCACTGAGACTGATAAATTCAGTAAATGGGAATTACAGTCTCTTAATTCAAGAAAATTAATTACAAACCTTTATTGTGAATAGGTATTAGTTGTAGGTTGCATCTTGATGAATTTAACTGAAATAGCAATAACATAATTTTGGACATTGTTTTAAAGATTATTTCTCTTTTAATTCATTAAAGAAAAAGTTGAGCTGACTCTCAAGGAAAAGAGCTTTTTTTTAAAAAAATGGAAGTTTATCTTTTTTTAAATTTTTCTTCTGTGGTAAGAGACAGGTTCAAGAAATCTGTTGATGGGCTGCCTTTAGGTGATAGTTTTGACCATCAGATTGAGAGAAGTAGGGCTTCTGGTAACTGGAGCTGCAGGGCTGGGGAAGAGCAGAGATGGGCCCATGGGTCCACCAGCAATGGTGGGAGCTTCTTCTTCCTGGGGAGACGTTGCACAACTGTTAACACAGATTTACCCAAATGCACAATCTCACACTGAAAACTTTATCTATCAATGGTATCAGTTCAGTTCCTGGCTTAACGCACAAAATTAATCCAAAAGTCAACTGATCCAGGAGCAGTGATCTAAATTGGACCAGACTGAAAAATCTGTCCAGTCTTCAAGAGAAATAACCCCACCTGTTCCATCAGGGGCTGCATTACAAGATGGGTCAAAAGAGAAGTGTTAGATGAGAGCAACAAAGTGCCTGTAGATAAATCTAAATACCTGATGAATAAGAATCTCTTGTGACCCCAAAGACAGAGATGGATGGCATACTGGAAACAAAAGACAAGGAGAAAATGAGGAAGAAATGAGCAGAGAGAGCACTGCAGGCTTTCTCAGCCTGTGGTCCAGGAACCTCTCAAGTTACTTTCACCAGAATTCTGGAGGATCATTAAGGAAAGTAAGTATGCATGAGTTTACATTTAGTGACAGAGCTGCCCACACCTCCACTGGAAAACTCTTAAGGACTGAAAGTTGGAAAAGCTGAAAAAACTGGGTTTAGTGAATTATTTTGCAGCAGCCTGCTTTCTCCCATAGCTGAACATAAGTTTTGATTGTGCTGCTTGGCCTAATATTTGGCCTTTGTTTTCTTATGTAAATCAGGATGTTCAGTACAAATTAGCATTATTTAAAAACAATTGCCATCCAAATTAAAATTCTGCCTTTCATTTTACACCAGACCTGCTGGGCTTTTTTAGATAAACCCTGCATCAACTTAGCTATAGTGTTTATGACTAAATGGATTCATTTTTTGGCAGAGTAGCCCTGTTTCTCCAATTGCATAATGCCAGTAGCAATTCATATCTATCAGACCATCCTCAAGGGTCATCTGGGGTTATTCTTGTGAAAGTTATTAAGCAGCTCCTTACAGAATTTGTTCTCTTTATTCAAGCTGGTAATATTTTCAGTGTACAGATATATGCACATACATGCACACATATGCATGTGTTTATATATATATGTGTGTGTATATATACTTACATACTGTTAGTATGTGCCACTAGACACTACTAGTATTATTTTTATTTGTTTTGTTAATTGCCTCCATTTATATATCTGCAATTTACCTAGATATTATTGGAAAGGAGCACTGCATAATAAGGACAGTACGAAGAGAGGGAAAGTAAAACAATGTATGACTGCAAAAGAATGCCAAATATCAATCCAGAAGAGGTTTTTAATTTCAGATATCCAGCCAAATGGGCTATCTGGAGACTGTGTTTTGCCCCAGTACATAATTGCTATAAAGTTCAGTGAAAAGCTAGGAAAAGTCCTTTGTTACATATGCCCTAGGAAAGTATGTTTAAAAAAATTATATAAATTATGTCTTTTCAAAGTAATATGATGAAAATGATGGTATTGTAACTCTGAAGACTTCTGATGAACATTTTATCCTCAAAGAGCACTTAATTCACAAAGGAACATCTCTCTAGCAAAGTAACCCAAATCCTTGAAAAACAATACGAGCATTTGCAAAGATTTTTGTAGTATCACCATAGAGGTCTAAATATGTAGACTGCAAAGCATGAACAACTTTGGAACAAACTTGTCTTTGGGATCTAAGATAAAGCACTCTCCCAGAGCCTGTTTTCTTGGCAATTTCATCAAGGAGGTGATTTCATCAAAAGCTGAAGGAAAGCTAGTGCAATGCTGAAGTGATAAAAACACAAGGAAGAAATTGTAAAGCCATTGAAGAGTGCAGCAGGGGTTATCTTTAAATCTTTAAATACTTTCTTCCTTAATAATAGGCAATCAGTAGAACTGAGCAATTATCTTCCTTTACAGATCTGAATAAAAAGATTTCTTAAATGGAAGTAGATAGATCTTATTTAATAAATAGTATAGTGTCACATATTGTAAATGCAAAGTCAGACATCAACAGAAATGACATATGCTACTTACCTCTGAAGGGCCTCAGTACTAACACCCAAATATAGACTGGGAATTTTCAGTGCCAAGCAACACAATAGAAAACTTAGACTTTAGAGTGTTAGTAAATGTTAGTGTGGATTAGTTAGTCCTGGGCACTCCTGCAGGATCCTTCATGCTCCCACCATTTTCTTCAAAGCTGTAGTGATTTAAGGTGACCTAGGAAAGCTGTGCTGAGAACCCAACTGATGTTGCTACATGCAAAATGAACTATTTCAGTTTAGAGACACTATTGAAAAGTACCCAAGTGTGCTGTAATACAATAAACAATCAAACAAATAAATACATTCTTAAATGAGGAAATGAAACAAATTCTTAAAATGTCATTACTGTTAACTGAATGGTTTGAAGGAGACCATTTACTGGTTTATGACCAGGGACTGGAAATGACATTTAAAATCCTGAAGCCAGCTATAAATGTAATCACAAAGTGAACATATGAAAACGGGGAGGAAAAAATTAAAACCCTTTTTCAGTTGTCAGATTTGGCCCTGTATAAATAGAGAAAGGGGTTCATAGCCATTTGTTATCTAAAAGTTCCTCTTACCAGTTCACATATCTTGGACTGGCTGATATACCATCCCAGATTTAAGGAAATGACAATTTCCTTCGTGTTGACGTAGTACTTGATTATACCAGCATCATGCCAAGCCTGGGAGTTGTTGGATCCCCAGGCCAGTTTCCATTTCTGAGAAGAAGCTGAGATGGTGTGGAAGGGCTTTGGACTTTACAGTCATAGGGACTAAGGATACTGCAGAGCAACTTCAATAGATGCTAGTTCAGTGTGAGTGAAAAACAGGCACTGCTGCTGTCCATCTTTTAGCTGATCATGGGCTCATTGGGTTAAGCTCTGAGGGTCTCAGTCTGCTCATTACTAATAGTTCATTGAGCACACAAACCTGTTTCTAAATAACATCTTAAGGAGCAATTGTTTTTCAGGCAGCCCTGAATTCAGTTACTGTAAATGCAAAACTATAGAAAACTGTTTTGAGACAAATGATTAGAAATGCTCAAATTACCAGGAGTTAAATTGGTACTGTGTATTTCCTACCAGTTTATGAACACATTGTGGATACCAGTGAGCAGCCATGACCACAGAGCCCAAGGCATTCCCTTTGACTACACTCATGACGGTTACCCAGTCAGAAAGGCTTTTTGCAATACTTTCAGCCAGAGCACAAGTGAAATCAGAACTTCTTGCTGGCCTGCAGGACAATTCTTCTGCCACATATGGATGTAGATACAGCCTATGGCCTTGTTTGTAGGAAAAACTATTATTGCAGTCTATGCAGATTAATTTTTATTGTTTGTAGGTGACAAATCCCAGATGAGGGGTCTACCTGCATATTCAGATTTTATAAATCAGAGTAATGATATGTATGTGTGCATATATATAATCCTGCTTATCTGGTATGTATGAAGGCATGTGCACATGTTGGTTGAAGAGCAGGCATGACAGAAGGTTTCTGAAGATTAAACACACCTTAAAAGATTAAATGTCAAATAAGTCTTACAGCCCTTGTAAAGGAAGCAAAGATCCGTATGATTTTCAGTTTGACCAAAGGAATATTTTCCTTGGCATTACCTAAACCTGTGTGAGCAAAATGGAACAATGAAAATGTTGCTCAATGTTTTTCTCTGCACACAAGAAATAAATAGTTCCAAGGACCAGATACTGCCCTTGGCAGTATAATATAATAAAGACAGATATAACCAGGAGAGAGAGAGAAAACATCTTCTGTTCCTCTGAGAAGAGGCACTTTAACAGGACTTGACAATCCACTTTCCCACATTCAGAGGTGCCTGAATTGACAATATTACCTTTCTGTTGCAAAGGACATAAACTGTGGCACTGACCAATACTCCTGCTTCACTGTGTTCTGATTATCATCAAAAGGTATGACTGATTCCTCTAGCTACTCTATCTACCAGCATAATAACAGATGCATTTCCATATTCTCCATGACTCTGCATCTTTCAAAGAACTTCGGATTATTGTCTTGACCAGTTTAACCCAATTTTTTTTTCTCTATCTTAAGCATTTTGGAGTGCTGAACATACTAATTAAAGTGTCCAACCCCTAACAGTGTAGAACTGTCCCATGCACATTGTGACATAGAAAAGAACCCAACCCTAAACCTAAATGAGATAATGAGATCCCTTAATTAACATTACTATCAGAGAATAAGAATAGCATCTGTGAGTTAGATGCAATAAACACAAATAAGTCAGAAGTCTCTCCATTAATCCTACATTAGAATGTAAATCATCTATTTATTACTTTGTGTATAAATGTTCCATTGCTATTTGCACAATGATTAAGAGTAGTTTTCAGAAAATAAATCTTTTTCTTAATAGTGCAAAGAATGAGAAGGATGGAGAATAGATGGGAGTTTAAGGGGATGTTAAAGTTCTCCCATGAGCTTGGGTGAGATTTATGTGCAATGTGAATAAAAAATGTATGGGACAGCACAGGACTCACTTTGTTGTTGGTTCCTATTCCATTTGTCTAGTCTAACTGTATTCTTTGCCTCCCAGACATATAGTGAGTCTGGCATTGTTGAGCAAGTGAGCGAATAAACTGCCAGTCAGCAGCTATTTGAGGCAGCTTAACCTCATCCAATCTCATCAGACCCAACATTGTGCAGCAAGACCAGTGCCATGAGACTGAGTAAAAGCATAAATGCTACCTGCAAAGCTGCTTCTGCTAGGAAAAGGCATTCTAGGAGTCTCACTACAGAGCACTTTTATTGCTATGCCTTTTCCATTTTTAAATGAGCATGTAATTTCTTCAATTATGTATCAGCTTCTGTACAATGTCAACAACTTAGTAACAGGACAAGCAAGAGCCAGTAGGATTGTGATATAAGTCTGATATGGCTCTTCATGCAGCTTCAGAGCTGTGAGGCTTCATGCTTCATGCCTTACGTCCATTCTCTATCTACTCTCATTAAGGCTTCCACATAAATCTCTCTACAACTGCCTGCATTGCAACTTAAAATTTGCAAATATGCAAAGGTCCAAATGTGAAACTGCTGACACTGCGTTTGTTAGACAAACAATATCTGGGGTCTAGGAAATAATATCAGTACTATTGAGTCATCATAGTGAAGGATTCCACAAGGTTTTTTTCCCCTCATTTCCTGAGACGATTAAGACTTGGGTGCTTCTGTTTCCTGCCTGTGTTTTTTCCTCCTGGGCCCCATTCTCCAGTATTGTCTGACCATGTTAACCCACTTAATCAAAGTTTGGTAGCAGGGTAGAAGCCTTCAGCATAGAGCCATCTTGCACACCACATTTTATTTCCAGAAATCAAGGGAAGAGGCAGAGGCAGAAACACTCTCCATTATTGCTGCCACAGAGCCACCTCAGATTACAGATCAGAGGATCCACACAGGATAGTGCTGCTGTAAATGAGCCTGCACATGATCTACCTCTCAAGGAACAACCTGTGGAAGAAAAAATAATGGTTTTTTAGCTGCAGACTGGGTTTAGGACAGCCATTTCATAATGTCCACCATGGTTGTATGGCCACCCTCCCACCAGGGTTCTGGCACATTCCACCAGACCCCTGGAAACTCACAAGTGCCTCATGGCTGCCTTGTGCTCCCTGAAAAGAAAGATGTCATGAGCTGCTGCAGCCATATTTGCCATGTTGTTGTGGCACAGAGATGCAAATCCAGGACTTCTCATCCTCTTCAGAGTGGGAAAAGGCCTACTGTCTACCAAACCCTATGTCACCCTAACCCTGACCCTCTAGCACCTCAGATTTCCACAGCTTAGCTGACGAGCTTGATCAGCAGGGCCCTAGTGTCGCACAGACAAAAATAGCAGAGATCCTGCCTAGACAGTCAAATGACTCTGGCTAAGAACAGGAAGAACTAGATGTCACTGCTCTGCCAGTGGTGCTGCCAGCTGTGGCCCCAAGAACCCTGGGTCAGCTGTGGCCAAGCATTTCTTGTTTTCCAGATAGCAGGAGATGAGAACAACTAGATCTTTTTCCCCCTAGGGTTCAGAAGAGATGTGGCTCTAGGTTTTAGAACAGCACTTCTGGATGCTTTTCTTCCTTAGACCACATGAATTACAATATATGGCAAAGCTTTGATTCTCTGCTCACTCTTCCTAAGTCAGACAGGTACAAGCAAAGGCAGGGATGTTCACCCCATATAGCAAGTGAACTCCTCACCTTGCAGGGAGGAACCGTATTCCAGATTCCCACCAAGAGGTTGGACAGGCATCAGCAAACAATCCCACTCATACAGTCTACACTCAGTGGGAGCAAAGTTCCTCCCAGAGTTAGCCAGCAGGTTGTCACAGGACAGCTCTGAAGTTGAGGCTGGAGATTCCTGAGGAATCCATCACACCGTTTCCATCCAAAATATCAGCACTGCAGAAGAGCAATGGCAGCACCTCAGCAGTGATGTTTTGTACCCTCTGGCACCCAAGGTATGTAAATAAATGGGTTCCTGTCTAAATTCCATTGTGTGCAGATTTGTACCAAAGAATTGTTGTGATGTGCATCATTATGTCTCATTATGTGATTGCAAGTAACCTTTTGTATAGCAGACAAAATCCACATAACATGATGTGTGACCAGTTTACAAAGCAGGGCCCCTTCAGAAGGGTGAGTAATTAATCATTATTCAGCAACAGTACTCACCACTCCATACTTGCTGGCAGAAGTGTATAACCCAGGGCATGCTTAGCTATGACAATAAATTATTCATGCAATAGAAAACTAGTTAGCTGTGGTGCTGTTCTAGTAAATGGTTAAAACAAGAAAGCATTCCGTTAGTTTTCAAGTGTGGGTCTGAGTTTAGGGTTTTTAAAATAAATTTACTGCCAACACATTGCATAAACAAGCATAGGCCTGACTTGCAAATGCAGTAGGAAAGAATTAGTATAAGGGACCAATGTGTCTTTTTCATAATGCTGAAGTCAATAATCCGAGAATGAGAAGATCTCTTGAAGGTATAGTGCAGTAACTTTATGGCCATAATAATTTTATTACTTTATCAAGCACTAATTTAATAGAGAATGAAACACAAATTGTCAAAAATAAACTGCTGCAAATATTTTACATGATGAAAAGTCCTAAGAGAAATTTGCATATTCTGCTCTTTTGGATGTGTTTTACTACATACTTAGCTTTGGCTTTCATTTACATTACACCTGGCAGACAATCTATCATGACGCAAATAAGGCACATGAGATTATTTACATTTGATCACTGTCCACTATTTACACAAGCCAGGGTTAATGCAAAAGGCTGACGAGGGTTAGAGTTTAATCACTGATTTTGGAGAGGCTGGAATAGTACCTGTTTTCTCAGGGAAGCTCAGTTCCTCTCTACTAGCAAACAGCAGAAGAAAAGCCAATATGCAAGCACAAATCCTTCTATCATCTTGTATTTCACCATGCATTGGTGCAATGTGTCAGAATAACTTGTTCCCAGGGATGTCCCAGCCAAATTATCTCTAGGTGTATTTATCAGATCCTCTGGAATTTGTCAAGGTTGCTGAAACAACAATAGTGCTAAACTATGACATTTTCAAGGCCCCTAAAACAACAGCAGACTAAATCGAGAAGAGAGCTACTAAAATCTAGTGGCAAAGAATGAAAGCACTAAATAAAGGAACACCTGGACATTGACCAATCACTTTTCCAGAGACCCTTGTGGGGCTTGAGTGAAAGGGACCGATCAACCAGTTAAACAATGTGTGAAAGTGTAAACAGTAGTCTTAAAAATGTATAATTGGAATTGCAATGTAAACAATAAACAGCTTCTACGTAATCATATTGGTTCAGTGTTCAAAAGTTCCTTTCACCTGCAATGCCTACCAAAGGTACATTTCATCTCAGATCTCACTGTTTACCAGACCTGTGAGTATAATTTTTTCAACTGAGCTCATTAGTAATTTTTAAAAAAATATTTCCCTTTATATGAGAGCATTTTTCTCCCCATTAATTCCATTTGAATTAGGATGAGCTTAATTCACCACGTCCAGTCACATCATTAAGATTATAGACTTTTTTTAATAAAAGAGAATCAGAAATGCCTTTGCAAAACTATTATCCCAGAAGACTGTTGAAATGAAGCTGCAATAACTCAAAGGAATCTCAAGAGCTAAACATGTTTTGAGGAATATGTTTCCAGCTGCAGAAAAAATATTTGTAACTTCACCAAAATTTGTCACTGAAGGAAACCGCCTTTCATTTTGCATTGGGTTCATGGGCTGCTAAGATTTTGGGTTGAGGTTGTTTGACAATAAAAGCATCATTTGAGGAATGAACACCAATCAAGTGCAACATTTAAGATTTATATATGTATTCCAGCTGGTTTCCATAATTGCATTGCACAGACACCAGCCGTTCAGCAGAACACATCATGTAGCGAAGGATGAGTTGGCTTTCTCTTTTTCCCAGCACAGAAGTGTAAGGAGAGCACAGTGACGGGAAGCAGAGGACACACTCACTTCCTCTCATGGAGGATTTCATTTTCTTCTTTGCTGAGAAGACTAGTTCCCTTTGCCCTGAAGTATTAACAAATATACCAGCTCCCAATGAAGACAGACTGCCCTATATCTATCAATAGAATCTATATAGAATCTTTTCCCTTAGGGATTAATTCAACTTTTGATTCAATCTTTCTGAGCTTTAAATTATGATGTTACAAACCTCCAAGGAACTACTGTACTATTTGTGACCTTCTTTATTACTTTCTGCTGTTTGATAAAGTAGAGAAAATTGATTTATAGATTAGTTTGCTTGTGAACATTGAATATCAATGGTGAGAATGTGATTCGTGGAAAAGCAGAAGTTGGCATTAGTTAAAGTTTAATATAGCAGCTTATTAATTAATAGTGAAGGACAATAGAATAACTGCACATTAATCTTCAATGAGATTCTGCATGTGCAATGAGAAATACTAGCGATGAATCAAGGCATCTTGCAAGAGCTGAATTTAAAGTTTTCAAAATATTTTCCACAAAGAATAATTTTGTCCATCACTCCACTTCTCTCTCCTAAGCCTCTCTATCTTCCCCTTAAGATCTGATGGCCTTTTTTGTGTTTTCTGTAAGCATTAAAGGTTAAAGGTGACAGGAGAGGCAGTTTTCCAAATGGAGCCTAAAATTAGGTGTTGGTTTCTGTATTTGGAATCTTAGGCCCCAATCCAGGAATCTATTTTTATTCAAAGCAGCCGAGCACTTGACTTCAATGTATCTAAAAACACTCATGCTTAAGTGATTTGCTGAATCAGGACAGACTTAAGCACAAATGTAAATCCTGTGCTGAATTTGGGCTCTAAATATGTGGCTTGATTTTTAAAAGTGCTGAGAGACAGCAGGTCTAATTGAAGTAGATGGGAGCTGTGAGATGCTCAGTGTTTCTGAAAATCAGGCCACTCACTGAGGTGCCTGAATCTGATTTCAGGTGCTCAGCTTGCAGTATTCACTGTGGGGAAAAATGGTGACCCAGGGAAACAGGCAATGGAAAGCCCTGATTTTACGCAATAAACCTTAATAATGTAAAAAGAGGAGATGGGAGGCAATAATTTCCTGGAAATCTAATGTGGAGTGCTTTTTTTGGCAAGCAGCAAAAGTGCTATGCAAAAATATGAAATGAATAAACAAATGAAATTAGAAAGCCTAGTAACTGGAGAAATATTGGGTTAAATTCATGCCTTGAGGAACAGCAGCAAGACTGAGGAAATACATCAGGAATGATTTGGCCTACTACGTTTTGAGCATTAATTTGATCAGGAGCAGTGAGTCAACAACACAAATCCCACTGAGTGAGGAACTTCACTCTACCACCCTTGTGAGAGCCAAGCAGAACAGTTTGGATTAGTAAATGGTAAAAATGCAAAAGCTAAACATTTTTGCAAGTTATGGAGCATAAATTAAATAGCAATGTTAGAAATAGAGATGAGGTGAAGGCTTATTTTGAGAAAAGCAATTTTTTCAAGCGAATTCAGTAGTCCTTTCCTTAAAAAGCACAGCCAGACTGTCCAGCAGCTGCTCCTCGCATTGCAGCTGGGTCCCTGCTGAGGCGACATCCAACGAGAAGACTCAGCCACAGGGTGTTGTGCTGTGAGCCCCCAGAGAAGGCTGCTGCCACAACAGGACAGGTCTGTGAATAAACCCTGGGCAAACCAAATGAAAGCAATTCCTCCCTTATTTCTCTGCATGTAAAGGAGAGGGGTGTGAATACCCTCTGCCATCCCCAGGCCTACCTGTTGTGTACCCAGTGGCAATGCTGCTGTGGAAGCCCATGTGCTGCACATCCCTTAAGGGATGTGTATCATCCTCAAGGGAGTCAGGAAAGCCATACTTGTCCAGCCACCTACCTGTCTGGTCTTCCTGATCTGTCTGCTGAGACAGAGACTGGTGAATGGCTCTCATGACAGGCTTACTCCCAGTGCAGGGAGTGTTTATCATCTCAGGATGGAAGATAACCAACCATTCTGCACTTCTCAGTCCCTACTACCTGCACTGGAATCCAGCATGGCCAGATGAAGTCCTCACATTCCCCACCCTCGTCTAACTCAAACTGCAACACTTAAACTCCACCAAGAATTTTTTGAAAGTTTTCTTACATGGTTTATGGCATGGCTCTTCCACAGACCTGGGTACTCATGGCAAAAAGGCACATAGCACCTTTCTACCATTAAATATATTAAAACTAGTGATGCTGTGCCCTGTACAAAGTGCAACAATGCAGGCATGCTCTGGCTGATAATCTGAAATAAATTACAACCACTAGAAAGAATAACAGAAAACCCACTACACACCCAATTGTAGGGGCAAAAACCTGTCACTTGGAATAAAAATGAGAAACAGAAATGGATTTGAAACATTCGTTTCCCTTTATTTTCTCAGTGAGGCTGATGTGTACTGCACATTAAAAAAAAGAAAAAATCACAGGAATTTTCATACAATGAATTAAACCACAAAAGTACATGTAGAATCAGCAGGTGGAAAATAGCCCAGCTTGGGCTTAACTACTATCTCACTTCCCCTGTTCAGCAGAGTCCAACCTACAATTTTACATGTTCACCTACTGTACAAATCTTACAGTAGCTCCATCAGGTCAGTGGTTCACATTATTGAAAATGTCTGTCACATAGGTACAAATTTAGAATCATCACATTATATTACATGGCTATTCTAGGTCATTTATAGATCAGATCTTATACTACAGTGATTGAAGTTCTCATTACAGCCATTAAAAAGGACACATAATCATTACCTACTGTAGGCTTACATCTAAAGGCATGAGAAGGAGGTGTGGTTGTTTTGTGTTTATTGTTTGTTTTTTTTTTTAACTGACCCAAGTATTACTACCCCAGAGGTACAAACTTTCCTCTCAGTGCTGCTCCTGGTGATGGCAGCCCAACTGCTTTTCAGAGTAGTTTAGCACATGTATTTTTCTTCAACTTTAGGCTCCTTCTGTTTCGATTAGTATTTAGGTAATTTTCCATTCTGTAGGAATTACTCAGTTACAGCTCTAGGAAAGACCACAGTTCCTAAGTACCAGTTCTGTTACCTGTATTGTGGATGTGGTACTTACCACAGCATGAAAGCAATAGCACAATCTTCATATAAAAGACACACAGAGCTATGCTGCAATTTGCCTCTGGTGACAATGTGCTACATGTGCTAATTTGAAATGTTCTCGGGGAAGAAAAAAAGAAAAGTAAACACTGAGTTTATATTTTGATGAATTTCCTACTACAGTATCTATGAAGATCCAAATAGCTTTATTCAGCAATCCTAGCTCTATTAATTTCATATGTAATTTGTAAATCCACAGAGGAAAGCCATCTTCAAGATGAGAATGTTTGCCAGGCCAGTGAAAAAAAAAAAAAAATTGACTCACGTCATTATGCCTGCTCAGTGAAAAATAAATAATGCCCCCACACAAGCCCCACACCAATTTATTAATGTCAGCAATCTAGGGCAAAAGAAAACGTTTTAAAATTTAATCACAGAAATGTAAAGGCAAAATAGGTAATGCATCTGGTCCTTGAACACATAATATGATATACTAAATATTGATTTCTTAAAAATAATTTATTGCTTTTAATATTTTTTTTTACAACAGAAGATACTCAAAATCCAGAAAGTAAAATTGTAAACTTTTAGTTTGGCATTCACACAAAGTTAAAATACCTGCATTTTTAACCTACAGAGCAACAACAAGAATTATGCAGAGTAAAGGATGTTACATTTGTAACACAGAACCTCCAGAAAAGTTCTTTTCTTTTTTTTATTTCTTTTTTTTTTTTTTTTTTTTTTTTTGTTTTATTGCTATCTATCTACTGAGAAATAAGAAGCCAAAAAATCAAGCAAGCATCCAACAGGACAGACAGTGGAATCTCTCAGAACACAATATGCTGGTGATAAAATGAATGCAGCCATCAAAATCAACTGCACTGGTATGGGGGTAGAATCAGTTTTCTAAGATTTGGAGTGGGAAGGTAGATTAAATAGTTAGGTGTGCCATACCTTTAAGAGGAGTCATGAATGCCAAAGAGTAATAGAATAAGAAATCTATACATTCACAAGCAAATTCCAAACTTTGCTGATTCAGTAGAGACTCCGAGTTCAGATGAAATTCTGATGCTCAGAATAGCAGTAGTTTATACTCTTGTGGTTTTTTCTTTCCTGAAATTTCTATTTAATTTAACAGAAGCAAGGTCATCAGCAACAATGTCATGGGCGCATCTGAGGCCATGCTAGTGCATAGTAAAAAAAAGGAAAAAACCCAAAACCAACCCACTGCTTCTGCAAAAGCGGAATTTCCAAACAAAGCACTTGCTTACTCCAAACTGACAACCATCATGCATCCTAGGTATAAAATTTCCACTGGCCTTTTTATTCTTTTAGTCATCTCATAATTTATAATAAATAGGATAATTATAACTGATAAATATGTCTCTTTAGTAAACAAAGGAATGAAGGATTGGTATTTATACAGGATGCATAACTGTAAAAAATATAGATAAATACCATCATTAAACTCTGCCAATGAAAAGATTACTGGCTTCAAGAACAGTGTTTAGACACAGAATTACTGTAAAAATCATACTGTACTTAGTACTTCAGCATATTTTTATCAAACTAAAATCACAAAAATTAAAACAAAATAGCATTTTAAAAAGATTTTGACTTCTAGTTCCAAAACTACTGTTGATACATAAAATAAAAACATTTTTTAATGATTACCCATTTGAGAGACTTTACATAAAATTATGATATTTTCTAGAAAAATTTAGATGAGAAAATTTCATTCCCCTAACAAATTCAGTGTATAAAACTGCAAAAGAAAATCAAGCAATGAGAAAAATGTGGAAAAATACTGCAGAAGGGGGTTAATATCTTTTGGGCTAGGATAATTCTTGACAAAATTCTTATATAAGCTCACCAAAGAAGGGATGAATGTGTATAATGCATTTTTGCACTCAGACACACACACACACATATGCACACCCACACCCTCACCCACACGCTTTTCTCTTTTTTTTACAATCAAATATATATAAGCATAAGTTCAGCTTTCTACATATGTTAGTGTACAATAATAGTTTCACCTCATATAATTACATTTGAGTATTCTTGATTAAGAAAAATTCAGCAGTTTTTGAAAAGAAGGCTGCATTTACAGTGCATAGCAGTAACAAAAAAGAACATCGTCATACAGTATATACATAAATAAAAATACTCCATTTAACATTTGTAAATACTCAACTACTTTAGAGAATGTAGCAAATAAACTATCTGTGCACACACCCAGATAGTTATATCCAACTCTCATTAATAATGTAACACCACGTCCGCTCATTAGAATAAATCGCTGAACAAGCTGCACATTTGACCATTAACAAGGCTTTGAAAATTTTGCTGTGGAAGATCAATGTTGTAGACATTTACATGGGTGTCAGAATTAAAAGATGAGACTTCAAAATGTTAGGGAAGCTTGAGCCTTTTAATTTTCTTTTCTGCAAAAAAACCCACAAAAAAACCCAGGAAACAAACCAAACAAAAAAGAACAATCTTAAAACAAAGCTAAGACAGATTGCAGGCTTCTGGGACCTGTGGTTTCTTCTGGATTGTCATATTATCACCGTGTTGTGAGAAGAAGCTTCTTTACAAAAAAAAAAAAAATATGCAGTGTCTGATCCCCAGACATCAGCAGCCATAGTTCTCACACTGGGGTTTTTTTCCTGTTTGTTTTTGTTCTCTTTTGTTAAAATGCAATATGTACAGATTTTGCAGTTCATCGTTGGATGTGTATCTCTGTGGAACTGCTGCCATGTCTCGTGATTTGCATTGAACTCGCAAAGAACGCCCGGCTCCCCCGCCACCGCTCACCTGCGAAAGCGCAGCTGACACCCATGGACACGCGTGTGCTTACTGGACAGCATCCTGCCCCTCCACTCCTCGAGCAGCTGTGTTCATGTAAACCATGGTTTTGAACAGAGAGTGTAAAGTAGGAGAAATTCCTAAGTACGACTTTTTAGTTGTCCATTATTGAAGGACGTGATGTCCGTGAGGTATTCGCCATCCCTTTGTTTTCCTCGGATGACATGCTTGTTACCTACGCAGGCTTCGCTGTGCCTCTTTAAGTAAACTATCAAAATCCATGGAGTCATACTTGCTTTTAGTGGAAGCAGGATCAAAATCATCTGAGTTTGAATCTGAAACCCAAAGGATGCAAGTTTAGGTAAGAGGCAAGAACTACTTGTTGCTCTGTATATTGGTACAAACAAGGCACTGAAGAAACAATCCACTTACAACCACAACTTTATGGGATGATAAAAGAAATGACGATCACAGAAGCTTTAGGCATTCCGGGTAACAAGCAGCACTTAACAAAAGTGGTGTACATCATCAGCAGTGGGGAAGAACCATTAATTGCATATATATTTAGAGCAAATTAACTGAAAACTCAAGGACTTGAGCACCAAGACACTCGTGTATAGGTCTCAAAGTAGTCCAGATAATCTTGACAGATGCCTTAACCAAAATTCCACCTTTGTCTTGCAACTGCTGTTTCATAACATTTCCAAGACCTAATTCTCCTGAGAAAGGTTCTGAAGAAAGCCAGAGCAGCCTGTGAGTAGAACACAGAGGACACGGCTGCTTCCACCTGCCTTGCCTGGGGGTGTTGTGGCAGTCTCTACACCTGCCAGAATCTCTGGTTTTTCTTCAATTCATCTTTTTGGGTTTGCTTGTTTAGAGTGTGAGCAATTCTGGGCAAGGCCTCTGAATGGCTGCATGAGTAGTCTCAGGTGGGCTCCTCAGCTTTCTGCATGACATGTGATAAACCACAGCAGCAACAACAGCCCAGCTCCTGTGGCCTGGGATAGCTGTTCCAACTTTGTCAGTTGCTCAGACACGGACATCAGTCTGTTCCCAGCACAGGGGAGGGATTGTACGTTTGTGGCCACACAGCTCCAGTACAATTATTGACATGGCTGCAAGCAATGAATTTCCTTTTGGAGTCAACCCTGCTTAACACTGACTCTCACCAGTTCCTGTGTCACAGCTCCTTTATGAGAGTGCCCTTTTCTTGCCATTTCTTGTGTTGAATTAATCAGAACTCCCCATCTACACACATAAGACACACTGCGCATTAAATGTTCATTACAAGTTCTGTTAAGACAATATCTTCTCACAGAGGAGAGGTGTTAAACTTCTGACTACGATTTTCAAGTGTTTTCTTTCTTCTGTACTCAACCCAAAGCTGATTAATTCTCTCTGTCCTGGTACCAGCTCATGAATTTTAAAGTTCATCCTGCCATTTCCCTATGTTGCTCTATCAGATACTCTGCAAAATACAGGGAATGCAGTCTGAAGTACAGAAGCTCAAGCTGTCAGCAGGACAAAGTGAAAACAGTCTGCTCACAGATACTTTGGGAATCCCACTCACAATGGAGAGAGCTGACAGGGAATACTCCCATTGATGAATAATGTTCAGGAGGGTTCTCTTCAGACAACTTATTTTAAACCCCAGATTTTCTGAGATAGAGATGACCTTGGCTTCCATTGCTGAAGATAAGTCAAATCAAGGCAAGACTTCAATCTGGTTTTACTGTTTTTATCAGCCTACATTTCAACAAATGCCTTGCTACCTTTTATATTTTCTACATCAAACACGTATCTCTTCAGCAGTCAATTGCCTTTTCTTAGCTTTACATTATCTGTTTAGCCACTGAAGAGAATTATAGCATATTCATTGTGAACAATGTGTATCATCTTTATAATTTATTTTAAAAAGAGATCAATTGGCTTAAAAAAATATATCTGTACTCACTTCCTGCATTGTACAAAGCTGAGGGCAGTGCATACAAGATTTAATTAGCGCTGTGTTACAGGGTTATGAGAGATTTTAATGACTGTGGTCATTTATTCATAAAAAAAATCCACAATATCTGATTAATATAGATTCAACAGCAAAATGTGCCTTGCTATGTTATTCAGAAAAGAGTATTTTCCATGCCTTTAGTCTATTTATACAGGTATTAGGAAAGGTTTAACATTTAATGAATACTTTACATTTTAAAAGGCAATCAAATAAGAGGTGCATTTATCATACACTGTAGTATTACAGAGGCTGTTTTGGTAGTCTGCATAGACTCTTTACACATATACTTAACATCAGTATTCCTGCTGTAAGACTTTGAACATCTCCAAAAACCCTTGCAAGGGGTAGTACCACACCCTGACTGTCCAGGGGAGTAGGACAGAACCACGCATTTTTGCCCAGGCAAGACTCAGACAGACCCAGGCATGTTATCACAGGCAGAATGCACACTTGGGACTGGAGTTATCACAGCATACTAGGGGCTAGAGACTGGTATGCATAAAGCCCCACATCATTGTAACTGCAAACACCAAGTGATTTGCTAAGCTCTCCACAGATTGGAGCCTCTTATATCATGAGTGGCAGGCCTTGCAAGGAGACACCTTCATACATAGATGCTTATGCATGATTTTAGAATCACTAGTTGAGATCAGTGGCTTTTGCCATACTAAGGGTCAGATTTGGCCACAAGCTCTTCTCGCTTTCAAACTTGAGCAACTATGAATTGCGTTCAGTGAGTGCCCCTGGCAAATTCTGCCCATCTACAACAGAACTCATGGCAAAATAAGAATCATAATGAAGTTTTTGGGTTGAGGCATCTACTTTGTCCTCTATTTACCACCCATATACATAAGTTAGGTACTGGAATCAAACAGTTACAGCAACAAATAGTAAAGCAAATAGGAGGTTTCTGTGGTGCTAATTTTCCAACTTAGAAATGTATTATTGAATACTGAGCACTTATTTTTGATAATGATGGAAATGGGATTTAAAAGAATATTCACAGTTTGGAATATTTGAAAGAAGCCAGCTCAGATTAGTAGACTTTTAAACTTCTTACAGCAAGTGAAAACCACTTTCTTCAACACTCTTCCATTCATTTAAACGGTATCAGCAGTAAACAAAAAAGAGGCAAGCCCTAACTTCTCATGAGTTGCAAGATTCCAGTTATCTACTTTAATTCACATAGAGCAAAATACCTACCTAGGTCTGCATAGTTAGACTTGCAAAACTGCTTGCATCCACAGAAGTACAGCTCAAAATCAGGTTCATTTGACCTGCGTAAAGTGTATCCATTTTCAAGAGCAGCGAAGGCATCACAAGTATAGCGGTAGGTGATGAAACCATAGCTGTCTCTGTCATTGAAAAATACAGTTGTGAACAAAAGCTGAGAAGAGTTAACACACATTAGTGTAACCCCCTCCTGAAAGCAAGCACTTGCTGGAGACCCAGCAGTGGAAATGCCAGAAGTACTGCATCCATTTATCAGCATGATTGTCCTGTCATGCAGCTAAATACTTATTTCTGGGACAGGAAATTTCAACTAGCAAGATTAATAAATAAGGATGAAAGAAAATAAGTAAAGTTTTAAACTCAGCATGTCATCTGTCACAGGACTTATACTAGTAACTCCCATACCAGTAATCTTATTGCCATAATTTTTTACATATGGCAGCTCTCAAACAAGAAGTAATCTCAGAAGTTCCTACCCATCATCCCGCAAATTTACTGTGCACTCCTCAATTTCACCAAAAACTTCAAACCGGTCCCTCAGTTCTGTTCGGGTTGTGCCAGGTCTGATTTTACCCAGATAAATCACACGACGTTCTTCCTGTTGATAAAGAGCAACCGGGAAGGCATTTTTATTTACAATTTTATTTACAATTTTATTTATTACAATTTTATTTACAATTACATATTATTTACAAATATGTAATAGAGATGAACCTATACATACATACATGCAAATGCACACACAGATGTGCAGAGGTTGCATAATTATAGAAACAGTCTTTTGTGGAAGACCTACTGCATCTTGCAAGTCCGTGGAATAGTTCTCTCCTGGAAAGCATCTAAGGTATTTAAGTGACACTACATTTGTCAGGTGGTGTACTCCTGGAAGGGTTCACTGATTGCTGTTACTGTTCTGTACACTGATGGGTGCTTCCCTTTGTATCCTACTGCAATTTCTTTCCTCTCACCCTGTCTATCACTTCCTCTCCAGGACTGCAAACTCTTCCAAACTAGGAATTCCCTTCCTCTTGCCACATGTACAATATTTAGCAAAATTCATCTTAGTTGCAGAGTAGCATAAAGTAACACAATAATTACATAAGAGTACCACAGACATAACAAAACTTATTACAAGCATAACACTTTAAGCTCGTATGACTCAAGAGGTGATTCATCCTGCAATCCTGTTCCACCATAATCCATTCCTAAAAATAGAGGGAAAACTGTTTAGGGTTGTCACCCCAGCCAACAACTAAGTACCACGCAGCCCCTAGCTCCTTCCCTGCTCACTGGTGGGATGGAGAGGAAAATCAGAAAAAGGCAAAATGCCTGTTTTAAGATCAGCTTAATAAATGAAACAAAGATATAATAATAGTAATAATTTTAATGACAGTAATTGCAATGAAAAGGGCAGAGAGAGGAATAAAACCCCAGAGAAACAAGTGCTGTGCGCTACAATTGTTCAGCACCCACTGACCAACATCCAGCCCATCCCTGAGCAGAAGTCTGCCTCTCTCACCCAACTCCTTCTGGTTTATATACTGAATGTGATGCCATATAATATGGAATATCCCTTTGGCCACCTCAGGTCAGCTGTCCTGGTCATTCTCCCTCCAAGCATCTTGTGCACCTGCTCCCTGGCAGATCATGGGAAACTGGAAAGTCCTTCTTTAGAGTAAGCACTACTTAACATCAATTAAAACATCAGTGTCTTATCAACATTAATACTAAATCCAATACACTGTCCTCTACCAGCTACTAAGAAGAAAATAAACTTCATGCTAGCAGAAACCAGGACTGGGTCCAAAATATGTCTTTTATTAAAATAAATATTTCAGGGCGAATGACAGGAAGTAAAATATATCCCACAGTCCCCACTGCCTTTTGGTTTATTCAGAATAAAAACCACCTGAATGAAGTCCCTAGGCCAGGGTACCTTCTGCATCAAACAAGCACAAAGCATCAGACACTTTTATAACAATCGAGTCATGGACGTATCATTCTTTCCTTAGTGCAAATGCTCAGCAGAATGAGAGAAGAACTAGAAAACCCTTTAAGAGTCACTTCATGAATTTTAGGATAAACACTATTCTGAGGGCAGAGCCATTTAGTGAGCTGTGAGAAAAGAAAATGGAAAAAGGAGATCTTTGAAGTGCTGACCTTAAGGTAACCAGGGCAAAGAAGCACCAGCTATACATGGCTTGGGTGCTCAGCCTTCCTGTCTCCGATTGCCTCTGGCCTGGCCCTACTGGCCCTATTGCTCATCCCTTACACACCCACACAGTAGTCCCATAAATTGAACCACCACCACATTCTCAGCTGGTGTAAATATGTCAGTCAGTGGAGCAATGTCAGTTTAAACCATCAACTTTGGCACCTGAGACTTGTGCAGAATTTAGGTGCTGAATGCCGAAGGAGCTACGCTGACTGCTGAGAATTCATGACTATCGTAACCTGGAGGTGCCTAAAGGCTAATGGCACCTCAACTGTGCAATGCAAAAAGCACTAGGGACCTAAATATAGACTTGCATTCCTGCTCAGAAACATTCTAGCCTGAAGAGACAGGTAGTTTATAGTGTTACAATTCAGATAAGCACGAAATGTATCTTTTCCATGATTCCCCACAGAGGCATAAAGCACTAGTCATTCTTGGACCACAGACAATATAATTGAGATCAGACCAAAACACAGGTAAAACCAGAAATTATATTGATGTGGCTTCTTTATTTGTTTGAGTATTCATTTGAGATAAAGAGACCATCAGACTCTTAGGGGTGCTGAAAATCTTGTCTTCCTGTTCCCAGGAGAGCACTTTGCTCTCATGAACTATTTAATGCAAAATAAATAAAAAATTTCTGCATCAGGAAGCCAACATCAAAATATCTGTCTCCCAACAGAAACTCCTTCTTACTAGCACATTCAGTAAACTATTTTCACTGACTCTTTTCCTGGCCTCACAAATCTCAGGGGCTCAGATCCAGTTAATCTAAACACCTGAAAAATGAAAGTTTAAAACTGCAGAAAACAGAGATTCAAGAAGCAAACATTCTACCCAAAAGCCCTACCCACTAAGGAATGGCACAAGAATTACCTGTGACATTTATAGGTGCCTGGACAGCCCAGTGGAGTCCTTGGTTTCTCTACCACAGTATGTATGAGCTCTCCTTAATCACGGGGACCAGTTAAGGATCTCATTTAGGTACTTGAAACTAGTGCCTCTTTTGATTATGTAAGGAACCAAGGTGAGTGCCTTCATATTCCTCTGTAACCATGCTGGGACAGATGCATCCACTTTTAAATGTTACACCTCCCAAAATGCAGGGTACAAAAGCTGCCCTTGTTCCCTGCCATAGCAGGGCAGTTTGGAGAAGCTATCATGGCTAAAAGGACTTGTGCTCATGGGTAGCCATACATTTAGGGCACAAGGGTACTTTCCAGACAGCTCCTGCTTTTTATCTCTGTCTCCACTGCATCCCAGTCCACAGCACTGACCTTCCTGACAGAGGAGTTTGGGTAGGGCTTCTGTGAACCAGGGACTGTAGAGTGCAATCTACAGAAATCAGCATTTCTTCCATTTCCCCCATTCTAATTCTGCTTACTTTCACTATGGTTGGGTGCCATAAACTTCAAAAAAAGGAAAATCTGCATATGCACAGTAATTACTTTTTTCAGACTGTTTTACCAAATCAAGGATTTAACCGCACTGAAACACTTGATAAGAAACAATTCCATTGATACTTGCTATTGAACCTAAATGACTGACCAGATGGAGCAGAACATAACACAGCAGACTGCCTAATATACTTTAGCTGAGATAATACATCTCGACTGAAAAAAACATAATGTCTCACTCACTGACATGGAGATTTTTATATTACAGTGTGATGGAAATATCTATTGCACACTCTTCCATAAGTCTGTCTGCATGCCTGTGCATTTTTCCTTCTTCTATCCCTTTAATAACCTTTTTATCTCTAATATCCCTTTAAGACAACTGTAATAAACTAAAACTGAACAATTAAAAAAAAAAGCCTGTTAAAGTACTGTTAAGGGAATAAGTTAAACCTGCAAAATTAAGGAAATTCAAATTTAAAGCTGAAATGCACCATATGTCCTCCAGTGTGCACATATGAGGAGATGGGTTCAAGTAGTTTTTTAAGCAGAGTGCCATGATGGAATAAGATACCAGAGAACACAGGATTCACACTGCATTGTCTTTGCCTTGGTTAACTTTGGCTTATTTAAAGCAACTAGGAATATTAATATTCATAGAGATGTCTTCCTTTTATTCCCATTAATCCATAAGAGCTACAGAAGCCTAACAAGATTGCAACACACCTCTAAATGCTAAGGACTTTTTTTTTTTTTTTGATAACAAGTTACATGTGTAAGTCTATATGGGCATATTAAGTAAGATGTTTATTGCAATTGTTAGAGGATATGATAGATGACTTGGAAACCTAGAGAAGGGCAGAGAAAAGCTTTTGTTTTCAATTTCATAAGGGCAAAGGGAACACGCAGGAAACTCCAGAAGCTCGTTGTTCGTATTTCCCTCACAAAAGTGCACATGATTTATTTCACATCATAAGCATAAAGTGTGTCTCCTTGCTCTGCCAGGTTTAAAAGAAAAGAAATAGTCCAGCCAACTCCCTCAGGCCTAACACGTCTGTCTTCCTTCATAATCTTGCTTGTTCTTCATCGCAGTACAAACATTTGAATAGAAAGATGTGGCAGAAAATATTGGACTGACAAGAAGTCTCAAATGAAAATGCTAAAGCATTAGAATAACAAAATATGAGAAAACAAGGAGAAAACAAGACTGGGATACATCTTACACATCTAAGGACCAATAAAGGGACCACTCATCCTCTAAATATTGATGGATGCTATGGATCTTTTTGTCTTGCACAGGACTCCTCAAGAACTTTCTTTTCTTGGTGCTTCCTTATTCCTAAGTCTTTATTTCATAATTAATTCACTAAACACAGGCCATCAGATGAATTAGTTTTCCCTTGGGTTTTTTTGCTCCTTCCCCCAACAGTTGTTAGCTTTGCCTGCCCGTGGTGCTGCTAAGTGAGGCCTGTGGGAACTGATGCAGCCACTCCAGAGGCGCTGCTCTTCCCGTTTTTCCTATCATTTTTTGCCTGCACATTTTGTATGCACATGGTGCATACCTATTTCTCCGAGAGCCAGGTAATGCTTTATGCAAAGCTGAGAGAAGAAATCCAGGAACATTTTAAAGCTGAGTTCCTTATGGGCTTGTAAAAGTTCTGCTGCTCACTCCAGCACAGGTGTCTGGCTGGGTGCACATCCTATGTCCGTGCTGCCTTCCATGCCAAATGACTTCTCTGCCAGTAGAGACTTGAAAGCATGAATACTTTTATCCTTAGAGCCAAAGGCCAAATATCATTTTGAAAATGCAATGGAATTTATTGGACAGAGTTGCAAAAACAGAAATGCTATGGGTGGAAAAAAGCCATTAAAGCTTTAGCTTCTGATGTAATAACAATGAGAAAAAATTCTTTAGATTGACTAAATTTAAATTAGTATGGCCTGTGAATAAGTATGAATGGCAAACGTAAAAATCACAAAAACTGGGAAAAAAACCCCCCAAGATTATTACCACATACTGCTGTGTGGGTAACCAAGGGCTAAACAGTTCAGACACACTCCATAGAAACTGCTAGAAAAATAATGATGGACCAGTAAAACTCAAAATTTAGGTAGAAACATATACAGCAAAATTAGAGTAACTGGGATCTAGGCCATAAAGATGAACAACAACAAAAAAATCCAAACTAAATAAACAACATACACTGAATCCTTCATAAGTGGAAATGCACTCTATTATAGGCAGACTCTGGTTTTAGACTTTAAAGAAGGCAAGCACTCATTTATGAAACCACCTTTCTCCTGCCTTCCTGTTTTAGAGCAATTTATTTTCTTTGAAACCATGTGTTTCTTTCCGCTGCAGTGGCCTCACAGCACATTTATCTTCTTATGTCTGTAAGCTCTCTGGGACCGAGACTCTTGATACTTGTCTCAGAGAGGCTGTCATCATTTAGGAATGAAAAGTAGTAATGTTAATTGTAATTTTCTACTGGAGTATAACCTGATTTTGTTATACCTCTTGGCAGTAGCCAGTGCACACAGTAAATGATCTGCATGAAGGATGTGACTGTAAGTCAGTATCATGGCCAGAGTGGCAGAGCAGCAGAGAGCCACAACACACCAAGTGGCTCATCAGACAGCTTAACCTCCAGCTCTGGTGCACCATATCAATGAGGAATCACCAACTAGTGACTCCAACTGGAATGTGCTAACTATTTCTGGTGCCATGCTCTGAAAAGTATTTGCCACATGGTCTAATGAACTGCTGGAGTAAAAGCCCATATAACACAGAAATTTCCTGGAGTGTATCAGAAGAAAAACGAGGTCCTCAGGCCTCTTGGCAAATCACTGTGGTCTGCCTTGGTTGGGAGTTGGATCCCAGTTTCTACAAAGCACTGAGTAGACTGTGATGTCCTGTAGTGTTTCTCAAGTTTCATAGACTATGTGTCTCCACTATGATCTGGCTTATATGGCTAAGCAAGTCTTGGTGGCAGACCATTTTTATGTTCAATGAGGATCCATTCTTAAAAAAAAATAAAAAAATCATGACCTGGTGAAATAAAACAAGATCAAACCAAACTATGCTAACATTTGGTCAATTAGGAAAGGAATCACAATCAAAAGTGTAAATGAATGAATGAATGAATGACAAAATAATTGTTTTTAACTCTCTAAGTACCTTGTAGGCTCGTCCCATATTTTTCAGTCATGCCTGCTCAAAATTAAGACCTCAATCCACAAAAAAGGCACTGAATCTCCAGTAAGTGGAGAGGGGAAGAGAAGAAAAGGAAGACAAGAAGAGTATCACAATACCTTTTGAAGTCAAGTCACCTGTATACAGCTGTATGTCTAGACAGGAATTCAGGAATCTATACAGGAAAATACTATCCCAGGATTCTAGCACTGAATCTTCTACAGCAAAGGTGGCATGTGCAAGATTGAAGGGGCAGTGCACAAACATGCCTGTGCCACACAGCATGAGCACAGGCTTCTAAAGCTTCCTCAGCATTCTGTCAATATGTCTTCACATCTGCCAGAATACAAGCTGCCTGCACAGAGGACACTACTTCACGCATTTTTTTTGACAGATTAAAATACGTTAAAATATGTGGATTTTCTCATTTTTTTTTCCTAGGTTTCCCATGCCTGTTGTCCCACAGAGACTAATTTTAGATACTGCTTCCACAACACCTAATGACTTTTGGCTCTATCATAACTTCTGTTCCTGTTTTACTGTGCATCCTTTTTATAACTAACTCTTGAGATCTCAGCATGGTACTTCTCATGAAGAAAGTCACCTGCCCTGTATAATAACTGAGGCATTAGTACTGCCCAATCTTTGGGCCACTCTTCTAGCAATATCTGGAAGTATGTGGCCATAAATCAGTTCTGGCAGCATGAGAACAGGCTAGAAAGAAAATAAAAAAATCCCCTATACAGAGAGCAAAGAAATCTAAATTTATGGGACTGCAGAAAGAGCTCAAGGAAAGAGAGAGAGGACATTCTTGTGGCTGAACGATAAATGAGTTCAGTTCCTCAAGAGTGAAAAGAGTAACACAAAAGAGACCCATAAAACAAAAGGCATAAAAAAAAGAGCAGAGAATGCTAGAAATTATACAAATTTTATCACTGAATTAATGAGATCAGAGATTCCCTTTCTTTGCTGTCTCCTAATCCTTAACCTGTTTTCACAGGGTATAAAATACCACAATTCAATACAGATTTTTTAAAGTAAAAGTGCTGGTAGACTTTGGATAAAGGAGTTAATAGGATTTAATCTACATTTCCTGCAGAACTCACACAGATGACTGGATTTTAGATTTTTTTGCCATGTTCTGCTTATTGATATTTATTTTTAGTTTTGATTTATTTATGTCTATTAATAAATAATTCCATTAATTTAGTTAATTATAATCAAAATACTCACTTTAGAAAGAAAATAAATTCAACCTTGGTTTTGAATTGTCTAGAATTTTTAATGCAGTATGATGCAGCATATCTGGAGCTTTTCAAGTTTCTTTTCTTTCCTTTTTCCTTTTCTCTTGATTAGCTACTTGTCAACTATTTGTTTGTTTTAAACTAAATCAAATTTTCTACCTCCTCAGCAGGTTTCATGTTTATCTATATGGGTAAGGTACAGTAATTGAGAAGTAGCAAGATACACCCATGACAGAGGTCTACTTGAATCTCTAATTTGTGGTAGCTCTAAGAGAGAACAGCCAGTGTAAGTTATGATTGCTGGAAGGTAGTGTTCATCTCTAAGCAGATGGAAGCAGATATTTTAAAACTAACTGCAACAATTGACTTAAATATGACCCTGTCTGAAGCCAAACAAAATTATTCCATTGCCTTCACTGCGTTTCAGAGAAGCACAGCAGAGCATGTTACAGCTCTAAATCTTGTGCTTTACAAAATACACCTATCACCCACACTTTGTAGACAGGACATCTGAAATGGAGGAAAGTGAAATGATTTGCTGAAGCTTACTAAGAACAACAGTAGCAGAGACAAAAAACAGACCATAAAGCTGTCTGTTCACTCCCAGAACTCCTCACTGCTGTAGACTATGCCAGTCTCTGTCAATCTCTACACACTCCTTGTTCTGTAGGTGCATTAGGAGAAATGCTGCCAAGTGTGTGACAGATCACCTTTTGCTACCAAGTCCACTAATGGCACCAGGAAAAAGAGCTATTAATTTTAGTGACCTCTGGACAGAGCACTAATGGAAAATCTGGGAACGAAGATGAAGTATCTTAGTCTGTACCAGTTCATGCAAGAGCCAGAGCACAGCCAGAGCAGCCGTGTAGGTACAACTGAATGGCAAGAGTAGGACACAGAAAATCAAAATGTTAAGGTGAGCTACCAAATGGGCTTAGCAACTTTAACAGCAACAAATTTACAGCAGCTCCCAGTTTAATTTATCAAAATGCAGTTACCGATGGGGACCTCAAAAGCGGCAAAAGCCACCTGTCCACTTAATAGCCATTCTTCCTTCTGTCTAGTGCTACAACAGCCAAGAGAGCTGCTTATCCCCACATGGGTTATTTCCTTTGCTTCAGGTATTTCATAGAGAACACTGATGAACAAAATAATTAAATAATACATATTCATTATGAAGGGGCTAGTGCTAAGAGACATTTTAAAATTGCATCATGTCTTTAGACTGTTTTGCCAAAAATAACTTAAAAATTAACCAAATTACAGACTCTGAAAAAATCATAATTCAAGCCAAGCCTTTGGATCCCAGTTTTGAGTTCTGTTGTCTGCACCCTCTGTACTGACAATTACAGCCACTCTGAGAGTTCACCAGTTGGTATATCACCTGACTCCTTATTTTGTGTATGTATGGTAGGTGAAATACAGTATAAAAGACAGGTTCACTCACAGATGTGTATAAGAAATAGACTAGTTCTATTATTCTATTGTCTGGGATGACCCCTTTTTCTAGTAAGTTCTGTTATCTGTCCATTTTGAAAAACTTGGAGAGTTGCAGTTTATAGAACCTGAAAAAATTAGTAGTGTGACACCAAAGCAGAAATAATTATCAAAACACATATTTGGTTAAAAAGAAAAATACTCAGAAATACATATAAGCAAACTTTTGTATTTTTATAAAAAGCAAAGAAAATAAAGTTTGAATTCTAGCATTAGAATCTATGAAAAAAAACAGAGAACTATTTCAATATGAAAGTTAACTTTACAGTGCTTACAATTGCTTTCTGCCTCTGTCTCTCCCTTTGCTTGGCCCTTTCAGATTCCCGTTTTTCATACTCTTTGCGGTGTTCTTCCCTCTTCAGCCTTTCATGCTGATATTCCTCATAGCTGTCATATCTAGGAAACACAACTTAGTCATCAAATCAAGCACCTGCATTTGTGATGCAAAATTAGAAATACAATTTCTAGAATGCTTTATTATCCCAGGCAATTAGAGAAAGGACAAGAGGAAACGGCCTCAAACTCCACCAGAGGAGGTTCAGGTTGGACACCAGGAAGAATTTCTTCTCTGGAAGGGTGGTTAGGCATTGGAATGGGCTGCCCAAGAAAGTGGTAGAGTCACCATCCCTGGAAGTGTTCAAGAAATGAGTGGACATGCTATAGTTTAGGTGACGTTTAGCCAAAGGTTGGACTCAATGAACTCAGAGGTCTCTTCCAGCCTTAATGATTCTATGATTCTACAATTATCTCCTGAGGAACAGCTGCAAAGCAAAGCAAATGCAGGCCAAAGGCACTACCTGGGTCTGCGACTGTACGGTGATCTGGACCGTGATCTTCCACCTAAGGGAGAATTTCTGTATGCTCGGTGTCTACAGTGGCTGGACTCACAATAGCAACAAGATCTGCAGGAAGAAACACATTCACCTCTGTCATCCCATTTGAGTCTATTGACACCATTTTCTACCTCTTCCCTGAACTTACAATTTCTTCTAAGCTACTGTTGGGATTTTCAGTGACAGTTTGCAATCTCCTAGTCAACTAAGGGGCCTCAAGTGATTTCCCCCCTCCTGGCCCTTCAGTAATGTTCCTTATTGAGGCTAACACAGAGCAGACAGTCAGCCATTGTCAACTCCATCTGATAGAGGCTGCAGCAAGATTGGCACCAGGCAGCTCACAGATAATGGGGAAGGTTAGTTGTGTACATCTCTCACCAATTGCTCTGCCTCTGACCTGACTGCCTCCACTCAGAAAGTGTAAACCTGGCAAATTTAAAGGACTTTGGAACAAGTGTTTCTGTAGCAAACCCGTAACTTTCAGAGTTAATCAGCTCAGGAGCAACAGAATGACTTGCACTGGATTAAGCTTATTTTGCTTTTCTTTCTTTCTTTCTTTCCGGTAAGTTTCTTTATGTTCTTGCTGTTGGTCCTATTAACTACAATGATCATACATGAATTTGCTGTACCGTACCTTGAAGAGGATCTACTACAGGGCGACCTTGATCTCGATCGGGAATATGGAGAACGGGAACAAGACCTGCGTTGAGGAAAGGACCTTGATCTAGAGCGTGTCCTTTGGGATCTTTGAGAAAATAAGGATTTGGGTGGAGACACTGAATCTCTGCATGGAGAGTTAAAAGAAGAGCAAGAAGGTGATACATCAAATAATGAATAGGCTTGTGTCCCATCCCAAGGGTAGCATAGTTTATCACTTTCATCTTCACTGTCATCAAACAGACCATCCATTGCTAGTCCTGAATTTATAAACATAGGTAGTTTGGAGAATTGTTCATTACTGTAATCACTGTCCCTTAGTTCTCTGGTCTTATCTGCTTCTTCATCAAAAACAGCTTGGCTGGGGTGACCAAAATGCTTATTCAGTTCAGCCCGAATTTCCTGGTCTTGGAGCTGTTTTCTGTTATTACCATGGGATCCCTGCTTACTTGTCTGTAAAGTCTCTTTCTTGAAATACTGGTCTTGTTCTAAAGAAGAACAAATCTGACACTGCCACCCAGGTGAAGAATCCTTAAATTCTGGTTGTCTGGAGTCCTGAAGTTCCTGGGATATTTTAATGTGCATTTCCGATTTTGAATTCACAGATTGACAGTAGTCATGGTCACCAAACAGCCGCAAACTGGGCCGTTTTGTCTTTCTCTCCTCATGTCCACTGGACAGTACTGAAGTCTTGCTAAGCTGTGTGTACAGCTCAGACTGATCTGGACCCTTCTTGATTGGGTTATTTCCTTGAGAACCGGAAGACTCACTATAGCGGGGCTTTTTTGAAGGTGGTACAACAGTCTTGCATGATGACTTCAGTTTAGGTGAAGTCCTAAAAGGATTATCTTGGTTGGCTTTATGAGGAGGGGTCGTAGGTGGAGTTAGGCCTACAGGGAGTAAAATGAGGCACAGAATGATTTTAAGCACACATACAATGTTTATAAAGATGGCTCATATGCTTCTTAAAATAGATACAAAGCAAGACCCATTCTATGTCACTTCAACACCGCTTATACTGAGAATAAAACTACCAAAGACCTGGTAACAACAATAGCAACAATACTAATGCATCACCATCTCCAGCATAATTTCTGCCCCTCCCCTTCCTCCATGACATCCGCCCCTCTCTCTGTAGATTTTGATAGAAAAGATCAAGAGATAAAACCCCAAAGACGTTTTTGTTAAATATAAAATAGATTTTGATGTAAAAATGAAAAGTCAAAAGATTGGCACCATCAAAAAAATAAAGAACCTAGCAAAGAAGAACCTGGATAAAAGCAAGGCCAAAAGAAATAAATGAGGGGTACCGAAGGATGCAGAATTTCAGTGCAATGAAATACAGCCACCCTAACTCAGTGGCAATAACTCTTTGTTTCCAGAGTTCATTAGCTTTGAAAACCATTGAGAATGTATATCTAATACATTCCTTAAGCATAATTAATACGTTTTGCCTGAAATGTGGTTCTGCAACTGAAACCCAAATGAACAATAGGACAACCACAACTGTAATGAACCACTGCATTTAGAACTAAATCTTGGTGAGATAAATGCAGTAGGGAGTCAAAATGAAACAGATAAGTCTTAGTTATTAGGTTAATATTATAATTAGGTTAGTATTCAATGACTAAATGTACTGCTAACTAACAGGATAATTTACGTAACTGTAATAGATTATATCACTGTGATGACACAAAATTGCAGGAAGAACTACAGCACGTTCCAGCAAAACCCGGAAGAACTGAAGCAGCATCTTCCCATTATTTTTATAAAGACAGAATATAACTTTTAATATTTTCTATAGAAATCACAGAATTTCTTCAGACTTTACAGAGAAGGATAATCCCAAACATCAGGGCAGAGTAACAGCAAACAGCAGACACTGTTCAGGAAATAATTTCTCTTCAGGAAGGCACTTATTATGTTACATTTGAAAAATTTGCTTCTGTCCAATTGACACTAATATAGGAATACATGCTTAAAATCTAACAAAATAGATGGAGATTAGGGAGTTCTCCAACATAATCCAGACCATCCATAAACAATCCAGAGGCTCATGCTGTCCAAGAATATTTCTAGCCCAAGAAATGAGCTTTCCATCAGTTCCTTGGCAAGAATGAAAAAAGGGCAGACTGAGTTACAGGAAATCTGAGTTTCAATCATGGGTATAGAGCTCTCGTTTGTATTTTTAAACATGCAACACAGCTCAGCAGATCAATGCAAATGGAACATGTTTTATAGTGTTTTGCTGTAAAGAAGGAAAAGCGTCCATCAATGCACAGTGCTCCCTAAGGAGCATAAATGGAGACTGAGAGTCCCATTGCATTATCTGCAATGAATTTCTTTCAGAAAATAAGAAAATAGAAGTACCAAGGCATGAATACTTGATGTGAAAGACATGCTTGATTTTGTCTGAATGTTTGGAAAAAAATGGTTATGAGCTACCCATGGCCATGCAAAGACTTTGCCTAATGCCACAAAATTCAAGGAAACTGAGGCAAAGATTATGGCATTCAAAACTCTAGTTAATTTTAATCAATTAACAGATTTTAATTTAATACTAAAAAAATGTGTGCAGTTATCACTTTAAATTATTTCCTCTAAGACCTCAATCTTATTTTTATTTCTTCCCAAAAATTCACTTGAGACAGCCCTAACTATTTCATACATTATGCACCCCCTCAATGACAAATATTTTTGACTACCAAGTGAATTTTTGCTATAAAATGAAGAGAAAATTCTATTCAAAAATCTGCAGTAATACTTTCAAAGTTAAAACTTCAGGCTCAGACTGAACAAATACTTCACTAAGCAACTTTCTAGAAAAAAAAATTTAGAAATTACTTTTTTGTAAAATTATACAGCCCATGAGAAATTTTGGGGTTAGTTATCAGGTTTTCAGATGTAGCTTTAAAGAAAGAATGAAGCAAAAACACAACCACTCCACAATGAATGTGTATATTTAAGAATGTCAGGAAGAGAAGCCCCAGAGATAATCCAATCTTCAAAATAAAACCTTATTTCAAATTCCTGGAATTGTCCTGGAAGGAAGCAAGTCAAACATACAGTGTAACATTTCCAGATACCTGACAAGGAACCCAATAATCTTCAGAAAAGGAGGGAGGAAAAAGTACCAAGAACAACCCCTCACAAAAGTACAGACTGAGCTAAATTTACTGGCACTTTCCTTGCTGGCAGAACAGGGCTGGGACAGCCTAAGAAAGGGCTTCCTCAAGGCATTCTGGCTTTTTTCCTGGTTTTTAGCAGAAGCAGGAAGTGTACAGGCAAGTAGAAACAGATAAAAGTTGGAAAATGTTCATTTAACTTTTGAACAAACCTACACTGGGGGATGGAGGAGAGAGTAAAGTTTTGAATTCATGTCACCACTACAGAGTCCACCTCCAGAGTGTCCCATGACCAATCTCCAAACTGAGAATACTGAGAAAACCAGTTGGCTGCAGACTTGTTCATCCTCACACTCTAATCCCTGGTAATCTTCACCGAGGGCCATGATCCCACATCAATGGCATTACAATATTCTATAACCATTGGATTATTTCACACGCACCGATTTCTTCCCAATGTGTACATTTAAGCGTTGACAGTACAAGGTATATTCTGTACTCTCTCTTGAACTTAGCAGGTTTTGACAGATTTATGGAAGGACAGATGGCCATTACAGGCTGAAGGCTGACAAGAGGCAGTTCAGAGCATTGTTAACACACTTGCACAAACTCTCAGCAGTGCAGCGCTGTGCAGAATGTAATTCAGACTATAGCTTTTTTATTGCTGCCTATTTTCTTTTGTCAAAAGAGCCTGCTGTGCACAGCAACAAATGGCTGCCATTACCCAGAATGTAATGGGTGTCAGACAAATCACGTAACACAAACAATCAAGAGTATGTAGGTCATATTTCAACAGAGCACAACCTTAGCAATATTTATGATTACTGCATTGAAATGTGCTCTATAATAAACAAGTACCTCTACATCACTCACACTTATGTACTTCTGCACAGCAAATCTGTTAGAAGTGGTACATACTCTACAATCATCCCCCTTAAACAGTCTTTTTTCTTTTTAAAGTAAAAGGCAAGTATTTTTTCATGACGTGCCATAAAACCATTTTCTTTGTAGGGACTTTTCCTTAATTGAATAGCTTTGGTAAATGGTATGTTTGCACTTTGCCTTTCTCCATCTATATACTACGAACTCACTCAGTGATCTTGTGCTAGAAAACAGCATACATCAAATTGCCAGCACTGCTGCCAAAGCAGCACCATCCTCCCTGTGTCTGTGCAACAAAAGGTGTTTGCATATGTGCCAGCTCTGCCACCTTGGCCAAGCAACTTCTTTCCAGAAAGTCTCCGGTAGAGTGAAACTACTTTCAATATATTTCAAAACTCCACTTTAAAAAAAAAAAACCTCATAGCATAACTCATTTAGCTCAGCTAGGTTGATAAGCAGAAATTAGGGGAGTGCCTTTGCATTAAAAGTGACATCTGGACCTCTTAGGACTGATTTTCAATGCTGTTTTACATATACACAGATACTTCTAAATCTCTACAGTAAATCAAATGTTTCATGTTTGCTGCATTTTGAGGGGGCTGATAATTAGTGTCTTTTAGGGAATGAAGCCCTGGAACCTCTCTACGTGTGTACTGGGCTTTTGAGAGGCATTGAAAATGAATTCTTTCATAGCTTTTGTGTTTGAAAATGGATTTTCAAGGGAAACATTATTTAAGGCCAGTTTAAACACTGACCACAAGGTAACAGCTCAACTCAATAGAATAAGGTTTGTATGGCACTAGATTGCAGAACCTAGGAAGATGTAATAAAATTTAATAGTCATCATATAATAAAAAACTACATGCTTGTTGAATATTCAGTTTAATCTTATTGACAGGGCTGGAGAGAATAAACACAGATGCCTGAAAACATCAAATAATTCACTAGATTTTATTCCCTCTGGACAACTCTCTCCATCTCACATCTCATTTTATCAGAAATCATTCTGAGGTCGAAGAGTTCTTAGATGACAGATTTTAAGTACTTGTTCTGACAAGTAAGAGGTAACACAAACCTAGAGGTGGGCAAATAGCAGGGAATCAATATCCTCAACGATGGTCACAAATTCCAAATCACTCTTCAAGCTTATTGTGTACATCAGCTTTTCTGATGGCAGAAAATACAGCTTTTTCTGCCATCTTTTCAGAGAAATCAAACTTTTCCCCCAAGACCAGTGAGGAGTTTTACCCTACAATATATTGCAGGGATCTGTTATCAAATGAGAGACTTTTCACCAAGAGAGTGGAAATAGTCTTCTAGTTATTGATTGAGCCCTAAGCATGTAAACCAACTTCATGTACTTAAATGGTGGCTTTGAGTATTTAGATGTGAAGGTTTAAGAAGACACAGAGAACAGAGAGAGATAAATTAGAAGCCACGCTATCTAACATCTAGCATTCAGAAGCTTGCTCAAGACAATCAAAAGTCTAAAACAATCACTGAGGAGCCCTCAACTGCCAAGAGAAACACTGCCACCTCCAGAAGGTGAGCCATCCTCCAAGCCCCCGTGCTTGCACAGTCTCATCCGTCCTCCCCCCTATTCTGACTGGTAACAAAGAAGAAAGAGGTGACACAGAACCATCCCAGATTTCTGGAAGACACTGGAGAAGTTTAAGCCCATGGCCTCTTAGCAAGGCACTGGCAATGGAAACAAAGAGAGATGGACTTCTTCTGAGCCTCTTACTCAGAAGACTCATCTGACACAGGAATTTCATTCCCTACATTATCATCACTAGGATGCCCTCCATATCATGATGCTCTGGTCCAGCTTCCTTAGAATGACACTAGAATAATCAGCTTCAAGAGATATGACTTTAGATAGCAATGGACTGAGAACACCTATTTAAAGTGTATTGAAAGAACTCTTATGTGTGGCATGAAAACACTTCAAAGAATATTTGCTCCTTGTAATTTGACAAATCCATGTTTTGACAGTTTTAGGGAGGACAAAGTTATGCTCATGACTACAAACAAATCTGTTGTAGAGCAAGATATAACATTGGCAAGAGAACAGTTTCAGTTTGACTTTAGATACATGAATCCAAAATGTGTGTGTGACGAAGATTGATGGCTCGTGTGGGAAATGTTTTTATTTATTTATTTTTCTGGTCTATAGTTAATTCATCAGTGAGGGAAGCAATGTTGTTTTCAGCAGAGAGATCAAGGGAGTTGCTATTTATATTAAAATACTTTGTGCTTCGATAGTGCAAGCAGCACTGCTAATGGTCTTTTCAATTCGGTAGTAAGATCAAGGTAACTCCTATTTAAATTATAATAAATAGTGCTTGTATGGTGCAAGCTGCCCTATATAAGGACAATGAGCAATGCAGTTATCTGGATATAATTTGAAGTTGCCAGGGTCTCACTAAAAAACTTCAAGGTATTATTAATCACTAGTGCCACTACTTTTTTTCCTTATTTTATTTTTGGTTGTTTTTTAAACTGAAGTGGGTCCCAATTCTGCCATGATTTACATACACACACACACATATGCTCTAAGTTCTTCAGTACTACAGGCTGTTTCTATTATGTACTTGGCTTCCAGCACAAGCAGACTCAGGACACAACACTGCTGCAGTACAAACTACTTAAAAAGTAAGACATGCACCCTTTTATAGATTTTCATACATACATGAATATAAAAATAAAAAACTATGTGTATATGCAGACAGAGATTCTAATAGAGCTACTGCATGATCTCCTGAAACCTCCTCACCAGACACGGTGAAGACCAGAGCAAGTGCAATGTGAAGTCCAAGAGCCATCATTATGTACACTGCTTGGCAACACTGCCCAGCTCCCTGGCCACACAACAATCCAATCCTTATTCTTCCTGAATATCATCAGTTTATTTCCTATCTATCTTCTGTTTACTTCCAGAGGGGAAAAGAAATCACAGAATCATAGTACAGCATTCCTGTTTACATATGTGCCCAGTTGTGCTGTTTCCCAGCTTCTGTAGCTTTTTTTCAAAGTTCTCCTGCTTATGTTGTCCAAGCAACTACAGAGCTGTTTTGTTTTCTCCTCTGTGCACAGCTGATGGAGCGGAATGAATTTGGTAATACCAAGACCATTCCTGTTGCCACTATGGACGCAATACTGGAGGACTATCCAGGGGTCACACTGACTCCCAATTTCTGTCTAGTCAGCTGATGGGAAAAGCAGGCTGCTGACTTTTTGGCTGGGAGAAAACACTGCTTCCTTCAGTGATTTCAACGGCTGCTTGTACAACTCTGCTGTAGTCACCTCATCTGCCCCTTTCTGTTGGCAGCACTAAGCACTGACTTATCCATGTGTTTACGACAAATGGGCACCCTTGTGCAGACTTCTGTCCAGTAGTGATGGAAGAGACTTCTCCATGCTTCACTTCACTTCACTTCCTGGCACTGAACAGGATTATCCACCTGCATACAGTGAATTTTGCCATGTTTATGTTGGTCTTGCAAAATGAAGATGTATAGGAAGAATGCTTCCTTTTGCTGTGAGAGAAATGATTAAGACTGCAGGCTTCCAGTAGAAGGCAGGGAAGTGTTCATGTTTTAATGCTGAACTAATGAAAAAGTTTCTGAAAAAGTAAAATGATGGTTGTAGGGAGGTGAAAGCCCAGTGTACCTACCCAAACCCAGCTTGGGCCTGCTGTCACTGAATACAGGAGCACCAAGGTAATTTGTGGTACCTGAAGACATATTTTGCAATACACCCCTCCCCTCAATGCTAGAGATCAACATTTTACAATCTACTGCTATGCTGAGAGAAGCACATGCCAAGTACATCTCTTACTTTTCAATATTACACAACTGAGAAAGTAAATGGTCTTGGCAATAGCTCAGGTGGAGCTCAATGTGTTCTTTTGTGCTCGGCTCTGGACACTTTAAGAAAACAGAGGCAAAACAGAGTTCAGAGGAAAGCCACAAAACAGATCCAAGTCTGAAGGAATTGACTTCAGCAGAAAGAAGAGCAGATGAATTAAATGAATGATTAAATGGGTGATGCGTGAACTAAATCACTACATGATAAAAAATCCTACAAATCTTCAAAAGGTACAAATCCAGGGATCAGAAAGGAGGAAGAAGATAAAGGGAGGTTGTGTGAAGTGTGTTAATAGAAGAAAAAGAAAAAGCAGGAATACAAAGTCAGAATACCACTTTTAAAAATTACCTCTAAGCTATGGAACAGTTGTTCAGTGGTAGAGGAGAAAGCTGTTATTTGTGACATATTAATCTAGAATTGACAAAGCACTGAAACATGCAGTCATGTACAGCCTAGACAGGCCTGGAGACAGACTGAATGACATAACTTTTACACCTGTAACATCTATTACACTGTGCTGTGGGGTTTGTCTTTGAAAGATGGTGTTCAGCAGTACACAAATCTATGGGGAAATGGAGAAATATAACAGATAAATGGTTTCATTCATATTTTCTCAGAAATTATGCTCTCCTCTGTAGGTTTGAAGCCATATTTTCAAACATGTTTCTTCTCAGGTAGCTGGATAAAAAGTAATGCTAAACTGCACTGAAGTGAATCTGCTGGAGACTTATGTGAGACCTCAGCATATCTATGGTATATTGAAGTAAAACACACACAAGCCATGCTTAAAGGAAGAGCCATCATTTTGTATTTCTCACCTGCAGTTCCAGAGAGTTCCACACTTAAGCTTTGTTCAATAGTCTTGTTCTCAAATGGGGAACCCTTGGGATCACTGGAAGACAGGGCACATTTATAAAAACAAGCTGAAATGGAGTTGCTGTAGCCAAAATCTACTGAACCCCCCTCCCTTTTATAAATGTTTGCACTTTTTAATACTTACTTTGGTGACTCGGGTGTCAATGGGAGTGATAAACTTGTTGGTTTGGCTAAAGGAAAAAAGAAAACAATTATGCAATATTTAAACACTCTGTAAAGTATACTGTAAACATTTCTTTATATTTTGGCATTGGAATCCTGTGATAGTCAGTTAGGGCCAAGCTCTGGTAGTTCAATTGCCATTTCAATGTATCTCAGATAAATAAAAAGCCTCATCTTGATTCCTTATTTACTGGTACCAAAAGGGCACCTAAATTTCAACCATTATTTACATCAATTATTGTACCTCTGAAATACAGTACACAACCCAAAGGACAGGAAGCTTTCAGAAAAAAGAATGGTACACGTTAAAAATCAATGAAGAACTCTACAGGACACACTGTGAAAATATTATTTCTCTCAGTGTTAATTTAGACTACAGTTCACGTTTTATTTGGAAACAGGAGCAGCAGAATAACTACAAAGTAACAGAACGTTATGAATATTCAGTTAATTTTACTTCTACAAGATACAATTTTATATATAGCACTGAGAATAGGTTGTTTCTATGAGGCCAGAGTCCAACTAGTTATAGTCCAAATTTTTGCAAATTATCCTGCAAACTATGACAAACCATGGACATAGTCACAGATGGTTAAAAATGGGGTTGAAGCTGTCAGCACTACAATCCCGACATATACAAAAAACAAAGCTCTGGCTATAAAAATGTAAGTCTTTGCAGCTTTTACTCATGCAAAATTGTATTTTCTCAGAGCAAGCCAAGAACCAGAATGTTGCAATACAACTAAGATTCCTTTAAAATTAAAAATTATAGTACTTGCAAATTTTACTTTTCAGAAGTTAGACTGATGTTTTAAACACAGAGAGCATTGTAGCAAGAACAACAGCAGGGGATCTCTTCTGCAGATTAATTACTTAAGACAAAATGTTCCCCTTGAACACTCCTGCACTGCAGATCTTTTGTCCAGAGTGTCACTACTGCATATTTCATATTCATTACAGGCTTGGAGCTCCCATCAACATTAAGGGATTTTATATGCAAATTGATTACTTTTATATGCTCTAGAGCATTCCTGAAGTAATATAACATTTTTTAAAAATTAACTCAATTCTCAAGAGCTGCATATTGTTTCTTCTCCTCTCCATATGAAAGTTAGAAATGAAAGCTTAGGTGTTCACCTCAGGTTCACCTTTCTCAGAAGTCACTGCTGGAGTGAGGAGATGCACCTCAACGAGTTATTTGTCTGGTCCAGCACAGCCACTGATTTGTGCATTACACCAGGTGCAGTAAAACTGAATGTTACCTGACACATCCTTGTGTGCAATTTATATACATGTAGGAATACTAATTGTTTGCCTGTGGCTTCCTAGAGCTAAAACTGGCTTTTAAAAAAACAGATCTTGCAGTAAGGCTCTGGAATAAAGTTTTATACAAAGGCTTCCTTGTTTTTATTTTTTTTTTTTTTTTTTTTTTTTTTTAATAAAAATCTGCACATTCAACTAATTTAGGCTAAAGAAGCTGAATGTGTAAAAACTATTTACATAGTCTTTTTCTAGATCTCATTAGTCCCACAGAATAGTTCCACATCGGAATATACACATATTAAATTCTGAAGCACTGAGGCACAATACAAATCTGCCACAGATGGGCACAGAACCAAGGCATTATCTCACACTCCCATGTATTAATTTTAGGCAGATATCACTGAGCTCTCCCACTGAGAAGATCACATACCAAAACTCCCATCAGTTTTCTTATTGCTAGGGAAGAGCTTGACCAAACACTCCTTCTGCAAAGGATTCATACTCACATACAGCTATTGATAGTGTAAATATTTGGCCAAGACACTGTCATTTTCCATGGTGCCTGTTTATTAGAGTTTCAAGGTCTACTGTGGTGTGAGTTTTTTCTTATTAAAAAGAGTTCACATCAAGTTGCTTGTCCCTATAAATTGAAAACATTCAGGTTCAAAAGAACTATGTTTCCTCATGGGCAAATTTCACTGCAAAACCACAGATGATCTTTGGCATGAATGCATTTGTGGACATTCCCGTGGGTTTGCGATATGTTTGCAACAGTAACCCTAAAGGAAAAAAACATTTGACTCATCCTTTGTGAGCTTTCCCTAACTTTGAAAGAAAATCTCAGACTGGGATAGTTTTTCAAAATAGAAGGAGCCAATTTTCTTGTACTTTTGATTAAATGTATGAACCAATGACTGTAGGTCTGCAAATATCAGTTAAATTTGCAAGGCTGATTCTGCATGAATTGACTGTCCGAGCTGAAAGCATTATATTCTGGTATTTGTATTATATGCAAATCCATTGATATTGAAGTTATATATTGGTGTATGAGGCAAATTTGCTGAAAAAACATTTCAGAAGACTGTAAATTAAAGTGCAGGAAAATTAAAGAAGGTAATTTCTCCCTGCCTGCAAATTCACCTGCAAGACCACAAAAATCACAGTCATCTGTTAAGCACTGTTGTTTGCTATATGGCCCTTTGGACTTTTGTAACCTCTCCTCTGTGCTGTTTCCACAACCCAGTGTGCCCTGACTCTGAACTGAATCTACACAATTGTTCAGCTGGGGAAAGAAAAGCAGCTCTGATCCAAATAGGAAGACTTTATAATCTGTTTGTGTGTTTGTGTGCACATACATTTATGTATGGGTATAACAAATGTGCAAATAGCATGTTATACATGAAACACCTTACTACCTACCACCTTAACATCCAACAGTGTTCATAAAGCCACTGTAATTTCTGGCAGTTCTGTTTTTCAGTACCATTGCAGTAACAGACTCAGGTTTCACATGTAGAGTTCAGTCTGGATTCTGTTGTGAAAGCAGACTGCTGAAGCCATCCAGAAGGAGTGGCAGTTGGCATAAGGAAGCTTTAGGGGCAGTTGGATTTCCTTCTTACAAGAAATATTGTTCAGATAATTTGAGACCATAATGGAGAAAACCCATACTTAGGATGTCAGAATGTACAGCTGCAAGAACAATATTAAGTGACAGGAAGGGAAGATTATTTTTATTAGGTTTCCTTATACTTCCTAGTGCAGAATGAGAAAACAGATTTGATGGAGGCTGAAATGCAAGAAAGGGGGGTGGGGTGGGGGGGGGAAAGAAGAAACAACATACAGTTTACAACTGTTGCTTTAAAAATACCAAACAACACATTTTAGGGTCACATCCTGATCTCTTCTGCAGACAGGTAACTTCCACTAACTTTAGTGGAATCATCCAGGATTTGCACTGATGTGTCTAAGACAAGCACGTTGCCTTTCAGATGCCAGGGCAACATAAATACATAGATGTATTTTAAAGCAGCAATAATTTTAAAAATCTCCCTTTGGGTTCGTAAGCTTTTACAGCTTTCCTTTATCTTGGGAAAACAGACAGGGGAAGAGAGGGAGAGAAAGTGAGAGGAGGCTTTACATTCTTGCATCTCTGTCACAGAAGCTACCTGTAATACAGACCAGTTTTTTACACATCAGGGGATACTAAAAGACAACACAAGTGTTTAGTTTTGACCATAAAGAATCCAAAAACGAGAGAGAAAGATCAGGAAGGCATCTAAACTTCCAGCTATTTACAAAATAAAATTACAAACCAGCATTCCAGCTTTAACAGGAATGACACATTTATTGTTTTCTCTGTAGCAGTGAGAGCACTATTTATTGTCTCTTAAGGGCTATGTGGCAGGTTAACAATGCCTTCAGTTTTACTCCAGCAAAAGAGAAGGAAGCTCACTAATGAACTGGCCTGCCAAGCTTGTTTAGAGGTATAATCATTTCTTAGTGGTACAATTCTCTGTGAATAAGTATCTCCAGCTAGCTTGGTATATTACCATGTGGCATTTGCTAAACTTTTCCTGAGATCCTTTTCTGAGATTTCTTTTCTGGGGCAATAAATAAAAGGATCAAATATGTCTAAAAGCTAAATCTAGCTAACTAATTCTAACTTCGTTATACTGTTTTAAAATTTTCTTTACACAGAAGAGATGCTGGATTTCCAATACTAATCCAAAGAACAGAAGAAGTATTGAGGGTATTCCCAACCATGGTACTTCAGCTTCCCACCATTACTGCTGGTACCAAAACTGTATTCTGCAGTCCCACACCTACCCTGCAGATGATTTGTCTGAGACTGCAGATGTGGCTTCCTTTTGGAGGTGCATTTCTCTTTGCTGCTGTTTCTGTTCTCTGCTGGTTTGGTCTGAGGAGGATCATCATTTGTAGTCAGATATTTGAGAAGTTCAGAGCAGGGACGTCTTTGAGGCTTTTGCTGTTGACAAATGCTCTTCGCTTTATTGCTCCATGAATTCTCAGTCTTAAAACAGGGTAAAATAAAATGAAATTAAATAAAATAATAAAATAAAATAAAATAAAATAAAATAAAATAAAATAAAATAAAACAAAATAAAATAAAGCTAAAATTAGTGAGCTGAACCTTATCAGAATGGATATAGGTTTTCTGAAGAGATGAGATTTTCAATGAAGTGTTCAGTCTAAGTGTACTAGATCTATGAGCTGTGAATAACTGTTTGCAGAACAAGGAAAGAAAATTACATTTAAAATTCCTAAATGACATTTATGCAGCTTTTTATTTCATTTCTCCTACACTACAATGTTCCTACTCAGCAACATGTAACTAACAAGACCCTACAGCGCCTTTACTTTGAGCAAAAAAATAAGCTGGTTTAAACCTTAATTTGCTGCTGATTGCTTGGGCCCAGTATTCACAACTCTCTTAAGTACCCCTAAATGGCCCGTTTTCAGTTACACTGAATGGCAAGACAAACATTGTTTAATGCTGCCTGCTAACAGAATTATGTCTAAGCCCCCCATTCCACCCAATCAGTGTCTAATATACATCTTTTTGCCAAGAATCCAGTGTCATTTGTCTTAGCTCAGACAGCTGGGAAAATGGCAGTCCCACATCCTGGAGTCACTCATAAACAACACCAGACCATGAGCAAATTTCATCACACCCCGTCCTACACTGTGTATCAGTAAAGTAGGTAAGAGTAACAGACGGTGTGACTACAGCTGAACTCTGCCAAGAGAAAAGGCATAAATGAAATATTCAGAGCATAAAAGAGATCAGATGATTTTCTGGAACCCAGTCTATAACTCACATTTTTTTAAAAATTAGTTACAAGATAGTAAGCATACTAATAAAATACATTCAGATCTACTGCTTTCTTGATTGCTAAAAGCATAAAAGACCTTGTTACACTTCCTTTTTTTTTCCTTATTATAAAGATTAAGTTTGTACCTTAACAACCACAGGGCTTGTTCTGATCCTGTGATTAGTGTTTGCATGGTTTTGTGTGCTGAGACCACTGCATTCATTGTAATTTAGCTGAGTGTTGGCTGGAGCCAGCAAGAGCTTCTTAAGCTACAGGCACATCAGGGAAAGGGAAGTGGAAGGAAAAGAGTAAAGTTATACATCTTTATGGATTAAAATGACTTATCTACATTTTTGCATAGTTATTTAAAGTTAGTTATATCAATTTCAGCAAGCAAAGTACAATAAAACAAAAATCAGGACTTGATATTCCTCAGAGTAAACAGATTGCATTTTCTTCTGGCTTGGCAGCACATTTCTGCTCCCTCCACTGCACTATACTGTGGGGCAAGCAGAAATGACAGGGATCCTAGATTTCTGAATCCATGGCAAAATGAAATTCTCAGTGATCTGCTTGACACGAAGAGGCCTCTGATCTATACAGAGACATTAACAGACTAATGGAGACAGTGTCAAGATTCAGGAATCTGGCTCTGTTCCCACTGAAGCCAGTGATAAGGGGCTTTCAGCAGAAACAGAATCACAACACAAACCAGATTTACTGAGCAAAATGCATATAACGTTTCACCCACATCCTCGTCCAAAGTTCAGTTTTGCCCTGGTTAGCACTAAGCTGGTGCTTACTGGTCAAATCAATGTTAAATACACAAAATCAGCCCTGCATCCCAACAGACTCACTGGACCTTTCTTCACAGATCACCAAAACTGATGTCTAAACATAAACAACAAGAAGAGCCCCAAGAGATGAAATATGAGTTAAGAACCATTACCCTGACTTATCTGAACAGAATGATAAGCAAAAGTGTCAGCCCCATTAGCGTAAGAGTTTCAAAAACAACCTTTCCAACAACTTTTTAATAGACTGCCATATTAATCATCCTATGGCTATTTGGTGGGGGGTTTTCCCCTGCTTAATTTTCAGTTCTTTACTTGGTTTTCCTCTTCAGTCTAAATGAAAAGTCCAGACCTTACTGTGACTACATCATACCCATGCAGCGGGTAGCCAGAGGCACATCCAACTCCTGTTAAACAGTAGGAAGGGTTCTTACTAGAGACGGCTCTTCTGCCTCCTGAGTTGGAGGGGTGCCGTCAGGCATTGGGGAGGGGCTAGCGGCATTTTCGTTGGTCACATCTCCATCTGTCAGTGCATCAAATGAAGGCAATCCATCCTCATCCACAGGGATGCTGTCCAGTGTTTCAGTGAGAACAGCTAGCAAGTTTGCCTCGCTCTCTTCATCTATCTTCTGTGGGAGAGGACAAAACAAAAAGAGGAACCAGGTGAGAGAAGGAACAAAACGGTGCCTCTGTATGTGAACAAGCAGACAACGCCTAGTTAAACTGGCCCTTGACACAGTAACCTGCAACAGAATCTCAGACGATGTAATTAGGTACAATAAAATGATCCATCTGTGTTCAAAAGAAATCTCTTTGCACTGTGGTGTATTGCTAGTTTACTTTTCTTCCGCAATTCTCTTTTTTATCAGGTGTTAACAATGATAAGTAATCACCCAGGGATTGTTTTACAGGATGAGCCTAAAATGCTGACACCTAATGATGGTGTCAGCCTAGGCTGTCTCCTTCTTTTGCTCTTCAACACTGAACACCAGCTAATCGACCTGACAAATTACAAGAATCAGACAGCTAATCAGGACACCAAAATGAATCACTGGTAAAATATGGAAAACCTCATTTACATATATGGTCCAGTGTAAGAGAGGGTTTCCCTTCCACATTTCTGCAAATCCTTGCTCCAAAACAAAACGAACAGTTTCTCATTCCTGAGTATTCTGGCGTGAGAATAGCCAGCAGCACTCATATGGTAAATGACAGATTGTTTGGGTTTCTTTTAAGGAAATGTATTAGGCAGGTTGCCTTTGAAGTTGTCCTTTTAAGTTATGTCATTTGAGTGCTCAATGCACAATTGTATGCATTTATCAAATTCTGACTGCAATTATAAAAAGTAGATTAATTTCTAATCAGATGTGGCTGTAATGTTAATTTATATCTTATTTCAGCAACAAGAGTTCTTTTTGTCAAATTGAGTCAATTTAAGTGCCTCCCGATTTTTTAATGAAATATAGTCCCTACTGTATATTGAGATACAGATTTTTTGAGTGCTGAGAGTTAGAACTGAGAAACAGAACTGTGTAAAAATCATTATATTTATTTTTCAGAAAGATTGGAAATTGATCTTGACAGATCAATTATCTAGGACTCCTAGGCTGATCCTAGTGCTACTGAAGTAAATGAAAAACCTTTCACTGATTCAAGTGATATCAAATTGGGAGTTTTTCCACCAGCTTCAGAGTAGCTCATCATGTTCCATGTTCCCACTGTGAAAAAATTCCAGCTAAGTTCAAATCTCAAAGTATAGAAGTGAACTAGCAAGACAAATAACACAAGCAAGACAAACAAACAAGCAAAAAAAGTAAAGTTAAAAAAAGCAACAGCAAAACATTGCCAAGTTACACTTTGGAAAAAAAAAAATCAAGTGAATCTGGGTATCCCCTTAGCTTTTTTCAGTAATACTTTTATCTAGCAGACTCAGAACAGAGATGATCATAAACCACACAGATAATTGCTCCTACTAGGCTCCTCTGCCAAATCACACCTCACGGCTTCTAACATAAAAGCTGTCTTTGAGCTAGAGAGCTAAGGCAGAGCACAAACTGTTCTGGTGTTTACAGCATCATCTCCAAGAAACAAAAAAATACTCAGGCAAGCTACTGCTAAGGAGAAGAATTTATTTGAAAGGCCAAAAGGCACTTGGCCACTGAGAAAAAAAATCCAAATTTTGTTATCAGGTGATTTCCACTATACTAAGCAGACATATGCGGACACCTGTGATAATTCAGTGTGTAGAGGATGGAAACGGCAGAAGGGAGCCGAACAAAACCACGCTCTGAACCACCAGCTTTTCACAGCCACTTTCTGGGAGGAAGAGAGCAACATTAGAAGTGTCACTTCTAGAATAATAAGAATAGGCACTATTGGGCAATGAAGTGTGTACCAGTGCTTTTTCCCAATGGCATTTCAAGTCCCTCACAGGTGGCGGGATGAATGCTGATAGAGCCAGCCCTCAAGCCTAGAGTGTCCATGAGCTGGTTTGGCTGCCTGACCCCCAGCCCTACACCAGGAACTTTTTCAGCAAGTTCAGCTGGTGGGGCACACTGCTGAGCCTTGCAGCTTATAAAGCTGAAAACAAAGCTGGAAGTGTTGCTATTTCTAACAGGGAATGCCTTCTTTAATAATACCATGTCAGAAGAAAACCTGATATTTGCTGTTAGCTGCTCAACTCTCATGCTTTAAAGAGACATTCAAATGCACTGACATTCAAGAACAGAAAGTTGAGCAGACACCGGTCCTCATCACAGCAATTTCAATTAGTTTTGTACAAGTTTCAACATTCAAACACCCCAGAGAAAGCAGAGGATGTGACAAAGAGGACTCTGTTAAACAATTAATGTCACTTTCCATTATTGCTCCAGTCCCAATTTACAGAGCAAATAAATCAAAGTCACCACAGATGAAGCACACTAGCCAGCTAACACATGTCTATTCACAAACGGCATGGCAGCAGGAACACATTAGTCAAGAAAATGACATTGCTAGATAACCTTTTAAAGGTTTAACTATGCTATTGCTCCTAATTGTCCTAAATTGCTGTTTATAAAGAAACACAATTATTAAATACAGCAGAAGTGGTGCTGAAGAGAGATGCAGAGGGAGAGATAGTTGGGTACATCAATGTCTGAGCAATAATCACTGAAGCAGCAGCTTTCTCCTTTGCTATTGCAGCCTGAGTCTTGGTGTTGACAGCACAGGGGAGAAGCAATGCCATGGCCAAATGCAGGCTCTTTCATGGTTACAGCACCACCACTGCAGCAGTTCACATTTCAGACTGGCATCCAACCTGCTCATCACACAGGCTCAGTGGAACAGGAGCAGCCGAGCACCTTTCACCTCTGCTGAGGCCAGAACTGGAACTGACTCCACCATGTCCCTAACTTCAAGAAGGATCTTGCAAGAAGGATTTGCTTCTCTTTATAGGAGCAGATCCTAGGTATTTAGACTACCTAAATGAACTACAGTGTGTTAGAAAAAGAACCAGAGGATGATCTCAAATGTAAAGCTGCATGGCAAATATATGCAATTATTAAACTTTTATGAAAACAATTAATAATAACTGCATGTTGCTAACTTGCCTTTTTAATGCAGAAGCAGTTATGCATCATTTCCAAATCACACTGTTACATTAGTATAAAGACATTTGGGCCAGAGATGTTTTGATCCCTGTAAATTTTCACCCAGATGAAAGAGGCAAGGAATACAAGCATGCCAATGAATGCACGTGCTTCAGTGTTTCTGACAACAGAAATTTCCAGCATATCCAGAACGCCATTAGCTCTGAAAGAAAATAAAATTTGGCATTTGTGACACTCTTTATGGGTGAATGAAACAGAGGGAAACTGCCAGAACATCAACCAATCCTAAAACATGAGTAATCTAGTAATCCAGTCCAAAGACCATGGAAAGTTTCTAACTGTGCTCTTCTCTGCTTTTGCATGCTTTGCTCCAATACTTTAGTATTTCTACATCACTAAAAATAATCCTCTGTCTGAAAACACTGTAATAGTTGTATAACAATCTAATTGCATTTCTGCCTTCAGTAAAATGTCTCCAGAGACATTCTCTCTTTGGCCAGTGAAATGAGTTGATAATTTACCCACACAGAGGTATTTAAATCCTCTACCCTGATGATTCCTTCTGTTTTGCTTATTTTGACTATTGATGGAGCTGGGTTCACCCTGTAGTTAGCATTTTATGTCTTTAATACCTGTTACTTGTCAGCAATCCACAGAGGCCACAGAGGCCAAAAATTGAGCTGTAACAGAGGCTTGTCCATGTTGTAATTCACAGGCATCCCTTTAGGGTGCATATAGGGAGCAATTTACCCTTAAATTTTCTTTCTTTAAAAAAATCATGCAGCATTTTAAAATCTCTGTCATTACCATCAGACTGGGTGAGAGAAAAGCTAGGAAAACCTGAAATGAGCAAGTCCATGGGCCCTGACAGAAGGCATCCATGAATGCTGGAGAGAGCTGGCAGACACCACAGGGAGGCTGCTTCATGGTCATCTTTGAAAGGCCATGGAGATCAGGAGAGGTGTCTGAGGACTGCAAGAAAGCAAATGTCAAGCCATTTTTCAAAAATGGCAAGGAGTCATCAGTGGTGTCGTGAGTGGTGTCCCACAAGGTTCAATACTGGGCGCAGTATTGGCCCACTCACGGAATGACTGGCCAGTCAGCCTTGCCTTGATCCCTGAAAAGATGATGGAGCACCTCATTCTGGAGGCCACCTATATCTACATGGATGACAGAAACGCGATCAGAGGTAGTAAAGCATGGTTTCACTGAAGAAAAGTAAACCATGCTTAACCAACTTGATTGCCTTCTATGATGAAGCAACTACCTGGATGGACGAGGGGAGAGCAGTGGATATTGTCTGCCTTGATTACAGCAAGGCATTTGACACTGCCTCTCACAACATCCTCATAGGCAAACTCAGGAAGCATGGGTTGAATGAGCGGACAATGAGGTGGATTGAGAACTGGCTGAATAGAAGATTCCAGAGGGTCATAACCAGGAGCACAGGCTCCAGTTGGAAGCCTGCTATGAGTGGTGTCCCCCAAGGTTCTATACTGGGACCAGGACTTTAATTTATTCATCACTGATTTGGATGAAGGTCCAGATGCCTCCTTGTCAAGTTCATCGATGACACAAAGAGAAGCTTTGGACTGATCCCCCTGAGAGCTGTGCAGCCCTTCAGAAGGACCTGGGCAGGTTGGAGAGATGGGCAGAAAGGAACCATCTGAAATTCCACAAAGGCAAATGCAGGATCCTGCACCTGGGGAAGAATAACCCCAGAGAGCAGCACAGGCTGGGAGCCAAACTGCTGAAAGCAGCTGTCTGAAGAAGGACCTGGTGGACACCAAGTGTCCATGAGCCAGCAGTGCCCTTGATGCCAAGAGGGCCAATGGTACCCTGGGGTGTGTTAGGGAGAGCATTGACAGCAGGTTGAGGGAGGTGATCCTGCCCCTCTACTCAGCCCTGGTGAGGTACATCTGGAGAGCTGTGTCCAGTTCTGGGCTCCTCAGCACAAGAGAGACATGGAGCTCCTGGAACAGGTCCAGAGGACGGTGACAAAGATGATGAAGGGTCTGGAACATCTGTGTTCCAGGACAGGCTGAGGGAGCTGGGCCTGTTCAGTCTCAAGAAGACACAACTGAGAGGGGACCTCATCAATGTCTGTCAGTACCTGAAGGGAGGGTGGCAGGAGGATGGAGCCAGGCTCTGCTCTGTGGTGCCAAGCAATAGGACAAGAGGCAGTGGGCAGAAATTGATGCCCAAAAAGTTCTACCTGAAAATGAGGAAGAAATTCTTTACTCTGTGAATGACAGAGTACTGGAACAGGTTGCCCAGAGAGGCTGTGTAGTTTCTGTCACTGGAGACATTCAAGAACTGTTTGGACGCAGCCCTGTGCCACATGCTGCAGGATGGCCCTGGGCTTCAGCAGGGAGGTTGGTCCAGCTGACCCACTGCTGTCCTTTCCAACCTGCCCATCTGTGTTTCTGTGATCCCTTCTTGAAAACCATGAAGCCAGTGTGCAGATGTCCTGACTCAGGATTATCCTGTAGCTTTTAGTCATCAGCACAAGTATGCTGATCCATTCCAGAAGAGAATCAAGCTCATCTTTCAGAAAATCTTTTCAAAATATTAATAGTATCTCCAACATCTTCCCTTTGGGTAGCTTCTCCTCTCAATTGTGATTAGTACATGCACAACTTTTGCTGACTGTATCTCAAGGACTGAAATCAGCTAATGAATGATGATGCCGTGAAGTTTCTTTACTGACAATTTGAATAGTGCATGGGCCCACTGTGATTCATACTGAAAGATCACGGTCTAAATTGCATTAATCCACAGCCCCAAGGAGCTGGGAGCAGTGGCAGCTAGCCACATCTTCGTAAAAAGCCCAGGCAACTTTGGGACAGATCCACAGCTGGTAGAAGCTGTCACCACTCCAGCAGCCCAGCTTGGTAAGCAATTCAGAGCAGCCAGGTGTACACCAAAACTCACAAGGGATCACCATTTCAACATATTGACTAATTTCTCCTCATCAGCCTAAGATCTATTCATAGCACAATTAACAAAGAAAATAAAAGATTTTCCTCCAGCTGTAAATATCTGAGTGATCTAAAAATACTAATACATTATGGCACTACTTTCAAACAAACAAAATTGACTTGTGAGCACATCAGGGATTTTGAAACAGACTTAATTCCTTAATGACAAATTTTGGAGTAAGGATGTCCTTAAGATTGTCTTTTCATTAAGAAATGAGGGGTATAGATTTACCCCTTTTTGCACATAAGGATGCAGAGCTGCTGAAAAGCTCATTCAGGCCCTGAGCACCTCCTGTCAACAAACATTCAGGAGTAGGGGCAGATGGTGTGGGGCCCTGGCCCCAAAAACCAAGCTTTGCCACAAGAGAATAAGGAACCACAGGCTGGACAGAAGCACTGGGAGGGTAGGAGATGTGCAGGGATTAGGATGAAGGCTGGTTGGTATTCCTACTCCTGATAGAGAAAAATGAGAACTGAAGTCAAGGACCATGAAAGGGAAGAACTGCAGTTTTCCCTCTTCTGGTACAGAAGGAGCCAGCCTGCCCTAGCATGGCACAGACAGAGCTGACATGTTGACTTGGTTGCCTTTTCCGTGTGCTGTCCAAGGCAAGCATCTCCTTCTCCTCAACTTAGAGTTGGCTGTACCCAGAGCCAAAGATGAATTAGTGGTTCAAGTGGTGAACCACTTATTCTACCTCACCTGCTCACAATCAGTACCATGTCCTTATATATTTGAAGAAGTTTCTCAGCTTTTATTTTACTGTTCAACTGCTTTGCAAATCCTTAGGCATCCTGCATTGTCTTACAGTAAAAATTCACATGATGCATTTGCATTAGAACATTTTTTCCAAGGTCTGTTAGTCTGGTCCCCAAGAGACACTCCCATAATTGAAATGCTTAAGTCCAGAGCTATCAATTATCTTTAAAAACAAAATGGAGTCCCACTAGGAGAAAATTACAGCCAGATTTCTTTATATGAAGTAGAAATATGGGGATTAATTATCACCACCCCTGTGCAAATGCCTTTAGGGTATGGAAAGGAAACAAGATATTTTCTTTACTTGAAGGAGACAGCTATATTCATACTCCTCACATGCACCTGTGCAGGCAAAGACACTTGAATCCAGAGCCTGCCTAATGATTTTAGCAGCCCCACTGCCCTTCATATGGAATGTGGATATATCTCAGTTGTAGGACCAACCACTTGCCCATATTAATGTAAAAGCTTCACTCCAGCTGTATTTCTCCACAGACGTGAAACAATGTGCTCTACCATTCCAAAATGCTCTCCCCCTAAAAACGATGTTAAATAATTATTGTGATCCTACACAATGCAGGTACTGCAGTTCCTAATTTCCAGAGCTAGGTCCCAGAGGAGTACAAACCCCCAGCATTGCTCCCAGGAACATTATGGCGCCACTGGAAGGACCTGCTAAATGTCTGCAGGCTGAAGGAGATGGGAAACACCAGCAGCATACATTTTCCCCCTCCCCTCTTCAGGATATAACAACATAAAAATAAAATAAAATAAAATAAAATAAAATAAAATAAAATAAAATAA
>CM031860.1:48743099-48804197 GCA_018697195.1 Certhia americana | reverse complement strand
AATAAAATAAAATAAAATAAAATAAAATAAAATAAAATAAAATAAAAATAAAATAAAAATAAAATAAAATAAAATCTTTTTTTCATCATCATCATTATCAACATGTTGCTTATTTCTCAGGTAGTTCCTTTGTGTAATCTTGGTAACCGAACTCGGATTGCTTTCTCTCTGCGAGATGCTCTTCTGACACTGTAAAACTTCTGTGAAGTACTTGGTCTTAAAGCATCACTACTCAAAACCACAGCACAGACCACTTGCAAATTGGCTTTTCTTTAAGATCATGCCCTTGGATCACTGTGAGATGGACTATTTTTTCAAGTGAAAAACCTAACCTTTCTGCTGTAAGCTAAACACGTCAGTTTAAAAAAGCCTACTGAATATTCTTCTACCACTTAGTCACTTTTTTTATTACTTGTAACAAGTTGTTGCATTCAGAAGCTTCCATTACAGCCTGGAAATTAAGTTTATAATAAACTGAAGAGATACTAATTGATTAACTCATCTCATGAACTTGAGGATCTAGCTAGCAACCCATGCTTTGCATCTTTTGACCAAAATTCATCCACACTTTGCAAGCCATTGCAATTTGATTTGTGTAAACTGCATCCTTCTCCTCTATCATAGTGATCTCTCATTCTGGAGAAAAGATAAAACAAAAAACAATCTCCAAGCAAGCTATTGTGCCATGGATTGTATTAAGGGAACCAATGATAAAATACAGTGCTGGACCCATTTCACTGGTGGTAGACCAAATATCAAAAATTTATAGTAAGTGAAACCACAGGATCTTTGCAAATGCAGTCAATTTGACTCAGTATAGATAGGTAACTCTATTCAATTTATACTTGATCCTGAGCACAATATTGAGAAAACACTTAAAAAAAAAATCATTTTATCATCAGTTTTGAGCCTCAACATTTGCTGACTATATAGACTAATTTGCTGATTACTGAATAAATGCTCTACCCATGCTTCTTACTTGGTTACCTCACGGGGCGGGGGGGGTTAACTTCTACAGGACTTGACACTGTAAAGGAATCTCCTGTCTGCAATACTGAGGCACACCATGGACTTACTATTGTGCTGCCTTATCCAGTGCCAGTGAAGGCTTTATGGGTGGGGAACTGCAGCAGGAGAAGATCTGGCATGTCGTGCCCAGCCCACAATGGGCTAGGTTTGAGCTCAGCTTCACAATGAAGCACAAAACTCTCTCTGTATTTCTGGTGGGTAAAACCAAGAGCAGGGAAAGTGCAGAAGTGCAAAGGAAAGAAAGCGCCTGAAGAAGAGCCACGATAAAAAGAAAGGCTGCAAATTTTTTCTTCACTGTGCAAGAGTGAAGCCAGAGAAGCTGGGGTGGAGGTGAAGTTTCCTGTCTGCCATAACTGCTGGGGAAGCACAGGTGAGCAGAGGAGTGAGTGAGCTGGGGATGCAGGACAGGTAGCCCGACCTGCTTGAGTAGCTCAGTGCCCAGGGTATGAGATGTCAGGCAGGCTGCCTTCAGCTCACCACCCAGATGCTTCACCACTTGGAGCAGCAAATGCCACCTCTTACCCATCTTCCCTTCCTCATACGTAGACAGTCACTTATGCATATAACAAGGTCCTGAGCAACAACTCAGGCAGGGATTTTTAATTATCATTATGCACCTAAGTAATATACAGGAGGGTAGAGAGTTAAAGATCCTGGGGCCCCAGTCTGGACAAGCTCTAATACGGAGTGGGTATTGTTGAACGACGGAAGAAGGGGAAGGCAGGGTACAGCATAAGGTAGGGAAGACATTTGGGACTCTCCTGTTGCAAAGCTTTCAACAACAGTGTCAGCAGTATTTCAGTCCAAATAGTCAAGCACTGCTTGCTCAGATTTATTTATTTACTTGATTTATGGTCCGTGCCCACACTAATCTCTCTGTGCATTGACATAAGATTTTTCAACATTCACATTACATATACCTTTGTAAGGCAGCATAGCATATCCTGGAGGAAAGAAAAGCTACATATATTTTGCAGCGATGATTTCACACATGTAATTGATGTAAAAATTTGTTTGTCCTCTTTATCATGACAAATAAATCTAAAAACTGCACTTGAGTGGCAGTATGGACTCTTTCTTTGCCAACAAGAAGCGTTATCTTGTCTCTTTTGTTCATTCTCTATTTCAGTGTTGCATTTCCTTTAGTTTTAATTATACTGGATATGTCAGGATGTCTATAATCATTCCTACTTCTATCTTGAGATTTACGACTCTAAAGAAATACAAATTAAAAGGTAAAATTATATGCAATATAGCAGAGAAGAGTTTACACAGATTTTTAAATATCGTTCATTTATGGGGAGACTGTTTTTGTACAAATGAAATACACACTCAAAAATTCCTTTTTAAGCTACAAAATAAGACACTTCTATCTGGTGCTTTTACTGTTAGAAAATTGGAATTTAATTTGACCAGGAAATTAGCATTTGTAAAGTATCAACTTCATTAAATGCTTTTTATGATGTTTTAATTTCTCAGCATGTTCAGCTTCATCAAGCCTAACACATGCCCACTGAACAGGTATGACAAACACAAGTCATGGCTCACAGGAAGAAAAGAACTGGTTTTCCTTACAGTTGAAGCATGAGTGGATCAGTACATCATCTGGACTTCCCATCATTTTTTATTGTAATTTAACTGGGTGGCAGCTATCTGGTTTCAGTTGGTTAAAAGAGTTTACTCAGATACAACACAACAACTTGTTTACAAGCCTAAAGATGCATTTCCTCTGTATATTTTATCCTATGTAGCTGTATGTTATTTTTAGGTGGCACAGCAATGTCCTTCAATGTTTTCCTTGTTTATATGTACTAGCAGACATGTTGATTGACACATGTACCATTTAGAGAGGTGGTTTAGATAGATCAAATAAACCTCAGGTACCTGTACTCTGAGTGTCCTAGGATAAAAGCAATAAAGCTCCCTTATGATGAAGCACCAAATGAGAATGAAGAGATCTAGCAGGCATAGGGTTTAACAGCATAGATCACAGGTGAATTTTGCCAGGCTTCTCAGAGCGCCTCCACAGTCCTACAGAAATAAAATGAAAGCCTCCCCCAGCAAGCAAATAAGTCCTCACCTCAAAAGACAGTGACTGACCACTGCAACCTGGCAAACCCCTACAACCACCAAGAATACTCTTCAGGATAAGGATATGCGCCTGAATTTTCCACCAGCTAAACACTTGGCTATGTACATGACTGATAATATCCTCAGTTACATATCTTCTTGATTTGTCATTCAGTGCTAAGATTTTATTGTTCTTTTAATCCAATTTTGTATATGCAAATAGAATTGTAAAGTAGAGATGGCGATTTTAAAACAAAAAACATTTTAAAAAAAACTCATCACAGAATAGCTATTTGCTGCAGTCTCCTCTAGGGCACTCCCGCTGTTGGCTTGTTTCTAGGTTTCCTGGAACCCACTTGTCTTCACAGATAATATTAATAAAAGGGGGTTGACAATAAAATGTAAAACTAATTTGCTAGTTTACATTACCATGTCCATTTCCCCTCAACCAGTCTGGCAAAGTTATGTAGTGTATGCTGTGATGCACACTACAGTTTCCACTGCAGTTGCCTCTCCTCTATTTACCCCTTAGTCAAGACTGAATTTATTGCTAATTCTCTGCTAGTCTTTTAAAAGTCTGCATGTTCCTGATCATGAGCCCTCCACCTCTGTGATGTAAAAGACTGAATTTTTTTAGTGAGGCACTCATGTTAACCAGTCCCTTTTTCACTAGAAATGGCAAAAATCAAACTGGACATATTTTTTTTATCTTCTTAAAAGATGGCACAGAGCAAGCAGTCCAGATGCACTCACCAATCCACTAAATAACATTCTTAATTAGGCCATAAGTTCCTTTAGACAGGGACTGTCTTTTTGTTATGACTTCACACAACCCCTTTCACAATAGTGTCCTGTTTAACCATTGGGCTTTGAGATGCTGCTACAGTGCCTACAATAAATAATTTGGGGTAATTCTATTTAATCCTGCTGGTAACCAAAAGAAAAAGAACTTATACCCAGATGTTCAGCTGCAGTAAATTAGGGCCTCTCCACAGGTTTTAACAGACCTATGCAGATTTACACTAGCTAGGGACCTGGTCCTCTGCTCTTTGTGTATGTTGATGCTTAAGCTGAGAACAGCAGCTCCTACAAAATGTGTGTGTACCACCCTGTCCCAGGACTAACAGCAGTCCAGCAACAGGCCAGCAAGGGCTAATTCTTCCTCCTTACCAAGTGAGTTTTGCAGCTGAGCACTACATTGCTCTGACTAAGACATTGAGTTGAAAGTGGCTTGGGCTCATCTTGCCTTTAGGGTGGTATACGCTGTGCTTGCATTCCCTACTGGAAATACACTGACATTATTTGTTCATGACAAGTGCATCTTCAGTTTAAAAGTTATCCCTACTGAAGTTAACGTAAGTTATAATTTGAGCCTGTGTAGCAGCTAGATGCACAGCCAAAACCCCATGGGATGTGCCTAACCCCAGGACTAACAAGGAAATTGAAACCATTTGAATACTAAACCAGAGATGGGACCCTGCAGACCACTGGGTTAAACATGGCCTACATATTCTTGGCTAAGATAGCCTCCCTTTGTATTGAGATATTTTCCCCTGCTCTTTCAGCAGCCAAATTGAGGGGGGAAGAAAGAAGGGAAGGGAGCTATAGATTGGAAAGGCCCAAGATGAGAGTGTCCAAGCCTTGCTCAGCAGGCAAAGAGGAGCAGGTGGGACTACTCATATTTAGGAAGCAATAAAATCCTGTTTTGTAAACGTACACAGAGATTACACACACAACCAGGGGAAAGGAGGGGAAAGGAGGGCAGAAAGAAAGAGAAAGAAAGGAGACAAGAAAGTAAACATGGCTGCACTTGATTCTACACATGAGGGACTAGGGGAAAGGGCACCCCACCACAGAGTATTTCAAGTAAAAAAGAGCTAGCTTCCTGTAAGTGAGCAATATTGCAAAGTCTTATCCACCTGAAGCACCCAAACACCAGAGTACAATGAGCACCACTGTTTAACAACTGCATCTGACCTTGCCCCATTTTGATGGCAAAGACTGCTGTAAATCTGAGTGTGGGTGGCACAGGGAGCAACTCCAACTCCAGCCTGGCTTCCCTTGGATTAGAGCAGCACAAACCAAGCATCACCTGGAAAAGCCGATGGAGTAAACAAGGACAGATTAAGTGTAAGTGAGAAGGAAATCAGGCTCTTTATGTCTGCCCTTCCTTCCCTAAATCCTAAAAGAGAAAAACTAAATACATTCCTTTTTCCTCAGACACATTAATAGCAATAGCTTAAACTGCCCTGATCGGTTTTCACTATTGGCAATGAGGAAATGTTTATTTCCATTAGGCTGAGTCTATAAAATCTTCCTTTCATTCCTGCACATCCACCATTTCCAAACAGCAAAGCCTGACAATTTAGTCTCTGACAAGCAAGCTTAATACTGAGATGTTTGGAAAAAAAAATCATACAAAGAAAGCTCTTAAGACAAGATAGGCTGAGCATTTGCACCACAAATGGTTTGTTTCAGCTATCTCTTTGCCTCCTGTAAGAAGGAAATCAGACAGCTTACTGGCTTAGCTTGTTAGGCCAGGTTAAAGGGATGCAACGCTGAAAGGCTCTTACAGAAGCTTACCCTTGGACTAAAAATAGCAGGCACTAGAGAATTATCTTAAATACTACCAAACTTGTTCTGCACTGTGAATGCAGATAACTGTAATATGTTTCCATTTTTGGTAGTTTTAGAGCTTTTTTAAGTTATGCTCGCTTTAGCTGACTATTTAATTAGTTTCTGATTCTATTTGCCACTTTTTCTCTCAGAGATATAGCCTGAGGGGTACTTTGCCTATGAATTCTTTGTATTTAGCAGTGTTGCTATTGTTAACATCTAATGAGCTGTTGGATTTGCCAAACACTCAGTATAGGTACAAACGCTTCTTTGAAATATAAATGTTTAACACACAGCAAATAGCAAATCAAAAGATACCCTAACGCAGCATCCTCACTCCCTCATTGCGTGTCTCATCAAAAGAGAATAAAAATAAAAATCTCCTTTATTACATTTAATTCTGAAATTCAAAAATGCGTATTTGAGTGAAACAATTTTAGCTCCTTGTCCGTGACTTTAGAAGAAAACTAAATTATTTTAGTACCATAAGACTTGTGCATATGACTAAAGCTTCACAGTCTGACATGGGTGCCTGCCAGCTGAACTGTGGAGCTAGCACTGTTTTCTTTGGAGTAAAACTGCAAGACCCTACAATCTTTAATGAAGCCACCTCATATTTAAAACACATAGATTGAGATTTTGGTGGGTTTTTTAGGCTACAAGCAGTTTCTCTCTAAACTCCGCTAAGAAGGATACCTGTTCATCTGCTCCTCACTGAAAACCATTACAAGATATCCAAAAAACAGGAACTCCAAAGCAAAGCACAGCTGTTCTCTGTCTTTACGTACATTTCACTCGTGCTACAGCCATTCTGAAAGACATCACCACAGAAACCAGTCATGCGGTGTAACACCCCTGCTGCTGTTGTTGCCTCAACTTTGCACTTCTGCAGATAACACTATTGTGGGACTCACTGTACAAGCTGAGATTGGAACATCATAGGATTCAAGCACCAAGGGCATCTGCACACTGACTCCTGCCCACTGCCTTCCACACGATGCCCCCGGTACTGTGCCAGCCTTGGCATCCAGATGACAGCCGTGACAAGAGCACCGAATGGAAACTGATTCAGACACACATTTTAGTATGTTTTCCCGTACTTCTTCCTCTCCTACCACTCTTTAGTTTGAGCAATTTTTAACATAATTTAAAAATCTCATTTTAAGTGAGGCCAGCTTCTAGACAGAAACACTGGGCAAGGTCAAGCTAAAAGCCATCCATACAGCTGAATAGAAGTGTCTTCCCTTACTGGGCAGACATCACATCTGACTGCCTTGGAACTGGTTGAGCCTATCCTCTCAGACACAATTTTTCTTTGGCTTTTTTTTTCAGGGTGAGGAATGTTTCTACTCTTAGGTAGTGGTGGAATTCACAGATTCCCTCACCTGATATGCATACAGCATGTGTCTTTATAAGCTCACACATAGTGGCATAACCCAGCCACAGGTCTTGCAACTGCCATTAAAACCTTCCATATGTCTTCATTTGGGAAGCAAGTTTTCTTTTTGAGTCAGGAGTTAAGCTCACATCCTCTCTGTCAAATAAACAAAATGTCTGTTGTCACCTGGCTGCTGAGCAAGTCCTGTCTTTGCAAGTATGCGCTCAGTGATTTTAGAAATCTATCTCTCAGCCTTTCCTTCCACTGTCATGCAGCAAAAATCATGTTCCATCTTCATTATGATGATTAACATTACTATCCATCTCCTGCAATTTGAATTTTTAAGTAGCATTCTAGCACTACTTAGGAAACACCCCTATTGCACTGAATGATCTCCAGTCACATCTCAAGGGAAAGTATCAGCAGAAAGTACTCACAGTTCAAACAGACAAGATCAAGAAAGGAGGATTATAATCCTTGCTTTATAGAAGGGGATTTGATGCTCACAGATTAGTCAATTTCTCCAGGCCAGAGTGCCTGTATGCTGTAGTCATGGTGGGAGGGCAGAGCTCCAAACAGCAATACCACCACTCACTTCCAAGCAGGGGACATTTCACCAACAGTGCAACATTCCCCATCCCTAAGTACTTTCAGCTGAAAATCTAGTTGTCAGAAGAACACTGAAAAAATGGTTTCAAGAGTGTTGGAGTCACAGACCACAGCTAAGAAGCAGCTAATTTTGTGCATTCATGGAACTTGGTGATTTTGCCATTTTTTTTGTCACCATGTTGTCACCATTTCTATGGTGACAGAAAATGTCACCATAATATTTGCTCACTTAATATTAGCAATCCAAAATGGGATTTTCCAGACAAAGTTGACACTAAGAGAGTAGTGAACACACAGAACAAGGCTGGTGTGTACGATATAACTCCGTTATTAGAAAGACAAAGGTACCTACCTCTATGATGTAGTGGATGTTAGGGAGAATATCAGAGCTAGCAAAAGAGACAAATTTGGACTACTGGAAAGGAACAGAGTCATGACTGAGTTCAAAAGAGAGCATGGAGACCATCCATTTTAACATGAAAAGCTGGGCCAATCTCTCAAAATGCAGGAGAAACAGGCTATAATAGAACAGCAATTCAGTAAGTGTCTTGGAAAAACAAAGGGCCTACAAAATATACTGCTTGAGTGGGGCCTTCTCTTTGTATAATTTACTTTGGAAATATAAAAAGCAGAAAACACCCAAAGCCTGTAAGGCAAGTCTTTATGTGTACAGATAATCACACAGGCTTGTCCCAAGGAAAGATATGAAGTAGAAAGTGAACTGAGAGTTCAGCAGAGCTTTCATCTTGGAAGATTCCCAAATTACCATAAAGCTAAGAAGGAAAATATTTTACTTTAGACTTTGGATGGCCCTTGGAATCAAAAATAATCACAAAAACAATCCCTATTGATCCCTGTCAAGCTGCCATGATGGCAGCTGTACTGAATAAGGGCCCCAAGAAGCAGAGCCTATGGGAGGGCAGAGCATGGGGTGCCTGCAATATGTGACCACCTGTCAGACAGAAAAAGAAAGAAAAAAAAAAAGCTGTTGTGTTACTGCCTTGTTTTTCACTGTATAGTCTTTCCATTCTTTTCTTTGCTATTGAAGAGACTATACTTTCTTGCTACAGTAGTAGCTCAAGATCAGGGGACCTTTGGGGGCCAAAGCAACAGCCTGGGATGTGGCACTCGTTTGCAAACCTTCATGTGCAAGACTGTGTCATCTACCATAGCCTGCAAAAGGTCATTATAAAGTCCGTAGAAAGTCAAACAGCAGTGACAAAGGAAGAAAGTGTCTCTGGCACAGTATCAGGAATAAAATGTCTTTCTCAAAGGCATTTGTGGGATATCAGGCAGAGTGAATTGGAATTAGGATGAGGAATTGTGCCATTAACACCAGCAACAGATTAAGCACTGATGATTTTCCTTGTGTATAAGGTGGAAGAAGACAAGTTAGATATTGTGTTTATTGAAGCAAGAAGGTTAGAGATAAGATATAATCTAACCAAATCATGGAATGCAATATGTGAAGATAGTCAAGAGTTACCAAGTCTGAATCAGTGGGTTTGTCTAATATCTCTAGGTACAATTACCCCTGATGCAAAACAATTACTGGATTTCAGAGAAGGAGAACACCAGGTGAAGTGGCCCTGATCCTTCATTAGTTGAGTAGCTTCAAAAGACAGAAAGGACACCTGCACACATCCAAAGCATTCAAGCAGCAGGAGGAAGACATCTCCAGGAATTTTGGAGTGTACAAACTGGGCACCAGGAATTGCATTTTCTTTGCACAGGAACAATTCAGATGGATTCAAACCTTCAAATACTTTCCAGGTTTCCATTCCAAGTCTATTAGCATTTTCACTCCTTTGCTCTTGAAAAAATATGTCATTATACTACAGTATTGTTTGTGTGAAACGCAGAAGTTTGTAATGAAATCTGTTTTTCTTTTTTGAGGTCACTCACACTCAACTCTTAAGAGTTGACTCTCTAGGGACAACTGTGATGAAGACAAATGTGGACTATCTCCAAATCCCAACAACTCTGATATTCACATTTTTTTTTATTTTTAATTTTTTATTTATTTACTTTTTTATTTGGAATACACCATCATTGTTGAGGGGGATTCAAAAGAAATAACAGCACATTATGAGTCTGACTCAGAAATGACTAGAGAATATAATGGAGTTATGCACAACATATTTGGGGGATGTCTTTATAAGAGTCCATTTAAAGAGGGATTTGGGGGAGGAATTGGGAAAACCTAGCCACAGTTGAAAGGGATAGAAGGGCAATGAATTCTACTGAAGGAACTCTTCTTTTGCTGACTCAGTGAAGACACATTTGTCATTCAAAGACAAATTAGAAAAGGGCATGGATCGTGCTACATAGATGCTTCATCTCAGTTATCAGCCACGTACAGGCAGCTTCCAACACCTCTACCTCCAAGTGTATCTGAAAAAAAACAATCTCTTCTGGTGGATGTGGACAGAACGCCTTTGTCAAAATTTGAGTTTGAGCAAATACAGCAAAGCGGTTTAGCACAGGGAGGATTTGTCCCTGCAGAAACTGACACAAATTCCTTTAGGACAGGGGCAGCCACCTCAACCGCATAGCTGGGATTGCCAGCAGATAGAATTAGGGAAACTGGAAGGCAACACCATAGCCTAATGTAAACTCTTAAATCTGCTGTAAACAGAGCAGTAACATTGGCACACAATAAAGCTGGTATCTGTCACTGCACTCCCAGAAGCAGATGTAGGGAAGGACAAGACACATGAGTGGATTTTTGTCATTTCTGTGAATTTGGTTTGAGGAAAAATCCAAGTTGGCAGAAACTGCGGCAAATAGGTAGTATTCTAGTGATGGAGGGTAGCTGGAGTGATCATGCAGGACAGAATAATGGGAGATCAAGTGGAAGGGCCCAGTTTGAAGTCCCTGCTATGCACATAGTGCAACTTGGAGTAGCAGCCCTGAGAAGGCAGCATTCCTGGTTGTTTCAAGCTAGAAAGACCAATACCCACAAAAGCAATTTATTAAGACGTTTCTGGCATGCATATCTTTAAAAACATACGTCCATCATTTTCAAAGGCATGGTTTAGGAAATAGGAACTATTTCCTAAAGGAAACATATTACAGGCTTAAGTGTAGGGGCATGCCTCTTTCTTTCTTTAGCTTTGGGCTTAAAAATCAAAGTTTTGCAAGTCTAATCTTGTGAGAGATTCTGAAAGAGAAAAACCTCTGCATATCATGGAGTTGTCCATAACAAGCCCTCTTGGGTCCAGATGAAGTCTATAGAGAGGCAGCTCAAGTACATCTGGACAGAGTTCACAGAGCTGCACATGCCAGGAGCAGTTCTGTAAAGTGATACTAATGGTCCAGCAGAGATTTAGCCCCCTGTGGTCTGTTAGCTCTGACCATACTGGACTTGAACTGACCAATGTGCAGACCCTGATGTGATTCCAATTGCAGTGCAGTGCAGATTCCTGGAAATAATTTGTGTCTGTACAGGATATAGCCAAAGAGTCCTTCACAGCACAGTTCTGAAAGCAAACTACAGAGATGCTAACTAACTCTTTGGTACATTACAGTCATCTTTAGCCAGAGCTCATAGCCCATTAGGATCCCAAGTCACTCTTACAGATCTACTCCAGTATCCCTTCATCATTTTCCCAGTGTCTCTGTGTTCCTCTGAGAGAGGTTTGCTCTCTCTCAGCAGAGAACCTAGGAGGAACATCAATATTGAGTGAAAGCTAATAAATCCACTTCAACAGCCATCAGCACTATGCAAAGGCATACATAGGGCCTTGCAAGAGCTCGCCCTGATCTAGCTGAAGAGCACTGTATCAGAGCTAACACACTCTCTCTGACTAGTTACAAAGGGACCAAAGCACCTTCCAAATGATAGCATTTCTTAGCTTCCTAGTCTTCTGTTGGTTTTTGTCCAGTTCAGTTTTTAAAATTTTTTAAAATTTAATTTTCTTCTTCATCTCAGGTTTGGAGATAAACAAGTCTCCATGCTGGGATAGACTACTTAAGGCAGCTTCTCCTTGGGTTTGGTAGTCCCACATCACATTGACACAACTGCAGCTCTGCCCTGCGTTGCTTCCTGGACTGAGCAAGCTCAGCAGGCTGTAACTGCCTCCAGCCGCCTGGGAGGAAGAGGAGTCTGGTTAAAGAGCAGGACTCACAGGCCTCTGAAGGAAAAATAAGTTGAGTTTATTTTCACTCACAAACCCCAAGGGCCAGCTCTTTTCTTCTTTCACTACCTTTGCTCCTTCCAAGGACTTCAAAGTGCATACCATAAAACTGGGATGGGCTGGTCACTAGTACATACAGACTCTCCCCCAATACAGGCTTTTTAGGCATTATTACAAAACAAGGAAATAAAACAGTGTTTAGTAACTTAAGGGGGAAAAAAAAAAAAAAAAGTATGGCCCAGCATCACAGCCAAGGAACTTCACATACCAATTACTAAAAAAACCACATGGAAGTACTGAAATTAACTTCAATTCATGGGATGAGATTTTCAGGAGGGTTAGGTATCCAGTGACAACGTTTAAAAAGTAAATTCACAAAGAAGTAATATGCCTCCAGAACTGTAACAAAAAGATTGCATAGAAAGTTATGCATTATGGATGATTTAGCAATATCATAGATAGCTAAGGCTCCAGCAAAAAGAGTGAAATCATCCCTATCTTTCCATTTGTCGGCAGAATTTTAACAAGGGGCTCCTGGGAGCTCTTGGGGGCTCTTCCATGGCTCAACAGACAAATTAACTCATCAAAGGGAAGGCAGGGATGATTAACTAACAAGAGCCCCCTCCAGCCCATCACTGGTACATGGTTATTTCACCCAGATGGTGTTCACCTACCTGAAACTGGTAATGACAGTCTCAGATCGGATTTACAGAAAAACATAGATAATAAGGTGCCGCAAGAGTGACATGATAGAAGTTATTGGTCTGTGATGCTCCAGACTGTGCCAGAGGCAGCAGAGCTGTATTGTAATGTTAGCCTCTGTTTTGTAACATTATCCTCTCCACCCGAGAGATTTCCTGCTGCAAATGGGAGACTTGGTCTTCAGAGAAACATTTGACCTGACCCTTCCTATAGGAGAGTGGGATCAACAGCAAAGAAAATGACAAGATGTGGCAACACTCCCATCACACACAAGCAGAAGCACTTTGACACCCTTTCACTGAAAACGGATGAATGTTTCTGCAGAGTTAAGGAAAAAAATCCACAAGTTTTTTTGGCGTTTTCCCAGATGCAACTGATGTGACAATTGCCAATATTTTGCCCAATGTCTTCATCCTTATGTGAGGAGTGATTGTTGGGCTTTTAAGGACAGTCAATACAGCCAAGAAAATCCACACTAGTCCTGGTGAGGGAAAAAACAGTAAAGCAAACACAAAACCAGAAAAAGAATTTCAAAAATGCATACGTTTCCCCCCAGAAAAGTAAAAATAAAAGCCTATTGCTCCTTTGTGTATGCCTGGAGGGTCAAATGCCCACCAGAGCACATCCAACCAGAGGTCAGGAAGCATGCATTTATGTTTTGTTTATGAGAATAATTGGATATGCATCCATTTCAATCTGACAGCTTTACAGTTTCACTAGTCCAACAATAAGCCCATGAAAATGGAGAAGCTCAGTACACCTAAGAAGCTAAGATTAGCCCAAGAAGTAGGTTTCCTTATAGAAAAATTTGTCATAAAAACCAAGGCCAGACTGCAAACCCTTGAATGCCACCCATCTTCCTCTGAAAACTAGGATATGGCAATAATAGACTTCTAGCCTTATACAGGCAGGTCTCAAAGAAATTCCATAGTTGCTTAGGACGATGGGCTAGGATTTTCAAGATGGGATCAAAAACTCCTTACCAGTACTAATAAAGTAATTTCAAGGAGGGAAGAAGCAGCAGCAGAGGAGCCCAGAAATATTTCCTTAACATCTTGTCCCATGTAGTACTTCCTGAACGGGCTGGGTTGGGCCCAACAACTTCTTGAGATCCCTTCCCACTTCAATCACTCTATCATCCTGCAAAGCCCTCCCCTGGTAGAAGTCAATTCTTCATCCTTTACCACCCACACGGTCACCAGCACTACCTGGCTGCCTGCACCTCACCCAGAAACCCTCTTTAGAGTGGATACCAACAGACCAAAGATCCTGTTCACTCGGTCTCAACACATAGGGCCTGGTAGAGTGGAGAACATTACTGCTAGATCTACCTAGACAAGTGATACATATTTACAAGCAAAAAAACCCAAAACTAGCCCCTAACACTAGAAGAGTTCTAAAACTCTTAATACCTGCTTTTCACTTCTGGTCACTGACTGCTCTGTGGAAATACGCAAGCCTGCAGCATTCTCTCCAAAGCAAAAATTCTGCTGAGATGTCTCACTTGTGTAACATTTATTACCTAAAATCTCTGATGCACTTCCTGAGTCATTGTGTCACTGCATATACAGCAACATGGGAGAAGGAAAACTGGATTTTTTGCAATGGTTTCGGAGTACTTTAAAAAAAAAAATTGCCCTCTAGGAGGAACTACCATTCCAGTAGAAAACTACCATTGCTTCTTTTAGCAGTTTATGTGGAAGTTCCTCTGATCAAACCAATCCTCCAGACAGCCTTTATCACCACCTCCTTGACAAGAGGCGAGAAACTTTTCTTCCCAATTTCTCTATTTTTTCCAAGTATATCTCCTGTAGGAGAGATCTGCAGTCCCTCACACTGTTTGATGGCCGCCCCTCCAAATCCTGACAAAGATTTGATATCACTGAGCCTTCAAGGAGCAGCTATGGCAACAGCCAGAAGTAGAAGTTCTCCCTGCCCATTTGACACCTCCAGCCCCATAATATGCTTGGAAGGGATGATCCTCCTAAACTTTATGTGATAAGCTGGATGGCTGTGAGAAGTTCAGGCAACTCAAACCTGTCATAAATCAACAAGGCAACAACACTTGCCTGAGGCTGCCACCGTGGCTCCTCACAGAAAAGACTCTGTTCTTCTGATTATCGTCTTAGTGATTAGAAGTACCCATTATGGACCAGCACCCCATTGTGTTACTCACAGTAACACACAAAAGCACAGATGTGTGTGAGGAAATGGAAGTATTATTCTAGTGCATCACGCAGCTCACGCTTCACGACAACACCAAAATCTCAATAGGTTTTGGGTTTGTGCTTTCATAAACAAAACCCAGTGATTACTGCATGTGGTAAAAAGCAAACTCCAATCACGGCCCTTCAGACTCATCACTGCCACAAAGTGCTAATTAATTTCTCAATCATTACGAAGCAAGACTGTTGCTCCGTTGTGTCAGAATGGAAAATTCAGCCAAAGCAACCAGCTATGCATTGCAAAGGGGATGATTTCCACTGAGACCTGGACCCAGCCTCCATGGCTGAGTGTGCCTGCACACACAGTCAGAGCTCCATGCCTGCCAAGGCTGCAGCCCATCACTTGCAGAGACATTAGGATCCTGTATGCACCTGCACAAACCTACCAAATTTAAAATTAGACACTGGAGAAAAAGAGGCCTCTAAAGCTGGCAGGGGGCACTCCTCCAGAAAGGCTGCAAACTTCCAGTGCATCTGAGGATTACCCACAGTAGTACAACAAAACTACAAGTAGGTAAGTTTTCACAGAGACATATAAACTCTCCTTTGTAATTCTTCTCTTTTCACAGGGAAAAAACATTTCATCATGATTCAATACCAAAACTTTCTCTCTGCAACAAATATGTTCTGTGCAATTTCCACCTCCTGACCTACACATGCACAATAGGTTAGTGGTACTAAGGAAAAAGAATTCCTAAATGAAGACTTGTGATAATTTTATCCTTCAGTAATGGCATGGGACAGAGTTAATGTTAAGTGGGATGGGACAGCACAGAAAGAGCATGCCAGGGTTAAGATGGACTGTTTAGTAGCAATTAGCAATGATGCATTGAGTAAAAATAGCAACAATGAAAAAAAATAAAAGCGGTTACACTAGAAACGAAACCATTAACGGAAATAAATTTCATTTAACCAATTAGCATTTGTCTAAGAAAGGCAAACTTTCTGTTGCTGTTGGTAAGCCAATGGGGAATTAAAAAACCAGAAGAATCTTATCAGAAATATTTACTTTCCATTAGCAATGAATCTGGGATTGTTTTTCTAACAAAAGACAGAGCTACTGTCCCACATTTTTGCGACCCTCTCTGCAGTTCCAGGGAGAAAATATTTAGTTCAACATTATCGTAAGCTAGAATATGGCTCTATTTATGTGACAAGTTGACAACATACAATTTCATGCTTGTTGAACTGATCTGTGTTATATATTCACTGTGAATATTATGAAGCCTCACCATTATAAATATGAAACAGTATACACTTATTCAAAATAACTCCAGCAGTAGCAATTTATAGCTCGGTTGTTTGTGTGCTTATGAAGCCCAAATGCCACCTTAAGAAGCTGCATCTCACTAAAACAGATGTGGAGTGTGACTGTGACCAAAGTGGATTTAAGATGACCTCTGTGAAAGGAGGCTATTACATTTTTGTTTGTATGGCAGCTGACACCAGTTCATATTTAGCTACGTAGCCAGTGGGAACACAGTGTATAACACAGTGTCCTCAAGGGCTGGTTTTAACACAGGCCAAGACATCCGTCTAATGACCTAATTAGCTTACTAATGTTTTGGTGAGTGCTAGTCTTCCCTCTAAGAAAAAGGAAGGGTGCTCCACAGAGCAGCAGCACAGCGAGCATCTCAAGCCATGGCTGCTCTAGGTGAAATGTCTCCTTAATGGGACTGTGAAGAGCATTTTCTCATTGACACACCTGGGGAACGGTCTTGGTGGCAGCATACATCAAACAATAAACTATCAAAGCAATTGTTTTTTTGCTCATTTGGGACTTCTTTCCTGCCTGAAGGTTTTAACCAACATGCCAGGTGGTTTCTGCATTAAAGCATTGTAGTTTGTCCAAGCGGGAAAAAAAATAGGAGCAACAGAACAGCACACCTTGGTAACGTTAGATACAGAGCATTTGCATAAACTCTTTCCAATTACATAGCAGCTGGTTTGAGTAAAATAAATTCCACTTACTGCTTGAGCCTTTTTAAATGTCAGCATAGCTAATCATAGATTATCGTTTACATACATCATCCCACATAGACAGGATGTTATTGTGCTGGTCTCCCGTTTAGCAGATATAGAGCCCTGAGTCAGGCCACAGACACCGGTAAACGTAATGCATTCAAACACACAAGAAATGTGACATTGTTCCATTAGGAATACAAAAAGTCCAGCACTTTTGTCAAGTGTCTGCTATTTTCTTTCCCTGGAAATGAGAGTTTTCTCCTAGTTTCACAAGTAGGCTTTATGATACATTGTTACCTTTTATCATTTTGATAAAGTTTCCTACCCCAAATCTGCATCTTTTGCCTTTTATGTTTATTGTTGTATTAAACATATGATGTTGTCTGTTTCACTACTAAATCTATCCCATAACCACATACTGTACATTCATTTCTCTAAGACCACAGTAGCCTTTTATCTGTTTGCTTTTATGCTCTCTTATGAACTGTTAGGAATAACAACTTGCAGGAATGTTTGTAAAGTCATCTCAGACTGAACTCAGCCTTACCCTTTTTTACCATACAGTGATACTCTCTGCAATGAAATCCAATTTGCCATAGAAGCTGTTCACTGCAAGATGCATTTTAGAGGGACACAAGTTCCCAAATACTCAAATACATGTGCTTATCATGTAAAACATTCAACCTGCATGAATCTGAATTCCAAAAAAGCCTGCTTATTAGAGCAGGAAAGTACATGTTTATATGACCTGGTCCCATATTGCTTCCAAATTCACCAGTATGCTCTACACTACTGCCCAGAGCTATTTTGTTCATGCCCTCCAGGGCCTCAGACAGGCTGCTATGTGTTGCACACAATCACAGTCCTTCCAAGCACTTTGATAAGCTTTATTCTGCCATTATGCCATCTAGAACATTAAATGCAATGTTTAAGTTCTATGTTAAATCACGATCAGCTCCTATTAACTGTTCCAAGCTCCTCATTTTTATCAACAGTTACTTTATTAAATCCTTAATAATATAGATGGAATAGTTAGTTAATTTGTGTGTTGAGCCATGGATGTTAATTTGTAAACATAATAACATACTGCAATCATTTGCATAATAGCATTTTAATCTTTTTAGTAAAAGCTGTAATTCCCTACAAAGTACGCTGCAGTAGAAACTAAGTGACTATTGGTAATAATAAAAAAGGCCTTAAAATTCTGATCCTATTATAGTGTTGGAACATACCCAAACTGCTACCATAATCTCTGAAATGTTACTGTTCTCTGATTTAGGTGTCTGTGTCAAGAATAAAAATGAAGTATAACTGGTAGCAGTAGACTATTTCCTAAATGTAATTTAGTATTCACTAAGCACCAGCACTTTGCAAATAGCTCAGAGGCTTTCCTTCAAAGTTCAGAGCTCTAGTTATGCATATTGTGTGAGGTACACCATGCAGCTCACCTCCAGCCTCTGTTGTGCTGAATAGATGGCTATGATAAATCATGCTGATTTGGCACTGAAGGGCATCAGCCATCAAGGATTTGACTACTGTGTCTTTTTTTTTTTTTTCTCTGAGATTGTATCTCCTTGAACTGCCTGCCCTGGGCTACTAGTTTTGGAGAAAATTAAAAAGTGGAAAAAATGCTAGAGAAGGCCACTACAGAATGTCTATATAGGCTCAGTTCTCTGGAACCCATTAACACCAGTCACAAGACTGGCAAAGAAAACATTGGTGGTTGCTTAAAAGTCAAGCCAAGTCATTTTACGCAAGATCTGGTAATTCATTAATCAATCTCGGGGCAAACCTTGAATGAATAACCTGCAATGGTGAGAGAGACTGGCAGCACCACAGAACATGAGGGATTTTATAATCTGAACCAATGCAAATTACCCTGGTGATGTTTAAGGCTTCCCTCAACACTCATCATCTCCCTGATACAACCCCTTCCAAATAAATAAGAAATCATTTATCTCCATGCATTCCCCTGCTGCCAGGGGAAAGACAGTCCGCATTTCATTTTGTATTTCTTTCTTTCCTCACATTCTCATTGCTTGTAATACAGCCTTTTGGCAGTCTACAATAAAAAACAGTTATCTTTTTAGGCTTTCCAAATACGTGGCACATAGAATGGCCTTGAGAAGTAACCTGGGATACACATATATAAAACAATTAAAAACAAAGTCATCAAATATTGTGAGTATTGTTTTGGAAGATTAAATCTGCCGAAGGGCAAGCAATGTGGGTTTTCTGAAGTCTTTTTAAAGGCTAAAAAAAGGTGTTTTGCCAAGTACAAGATTTATTATTTTACACAGGTTCATTGTAGTTTAACAGGTTATTGCCTATCTATAGGCTGTTTTGGTTTACCATCAGCTGTGTTATTTGCCCAAAATGCCAACAAAGAGAAACACCCACTGTAGATATCTCCCCTCTCCATGATGCTAGGCATGGATCATAAATAATTTTAAATATGACTAATCTTACATGAAATGGTGCATGTATGGTACAGATATTTCAAGAAGCCTCAAGGGACAACAGTTTTCATGAACAAAAAGTCTTCTCACTCATGACACATCAAGTTGTATGTTTGTTCACAATTTCACATAGCATTGGCTTTGAGAATGAAAATTTAACCATTTTTATTTTCTGAAAGTAGCCAAGTAAAATTTTCTGCAAATATAATTTTTAAAGTTTAATTCTTCACAAAAATAAATCATAAAAGTGAACAGTGAGTGAACCATCTAAATAACTTGTCTTGGGTGACTTGTTAACTATTTACTTGCATGAACTGGTATCAATAGAAAGTGCCCTGAGGGGCAAGAACTCCTTCATATTATCTTTTCAAACAACGGGCAAAGAAAATTAGGTGAAAAACAGAAGTGATCACGCTGTGAATAGAAAGAAATCCTCTAATTCATAAAGTACATAAGTACAAACACTGGAAAGAGCCTCTGTGCTAGGGCAGTACAGGCTTGGTTTGGGACACGTATCAGTTACATTGGCATGTGAGCAGAATGATGCAGTGATGAATTAGGTGTGTCTGCAAAATACTGGTGTGTTTTAATCCTAGAGTGAAGGCCAGTATCTCATCACACCTAAGCGGATGAGAGCAGGGATTTATACTTAACACTTATATACTATCTAGACTAATTGGACCTTTATCTCACTTGGCTCCTGGTTGCTACCATAACTATTAATCATTTCTAGTCTGTGAGACTCCCAGTGCCACTGGGAGTGCCTAAGCTTGTGGGTGCTCAGCTCAAGTGAGCTTCCAGGAACACGATTCGCAGAAAGACTGAAAATTCACTTTATGAAATACAAACCTTTCTTTAAAAAAGGTGCACCAGAGACACTCAGGAACTTTGTAAAGGACTTTTGGACACTGCTCCTCAGATAGACAATGCCACATGTACTGCATTAATACCTCAAAGGACAGTGTTTCATTCAAGGCTAGATTTGGCAATTAACACTGTACAGCTTGTGCAAGCAATGCTGCTCATGTACTTCCCATCATTTGCTTGTAATTCTGGTTCTCTCCTTTCCACCCCAAACAGGCTGTATTTCTATTTTTGTATGACAATGTCTCATCTGGAAGCTCATGTTAGATAAAACATACTATTCCCAAAATTACAAGAGAGAGAAAAAAAAAGTTTAAAAAAGGTATAAAATGATGTTATTTTCTTTTTAAAATGCCGTTAAAGATCAATATGGAAAAATCTAGTGATTAACAAATGAGAAACTGCACAAAACTTCCATTCTCTCAGCTAAAACAAATAGTTCCTCACAGAGTATGTGACAGTCTCGGGAGAAAGAAGACATCTTCTTCTGATCTTGAGCACCCCCAGTCGTCACATTACTAAGCGGCAGAGGCAAGAAATAGTGCAAAGTATCCCCAGCTGCACAGCAGAGAATGGGGACAGGATTAAGGTATGAGAGGAGAAAATAACTGTTTCATTCCCATCTTCCTAGGCCAAGCAACCGAGAAATGTAAATGCAACACTCTAAAAAGCTGAAAATAGTCTAATTTTGCACTGCAGTATTGTAAAATACCATTAGGGCACAATTTGTCCCTACAGGTAAGTATGGGCCAAGCTGCGATGAGACAGCAATGCAGCCTGCAGCTGAAGTCAGTGAGTGTGAGGAAAGAAAACAACAGAATTTGTGAGGTAGGAAAGAAGCAGCACATTTTTATTTCTGACCTATTATTACTTGCTGTGTAAATTCATTCCCCTAGCTGCATTGCCCCTGTTTCTCCACACATATCCCCATTTCTTCACACCAGGGCAGTTCATTCTCAGACAGATTCAAACAAGCCCATGAGATGTTGCCCCTGTCACCATCTCCCAGTGAAGTTAACTACCAGCCTATCTGGTTGTACTGCTGTTTGCAACATGCTTCGATTTTCAGAACACAAATTCTTTCCTATACAAGGTGTAAAGGGGAATGGTCACTGCCTATCTGAGACAAATTTATACTCAGCAGCTGTGGCTGTCAGAGTAGACAGGCAGTAACACACAGGACAAGCAATGAGGTGGTCAAGTTCCACTGGTTTTACTGGAATAATTTGTATGCTTAGATTTGGTAAATACATAATTGTATTATTTATCTGAAGCTTACACTTTGAAAGTCTGCACCTTCAACTGATTCTTCCTAAAGGAAAATGCTTTTGTATTTGGCTTTTGATGAATGTGGAAAAAATACGCGTTTTCAGTTATATAAAAAGCAAAGCAAGTCTCCACTACAGTCACTGCAAATGTGGACCCTGCCCCCCTGCCTCCCCAATGCCACCAACATGCCTTACCCTGCCTGAGGCAGTACAACTGCAATTCAAGAACCAGACTGGATTTGGAAACTTTGTAAAACAAAGTGTGCAACATTATACAACTAAAGAAAAAAAGAGAGCCTAAGCACAAGGCTTTGCAGGGCTATTTGGATTCAAATACTATTAATTCCAAGTTACTTGGATGTAACTTACAGAAACTAAACAGATAAGACCAGTTTCTGCTATCAGTTATACTGGTTTAAATCCAGAGCAATTCATCTGCATCAGGGAGATCACTGTGGGTTTAGAGCTGTACATAAAGGAAGAAGAACTTTATTCAGGACATCACATCCTAGGTAAGCATTTTACTATACCATTTCAGTTAATTTTTTCCAGCCTTTAAAATTCTACCATGATAATCCGGGGCTTTCCAGAACAGTGGGCTAGCTGGTACTTCCTGGAGCTGTGGTACCTAGTGTGTGAGAAACAGCACCCATAGCTTGCTTTTGTACAAGGTCTTCCTGCCAGCTAATCAATTTATTGTCCAATTTCCCAGTCAGTGAACAATCTATGACCTCTCCTATCAACAAGGAGGAAAAGAGGTTAGAGTTTAGGAGTGGCATGGCTGCCTGAAAACACAAGATGGAGAATTATGAACGCTTTACACAACAAAGGAAAGAAAACCTGAGACAAAGAGACAGTAACCCTCCTCCTGTACACCCTGATCCTCTCACACACCCTAACCCCCAATCCACAACTGGAAAGAAAACAATTAAATCTCTCCTATCACTCTTTGACTTTTACTTTTAGATTACTCTCCACCAGGAGATCTGTGAAACATCAGAATGCTGAGCTGGTACCTGAGATACTGACAGCCTTCACTGCCTTCTCTACCATATCTATCCTTCCTCTCCCCTGTACACAAACAAATTGTGGACCTCTCAAATTGTGTGCAAGAAACTTGCACAGTAAAGCTCTGAGTGGTAAAAATCTTTACTAGAAATGTTCCAGCTGCTCATCAGCTAGCTGCTGTGCAGCACTCTGCTTCTTGCCGACGAACTCAAGTGGAAGACAACAAACAAGTTTCAGCTTCTGTTTTGCTCTGGAGCTGACAACAGTGCAAGTCCTCACTGTGACGACACAAGGCAGTGTAATCTAGGCACTCTTTACCTGTTTCCTCTCAAAAATCAGAAGTTCTGTTTAAATCATTTTAAGGCTTCCCCCCATACCCCTCAATCGCAGGTCTGGTTTTGATCATGAGGATTAAAGGAACCAATCAGAACCCATAATAATAATAATTTTCTTTTCTCTCAATAAATTGTTGACCACCAGGCTAAGAAAATAAAAATCAGAAAAAAAGCAAGCGAGGACTTTGCAACATGCACTTGCATCATCTTGCCTTACCTCAAATATATTGGCGGGTTCATTGCTGTACTGATTGGAGATGATCTCTGACTGGTCGCTGTACCACTTGAGTCCCCCCAGAAAGCTGTCTGCATCCAGGTCATTCACATCTAGTTCAGAGAGGTCAAGTTCTGGGAGATCTGGGCAAAGAGGCTGGTCTTCGCCAACCAGAGCAGCACACTGCAGGATACAGCAACACAGAAATAGTTTCATTAACTACCAGGAATCCATTAACTAATATCATGTGATAAGAATTAAGCTTCAATTAAGCTATGGCACAGGGTCACTTGGACTGACTTTGTTTTTAGAAAAAAGAAACATATAGTATTTGGTCATTGTTAGCTCTATATAGGAATGTAAATGGGCAAGGAAAACAGCAGGGCATAAGCTGCCTTCTCTATCACATCTTTTTCCAGGGATGATGACATTCCTTCTCCCTATACCATTTGATAATGATCATATTCAAAGCTTTAGGAGTCCAAAGGCAGCAGAGGCCAAAGCATGGCCTTATTCTCCTTTCAGAGTGAACCTGTGTAGGTAGAAGTTACAGATGAATACCTCTGGGCAAGGTCTGTCACACATTTCCTGATACATTCAGGTTAAAGAGGCACAGCCTGTTACAGCCTTCAGCCCTGGAGGCTAGCTCAAGCTGGAGACAGTCACACTTTCAGTTCTACAGAACCTTATTGTAATCCTTACAGCCACTCATGACGGTGGCTACCATATGGGCATAAAAAAGTATAGGTTAGTGATGCTGCTGTGCTCTTTTCCTGATGCACAAACCACAGTCACCCAGTTTCGCATGAGGGTCCTGGCGACCAAACTGGAGCTTGAAATATCCCTATATTCTCCCCTCAGTGATGGGCATAGCTAGTTCACGCAGCCTGTTACCTGCTTGGTGTGAACACATCTATTATCCCAGCCAGTTTCCTAAACACCCCCAGAGAGAAGCTGTACTCAGAGTATCAAATGGGTTTTCCTCTTCCAGCAGCCTCTGATTCAGTAACCCTAAAAGAGGGTCTGTGAAACATTTCAATTGAGGCAGTAAACAAAATCTAGTCTCAGGAATCCTCTTCAGCAGTGAAAAATGTTTTTGTCTGTACAACTCAGGAAGAGAGTGAGGATAAATAAAAACAAACCTGGAGTAAGTGTCCTTTTATATGCCAGGATGAAGCTAGATAGGGTATTGACTGATCTACTGCGGAAGAAAATATTAATAACATACATCCACTTCAACACAGCAATTAAAATATTAGAGTATCCACCAAAACCATTTCCTAATTATAGAAAACATGTAGTAACAGTTTGGCAAATAGCTGAGTCCCATATGTCAATGCTGTTCAATTAAGCAGTTCCTACTGCACTGCACCGTGTATCCTTGTAACTCATCTCCAAACATCTCCATCAAAATGGGCACACTGCAAAGCACATGTGGAACTGCAGAGGCACCACGTGCTGAATGGTTAAAAGCCATCTAAAGTCAACTGAGCCTAAGGGCATCTACCATATTTCTAGCACTGTGTTAAGGATGGACATCGGCAGGACCTCCTCAACTCCTGTCAGTTGACTGGGTGGTTTGAAGGATTTCCCAACTTCTTTTTGGACTGAAGTCAATGGAGAAAGTGTGACTTTCTGAAGGCAGATGCCTGTAGGGCACTAACAGTGTCCATGGATGTGAATTGCTCAATACTGGTTATGTCACTATCGCAAGGACCGCCTTTCACAACAATGCGAGCGAGAGCTGCTGAAGGTGCATTTCATTGAGGTTTTTGTCCCTGGAATCTCGGTGTGTCTGCAGTGCACGGGCTGGATGCAGCAGCGCAGCCGTGAGCAAAGATTTTGTCTGTTGGCACAAAGACTCGGTGCAGCTGGTGTGAGCTATAATTTACCAGACAGCTTCTACGTCTACCAGGACACTACAAGATAATCATAGAGTAGGCCAAGGGGCAAGGAAGCTGAGAGGCTGCAAAACGAGGCTCCGAAATAGCAGTTGTTTTTCTTCCTATTATTTAAGGGGTAGAACTATAAGAAGTCAAAATCCCACTTAAGTTATCTTAACTTTTTTTAAAATCTGAATTTTTTACCATTATTTTGAGCGTAAGAAAACTGCAAAAAAAAAATAAAAAAAAGAAGAATTAAAGAGTTTCCTCGTTTCCTCTTCTTTAGTGTGAGACACAACCTTCTGGCAGCAATCTTATAATACAGAGATGACCTTTTTTGATGTTTGGCCGAAATCTCTGATCTCATTAAAGGATAATCTAGTTTTTCACTGAAAAGGTAGATTCTCAGCATCATTCTCAGGTTTGTGTTCTGGAGGTCAGTAGCTTATAACTGATGCCATAGACTTCTAAAGTATCCTGCTGATCTGTTACTGCTTTCATTTATAAAAATAGCTTCACCCTGTGAACCACCTACTTAAACATGTTTACTTTTGGTAATCTGCATTTTTAAGTTCCTACAGTGAGTGTTTTAAGCAACATAAACAATGGTATTAAAAAAAAAAAAATCTTGCTTATCTCAGCTTTAATTTACCTATAGTGACTGCAATGTCACCTAAAAATGCAACTGCTGAAATGAAGTATATATGCCTTGCCAATGTTGACATGATAATAAAATCAATGTTTCTGAATATGACATTATGCTTCTGAGCACACAGAGCACATTAATCTGAGACACATTAGCAGCAAGTGTTCCTGTTATTAATTTATATTTGGCCTTTGGATGATGCCAGATTTAACACTCCAAGTCCTAAAACTGTCCTCATCTGACACGCTGATATTTGCTGTTTGCCTATACATCTGTAACAGGTGCACCTGCATTGCTAGCACACGTTTTACTGTCTTCCCACTGTTATTTGATATGATAGTTATTCCATAACTATAGCCCTAATTTTACAGTAACATTTAGGAGGATAAAGCAGTCACTAAACACAAAAGGCTAATTACTGTGCGTTATTTCACTCCAGCAGACCTTTATTCTCTTAGTTCAGGCGCAAACAGTAAATTAGCTTAACTGCACTGATGGTAATGAATCATTATAATTAAGTATAATTCTCCATTAACCTTTTGGCTGGTTTTGTGCCTTTGAAGGTAAATTTAAAAAAATAAAAAAAAATAAAAAGAGAAGACTGGGCTTGTGCCATATTAATTATATTAATGAAAATATAATCTTTGTTTTATTTTTAACAAGTTTTTCAAAGTGCCAAGGGGATGAACTCAGGAAAGAAAGAGACTTGACAAAATGTGTGTCATGTGGATTCTCTCTATCAATCTTCGCAACCTTACTGTACATCACCTTCATTAAGCTGTGAAGCACTGGGGACGTTGATCAGCTACAGTGATGCAGGCCTTTATTAAACAACACGCCATCCTGTCATTATGTGAGCGAGAATATAATACATTTTACATTGACAGCGAATATTAATGATTCAAAAATGAAAGCTGCCTCCAGTACTTGCTGCCTGCGTTATTTTAGCTCAGTAAAGGTGATCCCCTGAGCCAAAGCAGCACGCAGATGCTAGTGTTGCTACAGGAAGTGCAATGCAGGAGCACATTGGCAAAATCCTACTCACAGTTAATCCATCCACCACACAATTAATATTAAGATCAAACTCTTTTTCCGGTTCTTTTTATTTCTCTCTGCACTATGAAAAAGTCATTGACATAAATTATCTATTCTGTTACTAGCTTGAAATTACTGCAGGAACTCTAGTGATTAAAATAAATCTTCAGTATTTCCATATAAGCTGGTTCCTCAATCAGTTCCTAGCAGCGTTAAGAATAATACATGATGGAAAAATGAAGCTAGAGCAGCTGAGACCCATGCTACAAGCCAGACAACAACCCACAGGATACTCCAACTACTCAGAAACAATTAGGACTTTGGAGCCAGAAAGTCATCCACTTACTGCCTTGACTCATAATAGCTACAGGACATATGAATTATCCATATCTATTCCACTTTACCAAGAAATCAAAACAAGATAAGACCAATTACAATACGCAAACAGAAATCTGAGGATACAATGGCAAGCTGCAAATATTTAAAACATGACAAAATGACTTGAGAAACCACACACATGCTCTGCCAGATAGGAAAAATTTACTGGAGAACATGGAAACGGTTCACTTTAGATGGATAGCTCTCTACAGCATGAACATATTATTTAAAAAGCATTGCCTGTAACCTGTTTTTCCCTCCCCCATTGCCCAAGGGAAGCTTTTTAAGCACTTATTCCAAGCCCGAATCCAGAGGATTAGTTCCTTTGAGCAGGTCTGTATTCGGGATTCCTCTCCATGGGGTCCAAAGAAAGTTTGCCTCGCTTCTCAAGTTGCCCGAACTTTCAGGTAATGCTCCATTTTGCTGAATGCAAACATGCAGAAATCCTCAAACCTCACATTATACTCCAGAGATTACCACGGGGCCACTTTCCTTTTTTTATTTTTTTTCCTTTATGAATTGTAGCCAGCAGAAGCTGTGGATTTGATGTATTGCCGTCTATTTTTACACAAGCAGCAGCAGCAGCGTCGGCAGCAGCAGCAGCAGTTCACACAGTCCTGCATAAACTCTATTCTCATGGTTCATCCTGTTGTCTCTGCTGTACAGTGGGATTTAACCATTTCTTGGACTACTCAGATTGACTGCGAACCCTGCTCTACGGGGCATTAGCTACAGCACCAGTATTCCGATACCACAAGTAGCAGGGAAACGTCTCCTTCCAGAAATCTCTTTTAAAAGCATCTAAAGCCAAACAACAGGGTATTCATTCCTGTGTGCGTGTTTGTATTCTGCAGCTGATAAACAAGGAAAAAACCTTTGACAGAGCACAGTGAAACAAGTAATTAAAATATGAAGCCATGAGTTAATTATAACTTTTTTTAAAAAAAGAAATATTAGTCTTATTCTAAATAAACATGGCATTTTTCCAACCAGGCCACTGAATGCCACTGGAAACGCCACTTCAGACACCGATTCATATCAATATCTTAGAGCATAAATATTGCATATGACGGGAAAGCGAGCCAGAGGCACATGAAAATAGTTTCCAACTGCAGGAGATACTATACTGATGACAGGAGCTCAGCTTTGATTTGCTCAAGGCATCGCAGAGTAACCTTAAAATAGCAAACTTACTGGAGTTAAGATAAGATACGGACTTGTTTGCAAAGTAGGCTGCCTCGGCCGTCCTGGCGGTGCCCTGCCGAGCCCACGGCCCCCGCCAGCTGCCGGCACCCCACGGCCGCCCACGCCGCGCCCTCCTCACCTCCAGATCACTCCATACAGAGTCCTGGTTGCACATGTCCCACGCCATCCAGCTGCGGAGCGACGGCAGGAAAGCTGGCAAACTACAATCCAGAGGCAGGCAGGCAGGCAGCAGACACTCATGCAGGCAACGAGACCCTCTCTGAGAGTGAACCGAAGGCACCTGTCTTACTACTGTTCCCCGTCACATGACAAAGCTATTAAAAAGTAGGCTGGGCTGTCACTCATCCAGCCTTCTGGAGCCGCTGCTCCAGCCCGTGACGTCAGCCAGGGGCAGACCCAGCCTGAAGTGAAGTAAATCTTCGCAAAACCCGCTCAGAGCTCGGCGGCCGCGGCAACACGCTGTGATTCAAAGCAGATTTCCACGCCACACCCCCGGAACGCTGCTCCTGCCGTAGCGCAGCTCCTTTCCCTCCCCATCTTTTTTAATTTCTCAGGTTGCTTTCTTTGTCTTCCCCCCTCTCCAGCGCACAATAGGCAGAGCTGTGATTATAATAAAGAAAGAGTGAAGTGATTCCCAGCCGAGCTGCAGCCTGCGTGCTCTGAGGAGCCCGACCACCTTTCCCGTGCCCGCACCGGTTCCCCGCCGCTGTTCTCTTTGGAGAGGCTATCCCAGAGTTCGGCAAAAGTTACACCTCCTCCCAACATTTTTCTGCACTCGGGAATTTTGCACCTCCCCGGGTATTTTGGTTAGGTTATGGTTTCTCATAGACAATTGAAACTCAAGTTAGTTTTTTCCACAGTAAATATATCGGCAACCCCGCCCCCCGACTCCCCCCCTCCCCTCCCCAGCATTTCTCTGAAATGGACTCAGAATCTATAAAAAACATTCCTACAGTTATCTCACCTGCTCCGAGGGGGAAGCCTGATCCTGTTCCCAGATGGATTACAGTACTTCGAGCTGCTCTTTAATCACTCCTCTGTCTCCGTGCGTTCCCCACGAAGCCATCCATGGCTGTGACAGGGAACTGCCTCCGTCCTGCCCACGGCCGCCGGGACCCCCGCCCGCCTCCATAGGCTGCCTCAGGGCGCACACTGCTGTACCCTCCTGACCTGAACCCACTCTTCGTCCATTGAAAATAAATTAATTTTAAAAGCTCTTGTCGTGTGAAAATCCAGACACGCTGTTAACACCTGTCTCCCCGTCAAAGCCCTTCCCAGACAATAGGGGCTGCTGCGGGTGCAACTGGTTTATGATGCCCCTTAGCATTGCGTAGGCAACAAATTCCATGTACCAAGCTGAACTGCAAATTGTTGTCCAGGACAGGGAAAGAAAACACAAAAATGAAGGTTTTATTTAACTATCCACACCTGCCTGCCTATTGTCTTAAGCTGAAGTTCTTTTAATTACGTGGGTGCAAAAATTCTTGTGAAATGTAAATGCTGGCTCTCTTGTGCTGGGCTACCAGTCAAAGTTACAAAACTGTAGCTTATCATCCACCATGTCATGAAATATTCATTTTCATTGTTATTTGCAAACTTGAGTATTCTAAAGACTAAATGAATTCAATTATTATACAAGGCTATGGCAATTTTGCTGAGAGGAAAAAAATAAATAAGAAGTACAGTACTTGAAATAGCCTTTTTCCCACAGACACTGGAACCTTCAGAAATGGTAGGAGGTCTCAGATATATTCTTAGCTTATTTGTATTTCCTTGTAATTCATTATTGCCAGTCCTGATAAAATGTACATTTTTCTGAGCTTGCGCTTAAGTTGCGAATCACATCACGCTGTCATATTTTCACCAAGCACCGATGACAAAAATGGAATTGTTTTTACTTTACTTAATTAAAAAACCCCAACAAAACACAGCAAAATACTGAATAGCTACAGAAAGCCTTTTCCTACAAATAATTAAATTAACGGTATTGCTTTGCTCTCGTGACAAAAAAAAAAAAAACTAATTTCCTTCTCAATTATATGCTGATTTAATGATAAAACTGCAGTAAATTATTATGATCTGTGGGAAAGGTGAGTACCTCTACCCCCTGAACAGTCAGCTGTGAAGTAATACTGGGCACCTGCCTGCCTGGAGTGGAGTCGGTTCATAATTATTATCTGTGGACCCATGGTTAGTGGAATATTCTCCTTCAACACCTACTTATAATTGTGTTCATTGACTGTGCCGAATCCATCATCTGGGTTTTTTTTTTAAGTTTCATTCACACCTTTTATAGAAATGTATCTACACTGGAACATTTCATATTGCTGTTTTGGATATTTTGACCTGCTCATGTTGTTTCTTTTTTCTACATTTCCACTTCAATGCTTTCCCTTCAAATTAGCAAGTTAACTGATAAATATAAACTGTGACCTTAGTGGTGCTCTCACCATACAAGCTTTAGAGTTTGAAGAACTTTTCTAGTGTGCTATAGACGTAGTAACCAAAAGTAATAATTACAGAGCCCCCAGAGCTTTTCTATCACCCTGTCCACATTATAGCTTGAACTTTGCTGGCAGTTCCAGCATTACCTGCAAGAGATGCCAAGCAAAACTGCAACTACAAAAGACAGTGAAATTTCAACAAGGGTTCCACATAGCTTGAGAAGAATTTTATTTTTTTTTTAACTGAAGCATCTAACCCCAGCCATAGTATGATTTTACCCACTAGGATCTTTTTTTTCCTATGTTTTAATGTGTGTTTTGAGCATAGTGCCCCAAGGATGAGAAAAGCAAGGAAGACAGCTGCAGTGTGGTGTAGTTTGGAAACGACGGCAGCCTCCACATATGCAAATGAAGCCTGTGAAACCCAGCCAGCACCTAAGCTGCTTCCTCAAAGGAAACCTTGTCTTCTGAACATTCCCTAGAAGCTTTACCAATGATCTTGTTCAATGCCTCTGTTTTGACAATACTAAAGAATTGCACAAACATCTCTTGTGGGGCAATATCTGAGCACATACACACACACGATATTTGGTTCCATAACAAACATACACAAAGGAACCCCTCCTTCAGCTGACAAAGTCTGCGGGCCCGTTTGACACAATCTGCCTTTATCAGACCACATCTTCAATCACTGCTTTTCCCCTGGTTTTAGGTTAGTCTGTACCAGGTCTCAGCAATTCCCAGATTTTGCCTCTTCTTGTTTAAGGGCCATGATTAAAGAAAGTTCTGGTAGGCCTTCCAACAACATGTGGGCACTAATTCCCAAATCCTGATACATTTCTAACAGGTACAACTGCCTATAACAACAGGAAATACAAATCAAAGACCAAAGCCTTCAAGCCCTCTGTCCTTGACTTTTTCCTGGATTCAGCAATCATTTTATCTCCTTCTCCTTCTCTTTCACCCACATTTTCTAGCTATGGGTCAGGTTTTTATTCCCTGTAGGTTTCTGAAAGAAGCCACTGATTTTGAGACCTCATGATCAAAACAGCCCCTTCATTATGGCACTCAGGAAAAATATTTTCTTTCCTTGCCCCCAAGACTGTGGTACTCACTGATTTTTGGCAAAGTTTGCTACTTTCCCAGTGGAGTAAGGACAAGAAAACTTGTACATGAAAATAGTGCTGGAGTTTCAGACATATGAGGTTTGCAAATCAGTTCTCACATCGATTCAACCCTTTCTGCTCAACCCTCCAAGAGTGAATGGCCTTACAGCAAAAGATCAGCCAATGCTGTATATAAAAGAGCAAACTGCACTCCAAAGGTGTGTTAGCGTGAATGGTGTTCTATATAAAGTATATGTACCCTATTAATTTTTTATTAAAGTCTTCTTTCTGTGCATCTTTACTCTTATTTTTTGCACAGTCCTGTATTTGTTCTCCAGTCCATTCTCTCTGTTCCACTTCTGTCCTATTTGTTTGCTCTTTTTTTCCCTTTCTCATCTTCTTTTCCTTATTTATCCAGTTCATCCTACCCAGAATACACCCTCAATAGCATAAGCCAGGGAATGAAACTCCTTGAACTTCTGGGTTCATTGGTGCAGTAATTCTACAATGGAATAATGCCATCTGCTCTCTCTAGTTTTGTTAGGGCAGTTAAGATTGGAGATTTTTTTAAACAGAGAAACCCAGGATAGTGCTCTGTACCAGCTCTCTGAAAAACTCAAGAGCCAAGTTAATTTGTGGCCCAGCTCTGGGTCACAGGCTGCTGTCTGGGGAGTGGTATATTCAACAGTCCAAAATAACTTTCTCTGAACAGCAATGCATTTCTGACATTACTGACACCAGGCTGAATTTTGCCACATCTGCCTCCACAAGACTGAGGACTCAAATACACAGCACTGATTGCCAGGGTAAATCACTTGTTTGTTCATGTGCAACTGGACGTGACTATGACTATTTACTATTAGCACAGATTACCTGATTATCAGCGTTAACCAGGCTTGCAGACATGAGACTCTTTGTAACTGGGTGCTTATAGTAAAACCTTCCAGGAGTGTTCAAGAGAAGCATGAGGATCACAGGTACCCACTACAAGAAATCTTACAATTTTTCTTATACCTCCCTGAACATCACCCTCTTTATAAGCATGTTTCACTTACTTGTTATTTTAAACAAGAAAAACTAACCCACTCCAGCTGATTACATAAAAAATATATTTGTCACCTGTTTCCCTTCAACATTTGGAACGACCTTCTCCAGAACTGTCATTCGCTATGATTTGCAGGAAAATCCAGCTTGTCAGGCTTGCTAAAAGGAATACGAACAATGTCTTTCACTTGGGTGTTACTGTTTTATAGAAGAGCTGATCTGTAAAAGAATATCTACCTTTAAATTTATGACCTCTGTATGTTTGAGAAACGGAGCTGTGTAAACACATCCGTTTCCTGGGGAGGCTGTGGTGCTGTCTGAGCACAGACACCCAGGCAAGCCAAGGAGACAGATTCCAGTTTTGCACTGTCTTGCAGGTTGGCAGAGCAGGCAGGACCACATCAAAATCGCAGACCGTTGCAGATCTTCATCATCTCTCCTTTACTCACCTCACTACTGATATTTCCTTGGAACAAAAGAAGTCATAAAGTTCTTATTATCCCCTTATCCTTCCACACATTCAAGTCCCTGGAAAGAGACCAAAACCTGCTCATATCTGATACTACCAGACCCAAGGAACTGGTTTCTGACATTCCAGTTCAGGGGTCTGGAACATCTGCCCCTTCTCAGAAGTTATGCCCTTCCTCTCTCACTCCCAGCCTTGCTGGGATGCTCACACCCTTCCGGCAACAGACAATTGTTTTCTCTAGCTTCAACCACACAAGGCAGAATATGGGGAAGCTTCAGGAACACACCTTGCATTTGGAACACTCTGCAGAGCTCTGGAACACCCCACCCAGACCTTTCTCATTACGTGTATCACCATCCACCCTGTACCCTTTCCCCTGAGCACCTAGAGAATTACCCTGGACCTCTTCTTCCCTGACTTGTTGATAGAATGCCAGTCTCGTTTCTACTGACTTTTCCTGAGAGGTATCTGAAGAGGATGATCCCATGAGCCACCATGTTTTTGTTATCTTAGGGTACAGAAAAGATTCCCTGGTGCAACCAGTAAGGCAGTTCATGGGAGCTATCAGCCTTCAAAGCTACCAACCTTCACTGCGGTGGCCACCCAGCTGTCACCTTGCATTTGGGTTTTGCTTTGCCATCTGGCCATTTAATCACCCAGACAGGGCCTCCCAGCCTGAAGGGGAGCTGTGATGACCCGGCTGCCTTAGCAGTGCAGGAGAGGTTAGTGTGATCTACCACGCCGAGGCTCTCAGTAGCCTGTGAAAGAAAAAAAATTTCTCATTTCCATAACACAGGCTATCTCCTCTCTAAAATGGCTGGTAAGGCAACTGCAGTGGAGAACACACAAGGCTGCAGCACAGCACTGGAGAGAACAGTAACCTTTAAATACTCTAAACTCAAATCTTGTTTTACACAAAACCGCTGTGGTAAAGTCGATGTGAATGAAGCACCTTTGAGTGAAGGAACAGAGGGAAAGGCAGTGGACAGTTTTAGTGCCTCCTAGCAATTCTTTTTAATAAACTAGAGATGACAGACAGCCTTACCAACACATCTCTCATCTTCAAATACAACTTTCTTCAGACATAGCTCAGTGGAACTGAGTCAGCCTTTTTTCTTGGGCCTAGCTCTTGGCATTTTTCATATTAAAACAAAGTATAATGCAGAAATAATTCCAGACTGTAGTAATCTGATGGTATTTTAGTAACACAGGCCACAGCTTTGCTCAGCAACAATTTTAGGCAAACAAAGTAAAATGAAGATATCAAACTAAACACCTAATGGGTGTGGGTTTTTTAAATGCACGTATGGATCAAGTTACCCTTTATAGGGTTATGCTTGCCTGTGGAAGAGTGAGCTTTGGCAGAAACTCCTATCAGCGGAGAACATAGCTCTACCCATGCAGCAGCTGGCACTCACTACTTGGCCTCTGAAGCTCCCAAGCTGCAGCAAAGCATCTTCCCCAGCTCCCCACAGCCTCTGCGCCCCATCTTCCTGAGTCAGTCAAGAAAAGACAAGCAGAGATGGGATCACCTCATTGCAACAGCCAACAACCTCATGCAGACAAGGCTTCTGAAAGATCAGCTTTGCCTGACCTCTTAACTAGTAGTTCCTGCCAGCCAAAATTGAGCCCTGGAGTTATTTTTAGCCAGAACCCTTCATGAATTGCAGTTAACTCACAATATGCAAACTAGTCACTAGTGCTAGAGGAATCCCTATGGGTTTCGTGGTTCCACTCCCTGCTGAAAAGTCCAATTATTCATTTTTCTTAGAGCTGAAATATTAATCTAAAAAAGTTGCACAAACGGCAAGAGATGTCATCCTCCCTCCATCCCCAGTTCAGATAACTGAAATAAAGGAAGATAAGCATTTAGCCCAGGGCTTATTAGCTATACAAAGTGCATCTGTAAACCTTTAGAGGCTGACCCTCCTCTAGCAATGTTTTTGACGAGAAATTTGTCAGTACTTTCACCTCTGACTCAGGGCCAAACACACTATAGTGCAGAGATGGAATGGGAGAACTAGCCCACAGAAAGGTATGGGTGAGATATTATTTTATTTTATTTTAATTTAATTTAATTTTATTCTATCCCAGTCACTTGCCTCAATACCTATATGAGAAAGTGCAGTAAAGTAAAAGGGAGGGGTTAAAGTAGCTGGAAGGGGTGACTGCTCTAAATCCTTTGGAAGGGAATGGAAATCTTTAAATGGATTTAGGGAGGCTTTGAATCAGATCTTATCACAGAAGGTGGGACCAAGAAAGTTCAAAGCAGAAACTTCTCCACCTTTTTTTTTTAATTATTATTTTTTATTTTCTAATTTTCCTACTATTCAGGCTTCCCCAGCTTTCCCCTGAGAATACAACAGGAATAAAGCACATAGATTGCATCAGCTATCACTATTTTAGACATCTTTGTTTCCAAGAAATTTAGTATTTTCTGAACATCTTTGCCCTGGGACACTGATTATATATTATTTTTTTTAAGTGGGTACCAGGAATATTTATGCTTCCTCCCCAAAAGAGCTATAACTGTACTTTCATTACCTCATGTCTATCAACAAATAAGGCAAGTTTGCTACTTCCATGTTTGTCCCTAATGGATCTCTACCATTGTAAAATTCCCCAACAACCTGGCTCAACTGAACACTATTTGTTGTTTCTGCTCTTTTGAACTTCACATGTGGAAGTGCAAGTAAGGGCAATGCACTTAACCAAAAGCATTGAAAAGACTGTGTAGGATTCACACTGAGACAGATACTTCATCAGAGTGCACCTTTCCTTTTTGCCCATTGCAGCCTCCCTCCTTCTCTCTGAGGAACAAAGAAACAAGTAAAAATAGGAAACTGCCGGAATGGAAGATTATTTTAATTTCTGTTGCAAGTTGCTATGTAAAAAAAAATCCTCTGAAAAAACAGCAAACCAACAGCAAAGAGCACTTCATCATATTATTACCAATTTATTAAACCAAGATTGCATAGACTGGAGAAATGAGTGTGACACATCCCTGGGGGTTTTCTGGAGGTAGACCTCCAGCTGTTTCATTCACACATGCACTTCAGTTTACAGGGACGTGGAAAAATATTTGCACTTCAGTTCAATGCAACATAATTTTATATTGTTTGCAGGTTTTCTTTAAGGAACGGTAGAAGCATTCACAACAAGCTGGAGATAGACACTTAGGAAGATAGGGCTACCATCTTCCAGGGAGAGTGGGGGAAAACACATGGTGGTTGTTAATTTATATCCTGGACAATGCTATAAATCGAAGCATTGCTGACAATTCCTGCCCAGTAAACATGCTCAATTTCTTCTCCCGTAAAAAGGTGAGCAGGCACTAAATAGCAACACATTTTGATTTTCATTTAGCCACTTTAATGATAGGTGATGTTAGTGGAAAAGATCATTTATCTTCAGATTTATTTTATACGAGATAAAAGGCCTTGCCAATTTTTTAAAATTCATTTACACAAGTGAATAAATCTTCCCAAACAATAAGTAGGAAAGTCATATTTCTTTAACTTTGCTAAAATCTGAAAATGCTGATCTTGGAGTGAAATAGACAGCACTGGCATTTTAATCAAGAACATAAAGACTCCTAAATAAGAAGCACAGCTATACTTCAGAAAAGAAATCTCTGATTCAGAGGACAGCCTTTTTTAACACATTTTGTCAAAAATCTCTGATAAATCAGGAGAATGCAATTTTTATGTCCCCTTCATTTTTAGATCAAGTTCCAATGTGAAGGCTACCTAAAAATAGACAGAACGTAACCTTTCAAATATCTATACTGCTGCATACCACGAACACAAGCTTCCAGTGCCTCTCATGGCTTTCAAGAGCCTTGTGCTGTGCCTGTCTTCTCCTCTAGCACATTATCCCATGTTGCCTATTGCACCCAGGCAGGAGACAAGCTGCAAGTTGCAATGTGTGGTGCGCTGCAATACATGATGTCTGTCCATTTGAGACGCACAAGCAGACAGATCATGAAAACCAGCCTTCCCTTTTGGCTATTTGATTTTTGCCACAAAAAAGACGCTGACAAACAACAATGAACCTAGTAAGTGTGGATGTGAAAATGAAGCTGTGCCGTCTACCCCAGCAGCTCTGTTCAGAAAGCACAGGCTGTCTGGTTTGCAGTACACCACTCTTAAAAATATGAAGGGGAACAATAAGCTCTTTTATTGTTTTCTACAGTGCTTGTAGACACAGTTCTACCCATCTAAAGAAGAGATTTTGCAACAGTGCACTGAACTGAGTGACTGGTGTAGAATTACAAGACAGCAGAATAGTCGGTAACTATTTCTTTGCATTACATTTTCAAAACTGTGACTCTGCTTGGCCTTAATGGTATAGGTCAAATGCAGCCCAAGCTCAATCCCAGCAATTTCAGGTCAGTGGTACCTGAAAAATCAATAGCATTTAAGTTGATGAAGTTATAAAAAGGGGGATTTTGGCACAGGCTGTATAAATACTTACTTTTGTTGTATATATTCTTCACTTGGCAATATGCTATATTTCATTGTTTTCTAATGGTAAATACTTTACTTAGCAGGTCCTAAAGCCACACTAGGAGCTGGAATAGGAGAAATCTGTACTAAAATCTGGTTGTGGGGCTGCCCTGGGGGCTTTGAGTGACTATGACTTTTGCTTACACGAAATAGAAAATCACCCTTGTACCAGTTGTTAGCTAGCTACTCCTAGCAGGAACAAGCTCATAAGGACTTGCTTTTCTTTGTTTACTGTCATGCTCTGCTCTGATAGAGTCAGAAATTTTACAAGGCAGTTTAGTCTGTTAAAAAATGAATAAAATAACTACACAGATAAAATAATGAAACAAAGCCAGCATAAGACAAAATGAATTTGTTCACAGAATTTTGGATAGAAAATGTCTTACCTGCTGACAGGAAGGCAAGAATAGCAAACAAAGGCATAGGAATAAAAGCTATTCAATAAAATATCGATTTCATTATCACCACCTATTCAACTTAATTTTCTTGGCATCCATATCCCTAATGCAGGTTTGTGATAGATCGTACAATCACTTTTTAATTAAGCCCTACTGTGCCTTGTATTAAGAACAAGACAGTATACATTATGGCACAATATATCTACCAAAATATTTAATGCTTATCCTTTTCATTTTGGTATTTAAAAGTTGTTCTCTTAGGAGGTGGTATCAGTATTTAACAAAATTCTTGACAGTAAGTATAAAAACAAAAAGCTTCATACTTAATCTAGCCATGTCAAAACTGAAACTCCTTAAAATAATTGCTTTATGAATATATAGTATTTATATTGAATTAATTTATTATTATTCAGCTTTCAGTATCTTAAGATGCAAAACTTGTTCCTTCTCCTATATACTGATGGGATAGGAAGTGGCACAAGGACAGAAAACTCACATTTGACCAGTTGAATGATACATGAAACAGGTATTACCATGTTACTAGAGAGATTTAATGAGAAGCTGTAGAAGACTGGCAGCTTCCTGGGTTGGTAGTATTTTTTGGTTTAGGTCTTTTTTGGTGTATTGTAGTTCTGCTGCTTGTGATGGGCCAGTTCCTCTGTAAAAACAGCACTCATCTTTCACTGGAGTACTGGCACTTTTCAGAGGGCAGCATTCACTTTAATTACTAAAATGTACCCACCTTCTTCCAAGTAAGAAAAGGCTGTTGTTGCATGTATAATGTGGTGTTAGTTTTTAATGCCAGAAATAAATCAGTAAACATAGTTACATTATGGTATACTATTTCTTATTCTGTACCCATAGTAACCAAATTAATCTCAAGGCACTGCTGGCATTAATTCAATCTCAAACTCATACTTTGGATTTCACATAGGTGCCTTCATCCTATTCTTCTTCTCAACTAATAAAATGTTAATATATGGCAATATATTTATTTCTGGTTCAGTTCAAGTTGAGGTGTGCAGTACTTTGCAGAAACCTAATTAATATGAATCATACATTAGAACACAATGTTTAGTATACAAAAAAAATGGTGCTAGCACATGAGGATGAACAGAGGACCCAAGAATTCATTTCTAGCTGCAGCTTCTGTGTCACTAGCATAGGGAAGACCATTCCTTAGCCTTCAATCTCCATTAAAAAAAACAAACAAACAAACAAACATACAGTGTATTTATTCACTGAAGAACTACACTAAACAAATCACAAATTATAAAAAAATTAACAAGAGTAAGGAAATCTTGGAAGATGAGATACTGACATATCTCCCTGTACCACCATGAGTTTGGTGCACACTAGCAATGAACTAGTTCCCACAATGATCCAGAAGTACCGTCTTTAGCAATACCCATTGATAAGAGTTTTTCCATGGGAACAGCCTTCAGCCAAAAGTACCCATCCAGCTGATAGTGAAAAACCATCTCCACACCCCAGGAACTGTGCCTGAAATTCTCAGGAGACAGAAGCAGCTCAACAGCTGTGGTGCTGACCAGATCTTCTCTAGACCTCAGTAAGACGAAATCCAGTTCTTTTGTAAGAACTTAATTTGGGCAATCTGATACCCCAGGCATGCTACTGTCCCAAAATCTGCTCTTTTACTTAGAGAGGTTTTGCACCAACAGTTCACATTTTTTGGAGCCCTTTTTCCCCTAGCTGTTCCCAGTCCCATGGATTCCCAGGAGTACTAGTGTCCCCAAGTATTTTAGTGCTTACAAAATGTCCAGTTAAGAGAAATTACTGCACTAAAGGGTGCCCAACTTGATCCAAGCACTGACAGAGCAACAGGGCCAGATTCTGCCACCCATATTCCCCACGTATGAAAGCAGTCCCATCAAAAGGGTGAGCTGATGTGAAGAGCTAAGGCAATGCTTACAGACGAGCGGAGGGAGCATAGGTGATCTGTGGCTCACCCAGTGACAATCCCCACTCTGAAAAGAATCACCATCATGCCACTGCTGCTCTTCATGGAAGCCCAGGCCCCAACCTGTACATGGGTCATAGACCTGCAGCAAAGCTTTGTATTTGGCTTACAAAGATCCCAGAATGCAGAATGGCAGAACCCACAGGGATGTTTGAGCAAGCTCACAAACAGGTTGAGCTGGCAGCCCCATGCCCACCACTACAGGACAGAGAAAACTCAGTGGGTCTCTCCATCAGGCACATCACTCATGGCTGTATGAAGAGAAGCTCAAGCCAAGCCTTTGCAGGAGGACCCACCTCAAACGAACCTCCACAACACAGGATTGCATCAAACAGCTGCAGTTCAAAGAGCTCCCCTGATCATTTCAGGTTCTTGCCTTGGTAACTGAGCAGCAAAACTCTCAGGGGGGGGCCTGGTGTGCCCCCAGGCACACCCACAGTGCTCCCACTGGCCTTGAGACCTGCCTGCATACTGTACCCAAGGGCACAATAGAGTCCTTCACTTTTACCAACTACTACAGAGTAAGAATTCCTAGAATGGCTCAAACACATACCAGTTCAAATATGGGTACTTTCAGACTTCTTTTCTATTCCAAATTATGTGCTTTGCCAGCTTCAAAAAAACAGATGGAAAATACATCCCTAAATGTGCACCCTTGTGATCATTCCAAAAGGAAAGCAGCACCAAGTAGCTTAAAACGTTCGCTAGAAAAAATCTTTTCCATATCATGCAAATAGCAGACAAAAATAACTGCTAGGCAATTGATATACATACAAATATTGGTTATTTTAAACAGTAATTTGTTATTGAGGACATCTCACTGAAATATTATAATATTCAATTTCCTCTGCATTTGCATGGAAAAGGAGCTGGAGAGCACATGATCATTCATTTAACTATTACATAAATACGTCTATCATAAGATCACACGGTTTTCAAGCCAGAGTTCAAACACATGTTTAATGCATGAGAGTATGATGAAGAAACTTGTGAACTCACAGGTCTCGTAGCACAATCTCAATCAGATACAAGCTTGGTGTAAATATGTACAGTATCCTGTGCTTTCCAATAGCACCATGTCTCCAGGCAGCAGTCTGACATCAGCAAAGGAGACAGGTGGTTCCCTTTCCAACCCCGGAGGGGTGAAGAAAAGGAGTTAAGACACGCTGTAAATATAGCAATATTTTTTCCTCAGTCTTTTGCTACAGTTTTCAACCCTTAATGAAACTGCAGCGCATGAACAATTCTCATAACATCTTTGCTACAAATCAGTGAGTGGATGTCATGTCCTAAGATATTTATAACCTTAAAGGTAGTGGTAAGTGATACTGTTTGGCAGCCTTGGTTTAGAAGTGCTGAAGTTATTTGCCTTTTGGTTTTGTAAGAAAGGAGCTCCAAAAAGCCACAAAAACCCAGTTTCCTTGCTCTAAATGTATCCCTTTCCTATAGCAGATCACTGTTACTAATAATGCCTGTAAGAATGACAAACAACAGTAAGTCACAGGCACAGAGCAGGTCACAACTGCTTTTAGCTAGCTCAACTTTGTAAACTCTAATATGGTGTAAACCCTGCACAATCCACAGTAGTTTGATTTTGAATCTCACATTAGAAGAGTTGACACATATGCTAACCTGCATATAGAATAACCCATTTGCCCTTTTTTTTCCTATCTGTACATAAATAGATACCTTTTTTTTTTCTTAACACAGTGACAGCCACTGCCTCTTAAACCATTTTCTTTTGTTGCATTTCCTTAGAAACACAAATCTTGTTCCTTGGCAGCAGTTGCTGTAAGTGCTGTACCACATGCCCAAACTAGTTCTCACTCACAGCTTTAATTCACAGTAAGTGGCACGAAAGGAGGTCAACACTTCTCAGAAACCACTTTCAGTTCTTTGCTGCTTCAGTATCTATTCTATAAAGCCATCCGCCCTAACAGAAAGAAAGTTGTTTCTTATATTGTGTCCCTTGCTTTTTTATTATTGTCATCTTTATGGAATGGGCTGCAGAATATATCTGATGGAATAAAAGAAAATTATTCCTGAAACCACATTCCTTGTCTCCCTTTTGCAAGATCCTAAAAATATAAGTAAAAAGAAAATAAAAATTAGTACTTTCTGCAACAAAACCAAAAATGGCCCTTTCTTTTTCTGTGCAGATAGACTTTAAATAAATGGCATCTTGGAACTCAGTGTCAATCACCGGGTCTTACTTTCAGTTCAATTTACTTGCTTACAGAATGATTATTTTTTTTATCAATCCAACCAAGACATCATGGAGGTTGAAAATCAGACAGCCTTCTTTTTGCCATGATGCATCACTGGCAAGAGGAATGGCCTTGCTGACAATATTTTGCTGTCACATTTGCCTCTACAGCTTCACTGCCTTCTCTGTGATCAATGAAAACAGATTTTGACCTCATCTATTTCATTTCAGACCATATTCTGCCCTGAGGCACACGAGTACAACCTATCATAGTTATAGTGGCAATTGGGGCAGAATTTGTTCCTTTCCTGACAATTCAATATGTGATTCATGAACCAGAATTGAATCCAGTTCTCCTTTCCTAGAGCTTCTCTGGTTTTTGGCATCAGTAAAAAAAGCAGCAAAGATGAATTTATGTTGGTCTTATCAGCAGAACTGGCTGGGTAGTCAATAATCAGACTGCTCAGCAAGATGCTACCTGACCAAAAGTTAGTTACTGTATTTTATTTACACAGTTTATTCTGTAGTCTGCTTGCTTGCTTGCTTTGCTTGCTTGCTTTGTTTCCCTTCTCCCTCTGTTGTTTAACTAATGGGATCATAAGACTTGGAAAAACACTTCCTAGTCTTGAACATTTCTAATTGGCTTAATAAAGCAAACCTAAAAAAAGGTAATCCTCTCCACAACCATCACCTTAAAAAACACACCCCTGCCACTAATGCCACTAGATGTGGAGTACATGGTGTATTCACAGTGTATGCAGTTGCAGGCAATAACTTGATGATCAAGTTTTTCATTAATCCCCAAGACAATGGACCATTTTTGAAAACACAGGCTCCATTTATATTCACACATGACTCTGTGTGCCAACACACTCTTTCATACAACTCGCTGTTCAGCTGAGGCGAGCACACTCCATCAGAGTCTCACACGGACACACAGCAATGCCATCTGAGATGTGCAGCACTCCAGCACAGCTATGCTGTGGGACACTCCCTCTGAACCACCTACAGAAGTAGGAAAGTCTGTTCTAGACCATCCTGGGAGCACTGGCACTCCAGAGCCACTACCAGAAGCTCTTTGAACCCTGGAAGTCCCCAGTGTCTCAGTGTCTCATTCAGGATGACAGGCATTGAATGCATAGATTGTATCGTGATTTTCTGCAGGACTAACTCCTCAAGCAGAGGCAAAGTTGACATCACTTTGAAAACCACATCCAAGACATCTAATGAATTGCATACAGGAGCCTAATCTGTAGTAAATTTGATGTATGGTAAAATAGCCTCCTTAATATAACAAAAGCACTAATCAACATATTGCATATTAGGCCTGCAAAGCACCAATTATCTGATGAAGAGAAGTAATACTAGATAGTTACAGTTTCCTCAGTTATTTAACTATTTATGTTAATGGGAATCAAGGAAAATAATGCCTATGGAACCATGAAAACATACATGAAGGATTTCAGTGAACATTTCAGTTTAGATTTGACTGTAAGGAGAAGAAAATTATTCAACAATAAAGCAACAAAAACATAGCTGAGGATCTCCAACTCCTGTTGCAGACTGCTATTGTACTGGCTATGAGAAAACAATTTTTGGAAGCACATTATTTTCATTTTCTTCACCATTTAAGAAAAATGCATTCGAAGCAAAACACAGAGCCTGATCCTGCCCTTCTGCAACCCCATCAATAGGAGCCTTACCACAAACTCCAGTGAAGCAGGGTTTATCCTTTCCCGTGGGCCATGCTCTGAGTCCTTAATTCAACACCTTATTCACCAACTTGTTCCACGAGATTAGCTGTGGTTTCAAGTGTTATTCATTCAAAGCAATGGGTCTACAAACACCCTCTTTCTCTGTATTGCCAGACTGAAGAAGATATGAACAATTTAGGGAACATTAACAAAGGCTCAGAGAGAACCTCAGTATCTTCTGTGGGGTTTTCTTTGGAGAGAGAAAGCTTCCTGAGTTTGAAAATCAGGTTTGTAATGAAATAAATAGAACTCCCTTCTATTCTTTTTTTTTTTAGGTAACATGACCTAAAAAAGGATTTGCAAATACACTTGGAGAGGAGAGAGCAATCTTGCATTTACTGGATTTTTGTTTATTTTCTGTAGTTATTTCAGAGCGTTTCTCAAAATTTTCAAATGTCTGTCAATCTTCTGTGGTTCATCTTTTCCGAGTGCAATGTGTCTAGCTTAATTTTCTTTTATTTATTAGTACATTTATTACACTTACTAAAAATTACCTGAATGCCCACACAGTGCTTTAAATGGGGCTGCAAATATCCCCTTGATCACCATCAGCAAAAAGCTTCTCCTCCTAAAGTGAAATATAACTCAGTGCAACGTTTTGATCTACTATTTGCTGTTTTTTTAAACTGCAGGAAAACTTGTGCCTTAAGGGCTGAGCCCTGTTCCTTCGGCAGGGAAGCAGACCAGGAGGGGTCTGTGTGCTGCACCGGAGTCATGCTTGGAGGCAGAGCACAGGAGAGACAAGCCTGCCAGAAGTGCTGATTCACTGCAGCCACTGAAGAGGTTGCTTAGTAGCTAAGCTGGTGGGGTGGAAAGACGGCACAGAGCAGGGGGGCATCTTCATTGGTACAAATAAATAAACAGGAGAGAATGCCAAAGCTGTTGCAGAGACTGGATTCCCTGAGATCTCTGCTTAAAACATGACTGTTAGTTCACTTATTGGAACAAAACCTGTTAATACAGCCCTAGCCATAGGGGGAAAAAATAGTTGCAAATGCACAGAAGTCATGTAAATCAGAACTGCTGCTCTATTTTACAAGAAATTTTCTCCATTAATTAATTTCATGACTTAGAGCAAATGGGCATGGTTGGAAACAGGGGACCCTGCTGATACCAATCTCACAGCATAGGATACTTTTCGTTTCCCTCCTCTCAGATATATAGCAGATGTACTCCCTGGCTCAAATCCAGGTGCAGACTAGGTACTTTTGTGGCTAAAACACCACCTTCTAACCTGGTTAAGTCTACTAGTAACTTTTTGTGTTTTGGAGTTAGAAAATATCCCATAAACCCCCCAGGATTTTAAAATCCAAATTCTCAGAGTTGTCACATTTATAATTAGAACGATCTGATACGACTGGCATTAGTGTGAGGTAGGAACATATCACAGAGGGCCAAGCAGACAAACTAAAATATTTCTCACTGTTAAAAAGGGAATTCTTCCAAGTAGAAATGTCAGTTGAGTCACAAGGGCTCTGTGCAAAAGTAGCACCTCTTCATCCTCATACCTACTCTTAGAAAGTCCTGTGCTGCTGCCTAACTTAGCCTAACAGACCATACCACCTACCAGAGCCCTGTCAACAGTTCTGGCTCCCTGTGCTAAACCCAGATCTTCCTCCAAGAGGAAAATTACTTTTCTGTAAGTGCAGGTTGTTTCAGAGCTACCTGTAACACCCCAAAACCCTATATAAAGACAGCATCTCTGCTGATACTGCATGCAAGAAGATATACCTCCACACTGAAAAAAATGATGTTTGATAAAACACTTTGTCACAGTATTCCTGGATGCAGAACTTATTGCACGAGTTGCCTTCCTTTGTGCTGATGAAAGTACTTTTCAATCGTTTTCCACCATACTAGAGAAAGAGAAAAAGCAAATAGAAAAGAAAGGAAAGAAAGGGAGAGAAAGAAGAAAGGATGGAGGGTACACTATTGTAGTTACTGAATCAGCAAACAAGCCAACAACAGACAAAATGAGAACAACTGTAAGGAACCTGGCAGCACCAGCATGTTGAGGGAAACAATAAAAAGGAGCCTGGAAGACAAGAGAAACCCTGGATACAGATACTAACTTTTTCTTTTTTTTTTTCCTGGAAGAGGATTTATGATGCTAGATTCTGGTTGACTTCTAATACCCACACCTGGATAAATACAAATGAAATTAATTTTACAGCTGCAATCTTTCCACATTTTGAACATGGTGATTTGCAGTAAGAAACCCTATCACGAGGTGTCAAAAAAGGAACATAAAACATAACATGCAATATTTTTTGAGCGACATCAGTTATAATTATATGAAACTTAAGCAAGCTGCTCCAGGGAGAGGTGGATGGAGTCACACAGCAGAGTGCCTGGCCCACAGTGCAGATGGCAAAGCTCAATCCCGGCAAATACAGTGGGAAGGCCATAGGAGTTCACATGTATCAAATAATAACATCAATGTGTCTCTTCCTTCTGCCATCCAGTCACTGAAATCAATGTGAAAGCAGCATGGAGATGAAAATGCTGTGGTCAGGTATTAGTTTAGAACTTCCCACATGACCTGAAATTACAACTATCATCCCTCATCCCTCTTACTTCCACATGACAACCCTTATCCCTCTTATATCCTAAGCAAAGTCTCAAAAGTTTTACTAACACAGTATGGCCAGTCTTCATGCTAATGTATTTAATTTTTCTTGAAAATCAGTAGTAACTGATCTGTAACATAGACTTGGTATTAAAACACACCACTGATGTGTGAAGAGATGGTGATACACCTCAAAGAAAATAAGAAAAATTTCAGAATATTATGTCTGAGAAACAAGGTGTGATATTTCAGAATTAGAGCAGGAGCAATTTATCTGTTCACAGTCCTTCCTCTCTTACCCCAAGACTAGACTGGCAAATTTTCCTGTTTCAGTGCTTGGGAGAACCAAAAAGGGTTCTGTCCCTTTGTCTCTGTACCACACCTACAAAATACATCTCCAGGAACGTAGTATTTTCTTTGTTGGCTTCTGCTGGTGAGGATCATGTTATTAATGTATTTGGCTCACCTTCCTGCAGCCAGACATTCCCACAACAGGTGTGGAGACCTACAAACTGGTCACATTTGTACCAAAAAAGCATCAGGTCCTTTACAGCACGAAATCCGTGATTTCATAAAATGGGTCAGTGCTGAAGAAAAGTCTCTTTTCTGGGAATTAAAATAGGCAATTTGCTTTCTGGTATTTCACCTGCCTCCCATATTATCACAAGCATGACAAATTAATGGCTATAGCTATATTGTAGCACCACTATGCTCTACGCTGCCATGAACACTCCGAATGATATTGCCCCTGTGAGAAGACAAACCATTACACCAGCTTTCCTGGATAAACTAGGGGTAAACAGATGACTTTCAAACTACGAAGAATGACTATTTTTACAAATACACTGAAGAAAGCTCCTTGTAAGGTTTGGGTTGTTTCTTCCTTTGGTTTTCAGTATGAATATTTTGGACACCTGATATTAATCCCTCCCATATTTCTCAGCTCCCATGTAGAAAAACACAGTGCAGTCCTACAGCTGCGGCATTTCCAAGTCTGCACAACATGCTGTACATGCCATTGCTTGACATTTTATTGACAACAAAGGCCCGCAGCACAGCAGCACTTTTAGAGATGGGATTAACATAATGAACTCCATCTTCATGGCTTTTTCATGGCATTTCTTTATAAGAAACAGCGAAAAAAGACCCAAACCAGAAACAAACAGTTTTTTTAAGTCTTTTAGGACACAGTCCCCTCTGAATAATTGTGTAGTCCTAAAGGACAGAAAAGTCTGCAAGTAAAGGAGCACATTTGTACTTGTAAGGAGAATATAACTGCTGAAGAACTAGGGTGAAAAAAAGATATTGGCCTTTCTATAGGTCAAGGAGAGCTCAGGTGTGGGGCCTGGACTAATACAACATTAGAGCTGATAGAGTGAGCTCCATCATGAGATAGTAACTTGAGCAATACTGAGCCTTCCACATGGGACCTTCTACTACTCAGGGGTGGGCTGAAAGGGTCTTGAAGCAATGCAAACACCAAGATTTCAAAACCCCTAAAAATACATGTACAAACCTCAGCAGATACATGCTTATTTCAGTCCCAAGTCAAATGGTCCTCATGCATGAGTAGTCCAGACAACACAGCCACTGAACCCAGCCTATGTCTGCCAGATGTCCAGCTAGCCCATATTTGCAAGACGGCCCTAAATGCAGGAAAGGGAGTAGCACTCTGAGCAGGAATCAGCAAATTTGTCAGCAAAGCTCTGATCTTCCCCTCTTAAAGCTTCAAGAAAACTCTTCAATGAAAAAGTGCCTGGCAGAGTTTCCATCTGTTCTTGGCTGGACTCGCTAGCCAAGTCTGAAGCACACAGAGTTTTGCTTTATTTTTTTCCTGGTACATAAGTAAAACTCTATAATATTACTGCTTTTTACAGAATGAAGTAGAGCAATCACACAGCCATCAGTCCAGCCTAGCTGTATTTGCTAAAAAATTCATTGAGATAATCAGGAATTTTGGTTTATGATTTTTGCAAATCTTTTCTTTCTTTCTTTCTTTCTTTCTTTCTTTCTTTCTTTCTTTCTTTCTTTCTTTCTTTCTTTCTTTCTTTCTTTTTCTTTCTTTCTTTCTTTCTTTCTTTCTTTCTTTCTTTCTTTCTTTCTCTCTTTCTCTCTTTCTCTCTTTCTCTTTCGTTCTTTCGTTCTTTCTGCCTCCCTTCCCTTCCCTTCCCTTCCCTTTTTGAAGTCCTGTATCCCAGCCTTCTTTTTTGTAGCCTTCTACAAACACTTAAAAAAACTACCTTAGTATCTACATGAGCAAACTTATTCAGAGCCTTTTCTCGGCAACAACAAAAGAACACAACAATTTGATATGACCTCAAACAACGATTTAATCAAATTAATGTTGCAAAGGTGCCTTAGTAAGACATCAAAGAAAAAAGATCACAATAGTCATCAATTGCAGCAATAACCTGTCTGCAACTGAATTCTTAGCTTTAAGCTAACACATTTTATCCACTTAGAAATTAAAAGCTGCAACCTCAACATGTGAACTCCTTGCAAAAATGGGGCAAATTACTCTGGTCACTGCCGAAATAATGGGTATTCAGCTGTGCTAAAAGTTCTGTCAACTTCAGAATCATAGCTCAATTTCTCTAGGAAGTTCTGAGGTACTTTTTGAAAACCAAACCTCCACCGTGGTTCACAAGTTCTGTTTAAGGAAGACAAGTCCACATTGTGAAAAGAGGCTGTGCTCATTTTCCTGCTGTACTTTTCTGCGACCTGAACCCTCAGTTATATAAGAGTGGGAAGCATGGACAATTCATTCTTAATGCTAGCTCAGTCCTGGCCTCTCCTGGGCACTGGCTGAAAATAATACTAAACCGTGCTGAATCATTTACAGTAGCTTTATGATGTGGATTATCATTCAGCAAGGACTGACCTGACCCTATCACACTCATTTCATGCAGCAACACAGACTGGACTTCAGAATCCAACAAATGCCACCCACACTGGCACCAACACAAGTCATGCATTCATGCAGAAGGTTCACTTTAGAATAAAGTTGCTTTAAATTTATCTTGGTAGTTAGCCTTTAGTAATTGTCATATCCATGCCTCTTCTATCAGCATAGGTAGTGCTTTAAAACCATAAGCTGCCAGACATATATGCACTTTTTTATTTCAAGCAGTTTCCCCTCTCTTACTTTCAGAAGGGTAGTGACCATTATGAGAAAATACTTTGTTAATCAATGCTTCCAGCAGTTACACAGATTTTTAATGCCTCTGCTAAAATAATGGTCCTTTATTCTGCTTCTTCCTCCAGACAGAGATTCTGGTCACAAGGCATGGGAACAATTTACCTCCTCTTGGACACACAAGATACTGTGCTACAGCGCAATGCAAAAATGTGAGCTCCTCAGTCATGCAGGACCTGGTCATATGGCTGCCCACTGAATTCCTTCTCTTTCCACCATCATAAAAGGGAGTACAAGATGCTGTTGCCATTTATATTCCACTGATTACACAAGCTATTTTCATGGCAGGACTCTGCTACTGCATTCCATCTCACAGGCTGAACAGATTGAGCTTTTTTAGTGGATTCTATTAAAACAGATGTTCGTTCCGATAGGACAAATTCATCAGGTAGGGAGCTTTTACAATGAGTCATTCTAAGGTAATCTTTGTACACATCCTTTTCAAACAGCCTGAACTCTCTGAATGATAAAAGTGCACAAAAACAATAGTGGCTGTGAGTGGAGAAGAAACATTTTAAAAGCTGGGTTTGTTAAATGTTAACCCAGAAAAAAAAACTCTGTCTGATTTTAAATTGGATCTTTCTATGTGTATTCCCATCCCTACTGTTTTCTTCCTATTTTTAAACTAAGGCAAACAAAGGTTTTAATTGCATTTTTGCTCATGAACTGTCATTATCAATCATTTATGTTTTCTAGTGAACTCTTACACTAAATAAAAAGCAAATATAAGAATAAATCTTTTAAAAGGAACCAATTCGCTGCACATCAATCCCTGCAGGCCATGTGCTCATAAGTCAATAGTTTAAAATGAAAACATCTGATCAAGGTAATACACCTGTTAAAGGAGCATAAAATTCCAAACCCAGTGGTAAAATATAAAGATTATGAAGCCTCTTAAAGGAGCCATCAAAGTAAACTATTACACGGATACATCTGCTTCATACCAGCACCGTTCCATCAGTGCCAGTCACGATAAATGAGCATTAGGACAAACATTTCATAGAGCATCTGCAGAAAATATTTTTTTTTCCAAAAGTGAGTAGTTCAGCTCAAAAAAAGATACAAGTCATGATTTAGCCTTGCATGCAGTTTCTAATAGAGGATCTCCAAGCAATGCAAACTATTAATGATTTGAGCTCATCACAAATCTGCACATTAGCAATTTACCAATCATGTTTTACAGAGGAAGCAACTCCTATACACAATAGGCAGGGTGAAGTTTCCAGCATGCCTGAGTGTGTTGAGAGATGGGCTCAAGCACCAACTAAAGCTCACAGGGAATCAGTACTGTCACTGCCACTATGATTATTACTATTACACAGTTCAACCACTTGTTCTCTTGTTTCCTACTCCAGTGGCTCTGTCTTTTGCAGCTTTGCTGGAAGAGGGAACAAAGCCCCTCACCAGCACAGGCATTCCTGCACTTTTACAATGTGTCATTCTCCCTACCTCTCAAGCAATACAAATCCCACATGGATGCTATCTCTGCCAACACACTCACTTGTGCATGTGCTGTTGGTAGAGCCAAGGGGATTATTTTTTATTTTTTGTTTGCCACTTTTTTTTTCCTTTTTTTTTTTTTTTTTTTTAATTCAAACAAAGTGTGCTCAGGGCCCCATCTATGGGATTTTTATACCCTTTCTAAAGGCTTATGGGCCTTGTGAGTCCCAGTTGTAATTAGTCTCCACCCTGTTTTGGAGTGCTTGTGATCACATTTGGGTTTGGGCAAATGGAGAGAAGGGTTGCTACCTGGTGTTCCTGCTCCAGACATTCTCTACCTTTCCCCCTTTTTTCTTCCTAAGGTTTTGCAGACATGAGAAGAAGAAAAATACAGTTTCATACAAAGGGCCAGGAGAGCAGCACGATTTCTTCTTCAATACCTTTCTGCTGGCCTTCCTCTTGGCTCCCAATGAAACCAGTGGCCAAACCTCCTCTGGCTTCACAGCCCCAGGAAAGGCTTTCATAATGCTGAAATCACACATCATCCCTTTGTGCAAAAGAAAGCTGATATATTTATACCACCCTGCTCATGGATGCTGCTGGAGGGACACAGGGCAGCCCCCAAAAGGGAGGCAGCAAGTGTCTCCTGCCCAGCACTGCATGTGCCCACGTAGGGAGGTCACTGTGAACCCCATCCCAGCAGTGTTTCCCTTTTTACTCCAGAAGCTGCTGGTGTAATGTTACCCTCTGTGTTACCACATAAGTAATGCCACTCATGTGACCGGGATTTCCAGGTGTGGAATTTACACTCTTTGCACCTTTGACGTTACTTCACGAGGGGGAGACACCATGGCCCCAGTCCCCAGCAGGAGCCCAAGGACCCTCTCAACAGAGCTTTCAACACATCTGTGAAGTGGCTGAACAGTCAGGGCCACTGTCATGCTTTATATAATGCCACATTTTTTGCATTGTTTTTGAAATGCCTTGTGCAGGTGTCAGCCTGTTTAAAGGGTACAGTCTGTGTGCACACCTCGCCTTCCCTGTGAGTGCACGAATTGTTACCTCTTGGAATGCATTGCCTTGGCACTGCTGACATTTATGTAGAACAGTGAGGTCTATTTTGCCAGCTATGACTTCAGCGTCATTCTCAATACCTTTAAAGATCAACCATAACAAAACAAAAAGGCTTCTGAATTTTACAGGCACAAGCTGACACAGAAAATATGAAATATGGGTGCCTGTCATAGCTGAGCGTTCATATTCTGAAGGAAAAAAATCAAAAACAAAAAAAACCTACGAAAATAATTTTTTTAATTTTTTTTTTAAATTAAAACATAACAAAAAAAAAAAAAAAGAAGAAGAAAAGCAAACACAGAGGACTGCTCTGAACTGTAAGGCCACACTGAAACAGAGGAATGATTCAAAAATAGCCTTGTCTGAAGTAGAGCATCCAAGGTAAGCATGGCGAGGGATCACTCCCAGGCAGGGCAGGGCAGGGCAGGTGCCTGGTGCAGGCGTCACTGGCAGGGTCAGAGAGCTGCTCTGGAAAGAAGGGGTTAATATTAGCCGCATGTTAGACTCAGCGATGCCTTAAATAATCATCACATGGCTTCTGTAATCTGTTCCATGCTGTCAGCACTGGGTTAGTCATAATAATATCAGATAAGAGCTGTTCAAAGTGACATACTAACCAACATGAGAGCCACATGACTTTCTGGCTACATGGCTGCCCTTCACCTGAACTTTGGCTTAGATAGTTTTATACCAGCACAAGGTGTGCTGGCATCAGAGCCCCTGCAGGGGCAGTGGGAAACCACCAGCCCCACAAGCACTCTGGAGCCTTCTCCTGCAGAAGGGATGTTCCTCCTGCATGTCCACCCTCTGGACATCCCCCTTCATTTTTTCTAAGCTGGCTGGAGGGTGAGAAACATTTCTGGCACAGGGCATACAGGGTGACTTTTCCTTTTTTTAACAGTACTTCCTGCCTCTCCCCTGCCTCCTTTGTAGCAGGCAGCCAAGCAGAGGAGCAGAGAGGCACAGCAGCAGGAGGGAAGCAAGAGCAGGGGAGAGGAACATGGAGGGGTGCCACAAGGAAAAGCAGCAATGCTGTGAGGATCTGCAGCAGGGAGGGCAAAAGTGGGCAAACTGTGGCAGCCAAAAGAGGGAAAGGAAACATTAGAAGCAGAAAAATTGGTGTGAGAAACTGAGTTTAAAAAACCCCCAACAAAACAGCAACAGAACTGATTGTTGTATGCCCTGAAAGACACGCACACACAAAAAAGAAAATGCAAGAGATCCAGCATTCAAAAGGTGCCCACGGCCAACCCCAGAGACAGGGAACAACTTCCTCTGTACTTTATGAACCAGCACCTACTCATGCCAGCCCAAGGGGAGTTAATGTGATCTCTCCAAATAGCTGTCTGCTGTTTTCTTTTTTAGGCAAGAGAGCAGCCTTTTTTTGTTTGTGGGTGTAAAGTTTCCTGCACAATCATGCCTTGGTATTCCAGAAAGCTAAATAAGTACAAATAATTAGTAACAGCAAGCCCAATCCAGCAGCAGGCTATAAACTGGTGCTGAGCAAACCAGGGAAATGGTACAAATACCCTGTTTATAGAAGAGATGAAGGGAAATCCATTGCAGTGTTACAAGAGATGTGAAGACATCCTTCTTGACAAGTATCATGTTATCCTGCCAGAGCTCCAGTGGCACAAGACTGCTCATGTCCTACGGCTCAACTCTCAGGCTCTACTAGGATGCATCTCAGTAAACAGCAAAGCTCCAGCAGCTCCAGCAGCTGCCAGCCTGGCCGCATGGTCTGGAGCAGCTCTCTGGAGAAGGCAAGGGGGGACAGCTGTGCCACCAAGAAATGAAAAGAGCTGAGCAGGCTGCAGAGGATCAGCTTGGGGAAAGGGCAAGGGGAGGAAAAAGAAATGTAGAGAGGAACTGCTGTGTGAAGGAAGGGAATTAGAGGGAAAAAAGGTAACATGAGTGAAAAAAAACGGGGAAAGAAAAAAAGGTAGAGAAGCACAGCATTAGAGAGAGGTTAAAAAAAAAGGGGGAAAACAGTGCCAAAATGCATTTTGCTTTATTTTCCTGAATTATTTCTTCCCTTATAAATTGAAACACACTTCATCTGTACGCCCTAAAACAGCAAGTTTTGCCCCCTGAGGAGGAGATCTGGATTTTGAACCTTACTGCCAAGTGTCCCGTTAAGTGTTCGTCTCTGTAACACTAAACTGCTGTGAGCACCTAACATGCTCCCATATAAGACCCCTCTAAGACAAAAAAAGGATGGTGTCAAACAAGCTTGGTGAAGCTAGGGCATTCCAAAGAGAAGGGAGAAAAAGACAAGTGTTTGGTACCCATCTGCCAACAGTCAGCTCAGGCCAGCTGCAGAGGCTGCTCATACAGATCTTGTCCTGAAGACAAGGGGTGGCTGGATTAGACCCTGGGTTGCCAAGAATGATGATCAGTCTTTCACTCATTCAGCAAGACACCTTCAGCAGAGAGAAAAACTGCATAACAAAAAGACATTCCTTTCCTGGCGCTTGCCAGTCTCCTGAGTATTACGTAAATACCTGCTCTCATGGGTATTGGAGTTAAGGAAAAGTGGCACTCACATTAAAATTTAGGTACAGAGGCTGGGTTGCATACAGTCAGTGGACATAAAACTGGCAACTCTTGGCTCAGTTGAAACTTTATGAATCACTTTATTGAATCACTTTATGAATGTATCTGTCTCATTCTCTTCACTGCACAAGGAACCAAACCCAACTGCGCTCTTAAGTCCTTAAATTAAATTGAACAAATCTAGGGCCATAAATTTGTTTCCAAAGGTTAGGTGGCCTCAGTTCCTGCATTATTTTGGTGAACAATCTCCTCTAGGATACAGTCTGGATACAGTGGTGATCTTGCTTGTGTCATCCCTGAAGCCAACACTCTTTTTTTTTCCTACCTAACTGAAAACTCTTATGTGTTTTCTCTTCTGCTAATGCAGGTCAAAATCGCTGTTACACAACAGTGAAATGGCTGGAACACGCTCCCTGCTTTTTTAAGACCTCTAATCCTAGGCAGGGTGCTAGGATGCACTCACATCTCCCTCTGTGAGAGGTAGAAGGTATGTTTGCCCACTTCTCTTACTGAGCTGTGCAGAATTTCGTTCCAAACTATGCCATTTATTATTCATTATTATTTAATGGGACCAAAGAATGCAAAATGTGTAACCAAGAAATGTGCCAAGTAATGTTCTTTCATTTAATGGCTAGATCAAAAGGAAGTTTATGAGGCTGGTGCTGTCTAAGACAGTAGTCACATTTGCCCCTAGTCCTCTGCAGCACACCTTACTCAACCACATGTTTTAAAATCTTTAAAATCAGGGCCCAAAAGGTGTGCTATAGACATCTTAAGTTCACTTGCCTTTATGAGCTTTTTTCCCTTTTCAAATAAATGCTTTTGGAAGACATTTCTCTAAACCAACTTATGGTTGAGTGCTTAACATAGCATCTCGAGTACTCAAACAGTCCTTGGAGAACACTCTTCCTACTCTCACTCTAAATGAGTGCAGTGGGTGATGGAAAGGATCTTAGACATGCCAGAAAAGGGACTGTTTTCTGATTTTTCTCTTTTCTTCTTGAGTTACCAGCTGCTTTGTCAACAACCAGACATCCCCCGCTCCCCTCCCTGCCTTGCCCCCAGTAAGATTTGTAAATCTCTAGAAAAGTTGTAAAACTAGCTCTAGCAGGATATGCATTCACAGTAATGCTGAAGACTCTCAACTGTGATAATTTAGCAGATCATTAATCCCACTCTCTAAAGAAGGCTGTAAAGCAGAACTAAATATGCAAATCCTCTTGTGCTTTAAACTTGCATCTGTCTGTCCGTCCATCCAGCTATCTATCTATTGTAGTGGAATTCTCATAAGATGACTCTGTATTCTAATCCATTAATGGAGCTCAACTGGAGCATACAAGATTAAATAATAATTAAAAAAAGATTTTCAAAAAACCCCAACACAGAGGTCTCTGTACAGTGGGCACTCTCCAACTTTATGATCTCCACTGCACATGCAGAAAGGGGGTGCACCCATCACTGGGGGTGAGTAAATTAGCCTTTTATCATCACCCACTGACATTCAAACACCTATTACTGTAAGGCACAACTGCAAATGAGGTGGGTGGCCTCTTTCTAGTCCACTTCACTGCACTGCAATGCAATCTGGCATGACCTCCAATTCCTATTCAGGACAGTGAACACTGTGGTATCAGGGGGTTTGGGTATTCTGGCATGACTGCAGGTGGTATGCTTGCGCAGTAACTACCTGCACAGTGCCTGAGGCTAGACATTTTGCTCACATGAGCAATAAACTCTCTCAATCAAACATAACTGAGTGTATAATTTACTATTTGCAGCTATTCTAGCATGGAACTATTCCTGCTTTAACTTAGATTCTTTTAGGTTTTTCTTCTGGCTTTAAATCAGAATCCTAAATGAACATTTAAAAATGTAATGATCTTTGCTCCTTAAAAATTGCAGTATCAACGTCTATGGGGCACCTTCACAGCAAGCACTGCAGTGACTTTTAAGATGCAGCACAAATAAGACTGCTAACAAATGCGAAGTAACACTGCAGGTGAGAACTCAACACGCAGCCCTGGACCCTACCATACATATGCAATGTCCAGGTGGTAAGAATGTCCCCCATCTCCTGAGTGGGTCTGCAGAGCAGAATACAGGGAAAAGAATATGCAAAGCTCACAGAACCTAACCTGGTGGAAAATACCAGTTCCTGCTTGAACCACAGGAGCTCTGGAAGGCAAGAGATGCCTTATTTGTGTTCAGGGGAAAAAGGGGCACTGTGCAGATGGGGAAGACCCAGCTTCAGCAGTTTGTGTCAGAGAATAACAGATTTATTCTTGGTTGGAAAGCCCTGTGGGGAGTTGCAGCAATCTTAAGGCTGGAACTAACACTATCTCTCCAACAGCCACAGGACTCCACTCCTGTCTGGAAGTGCAGCTGATGCTCCCATATGGGATTTAGCTGCTGGCAGAGAAACTCTCTGATTTTCTACAGAAATCTCCACTCTCCTCCCTCAGCCACTTCAGTGTACTGTGAGGAGAGCTACTCATCTAGGGAGACCTAATGGACTGTGTCTGCCTCTTACACCTTTATAACCCTCCTAATTCCCTCACTGAAAAGCTCATGTCTAGAATATTCCTCTGAGAAGCTTTTGGTCTAAGGAACTACTTGGGCTTACAGAAGATCCCCTTCTGGATCCCCACTGCTCCAGCAGAATCTGGCACCATGCTATATGGAGCTTGCCACTGGACTTGGTACATTAGAATCCAACAGAATAGTGGTTGAGAACCGTGAATATACCCTGGTGTCTTAAACACAGACAAAATTACGTACACATGGTGTGGGGCATTTGTGTGCATGCATGTGTGGGCATACGAGAACTTTTATATTTTCTTATATATACAATAAACCTGCAAGCACTCCAGAAATCAAACATAATCTGAAATATCATCTAGACTTTTTTCCTTCTCTCCAGTCTGCTACAGGCAATTTCCTCTTCCCACTGTTCATGCCAAGATCCCCTGGGTTCAGCTCAGCTATTTGAGCTATACAGGAGCACAATTTGCTGTGCCCACTGGATGGTCCAGTGACCACTAGGCAATGGAACTAATGCAATACTTGAATCATTTCATGTCAGACATACAGGACAACACAAGCAATTGCTTTACAGTGGCCTATAAAGGTAAACAAACAAATGTAGATGGCTATTGTTTTTGCTACTGAAACCACAGATTAAAGTAATACACAAATATGGGCCTTTGGCATATTGACACTCCTTGCTAATGAAGCAGGACATGGCTTTTATTGGAGGTCTTTGATAAAACAGGAGAAGAAAAAATGTGTATATAAATATAAATATATATATATATATATAAAATCTGAAAGTAGACAAGATGCAGCTAGATTCACAAGTAAGAAAAGAAATAGTAGACGCAAGCACTATAATTAGTTTTGAAATTAATTTCAATATAGAATGACAATAATGCTAAACCAGCTCCTTAACCTCTGCTCCAAACAATGTGGCTATTATCTTCTGGTAATCCCATGGCTCAGGTCAGGAAGCACTGGGCTTTGTCAGTCAACAGTGATGTATGAACTCATATGGAGTTTTGTATCTTTACACTCTGTATCTATATACACATAAAGAAAAGAACAGAATTTGTTTATGGACAGATGGACGGAAGGAAGGAAAGAAGGCAGGCAGGCGGGAAGGCAGGAAGGAAGGCAGGAAGGAAGGCAGGAAGGAAGGCAGGAAGGAAGGCAGGAAGGCAGGAAGGCAGGAAGGCAGGAAGGCAGGAAGAATTCAGGAAGGCAGGAAGGAAGGCAGAGGAAGGCTGAAGGAAGGCAGAAGGAAGCAGGAGGAAGGAAGGAAGGAAGGAAGGAAGGAAGGAAGGAAGGAAGGAAGGGAAAAAACAAAAAATCTGGTACATATGTCTGCATAGCTTTTCTCCTACCAACTAAAATGGCAATAGAAATCCAACCAAAGCTGCAAATATTCAATGCCTAAATATTATTGTTGTTTCCTATTGTGCCTGGGTCTATTCCAATACGACACAGCTCAGAAATTAAAGATAGGAACAATAGGGACTTAAAAAAATTAAATCCTCACTCACAATGCACACAAACACATTAAGCTATTTATTTTTATGATATGTGTCAGCTCTGCATTGAGATTATTTCACAAATAACTCTGAATGTGTCCCATGCTCTATTTCATGCATGGGGTATTCAGAAGAACAAGAGTTTACTAACCAGACACCATTGTAACCACAAGAAATTATACCGTTAGGGTTTTTTTTTCTGCAATAGTTTAACACGATTTTAATTATATATGAAGTAAAATTTGAATAATTAGTTTTATAAAAAGCTGCCATTTACTTCAGTAAGTGTTTAGCTCTTTTCCTCAGAAAATGAATCACATCCATCCAAATTTCAGACTCACAACAATGAGCTGCTCAAGAATACAATGCAACCTATTCTGGAAGCATCTTCTCATTGTTGAAGACAAGGAGTTTACTAAGGGGACAGCAAAAGCAAGCAAGCAGTCTTACTTGGTCTGCTATCTAAAGGATCATCCCCAAATCCATCTACTTGGTGTTTGTGTGCCACAAGCATTATACTGAGGGGGCATGTTATAGATTACTACAACATACTGCAGAATGCTGCATGCAGTATGGCTGAAAGTGAAGTAGAAGAGCTAATAATTCTGCTCTTATAACACCAGCATAAAATGTACCCCTGCAAAGGGAAAGATTAGCATTAATTGCCTGTTGTCAAATTCATCATTTCCCACAATTTATTAGAAGTTTTGTGCATTGCAGCACCACCAGAACAAGTTTGTGAGTACTGCAGTACACCAATCTTTATTCTCCTTCTGGCAAATTAATGCAGATATTTTGCCTTATGATAATTTCTAATTAATAAGAGGTTTAGGAAAAAGTCCCACTCATTTGGATCTCCAGTGCTACTATCATTCATTTGAAATTCAACTCTTAAGTTGAAAAAAAAAAAAAAATGCAGCTCTCTTTACCACATCCCATTTATTGCAAGAATACTTAATATTAGTAAATTGGTCCCTTTGGGAATCTAAATGTAGGCACATATAATAATACAAGTTGAAAACCATAATTCTATCATAATCACTTCTCATTCTGTGTTGTTGGTTTTAGTTTGGGGGGGAGGATTTTTGGAAGGGAGGAGTTGTTAATTCAAAAAGGAGACTTCTGCACTGAGGATGTAGAGTAAGATTTGCCTATTTACATAAACAGTTTAAGTTTGAAGTGCAAGCTCATTCATGCTCAAATAACACTTTCACATATGAAATTCTTACATGTAAAGCTAGAGAGTTAAAAACACTTCTGCACTACAGATTCAGTTCAGGTAGTCTGTAAAATTTTCTGCATAAAAGACCTTTAGGTCAGCCTGAAAGCCACTTGTGAATGATTTAAAATATAGGAAAAATAATTCAAGCCTGTAGATCAAAGCCTGGGGCTATATTTTCAAAGGGTGTTTAGTGTACGTGACTCATGTGCGCAGTATGTTCTTACATCTTCCAGGTTTTTGAACAGTGGTAAGAACAGGCAATTTTAACTCATTCTGAGTCTGCAACTTTAATAAGTGAAAAAAATTGTGAGGTGGTCTCCGCAGTCAGCTAAACCTTCCCACGTAGCGCACTCCAGTGAGCAGGAAAGAAGGGTATGCGCAGGGGAACGACAACCGTGAAGAGGCTTAACCTGATTTCCTAGTTTGTATTTCCAGCCTTGCTGACGCACGCCCGAGAAGGCTGCTCGCAAGAGATCTGCCGAGGCGTCGCTGCGGGGATCTCGTCCCCTGCTACCTCCGCGGGGCAGGGAGCGTCTCCAGCCCGCCCCCATCACCAGGGGCCATTGCTGGGGGCCGCAGCCCGTGGCCATCACCGGGGACCACAGCCCGTGGCCATCACCAGGGGCTGCAGCCCGTGGCCATCACCGGGCCCACCGCCAGTGCCCACCGTCGGGGGCCACAGCCGGACCCCCAGCCCAGGGCCATCACCAGGCCCACAGCCTGTGGCCATCACCGGGGGCCATCGCCGGGCTCACAAGTCTGTCGCCATCGCGAGGCCCACAGCCGTGGCCATCGCCGGGTCTGCAGCCCATGGCCATCACCAGGCCCATAGCTGTGGCCATCACTGGGCCCACAGCCCGTCGCCATCAGTGGGATCATAGCCCAGGGGCCATTGCCTGGCCCACAGCCCGTGGCCATCGCTGGGTCCGCAGCCCGTCGCTATCACCAGCCCCACAGCCAGTGGCCATTGCTGGGCCCACAGTCTGTGGCCATTGCCGGGTCCGCAGCCGGTGGCCATCACCAGGCCCACAGCCTGTGGCCATCACCAGCCCCACA
>CM031860.1:48677753-48743089 GCA_018697195.1 Certhia americana | reverse complement strand
GGTGGCCATCACCAGGCCCACAGCCTGTGGCCATCACCAGCCCCACAGCTGGTGGCCATTGCAGGCCCCACAGCCTGTGGCCATTGCTGGGCCCACAGCCTGTGGCCATTGCAGGGCCCACAGCCCGTGGCCATTGCTGGGCCCACAGTCTGTGGCCATTGCCGGGCCCACAGCCCGTGGCCATTGCTGGGCCCACAGCCCGTGGCCATCACCGGGCCCACAGCCCGTGGCCATTGCCGGGCCCACAGTCTGTGGCCATTGCCGGGCCCACAGCCCACCGCCAAGCAAGCGCGCAGGGGCAGCAGCCAGCCCAATGCGCTCCTCGGAGGCACTTGGCACTAACATTTTAAAATAGGCAGGTTTTCCACAAGAGAAAAGGAGGGGAGGAGAGAGTATTGTCTTTCTTTAAAAGGATAGTACATTAGTGACGATGTTTTTTTGTTAGATCCCAGTTTGTCTAGCTGGGGAATTTATGGACTTTTAAAAATAGATTTTGCCAAACAATTGTGTGGGCAACTGCTGACTTGCAGTCTGCAAGATATCTTTCCGTCAGCCTCAGGAAGATTAAAGCAGGTTCTATTTTCATCACAAGGGAGCTAAGGATGTAGGCACAAAGGAGAAATTCACTTTTTGTCCACATCAAGCTGAGCCTCTTGCCAGACGATGCAGCATTCACTGCAACAATTGCCAACATAATGTGTTGCCTTCTATAGCTCCTTCAGGTTGAAGAATAGCCTTGTGCTGCTACATGTAGAGAGCAGGAGAATTTCCCAGTCCCTGGGTCTATAGTTTAACACCAGGACAATTTCTTTCCTAATTTTGCATGCCAAAAAGCTGACAGAAAAGTAACATTGGCATACAAAGGAGTAACATCTCCCTGCATCACATGTGTGTGGGAAAGAAAATAGAGAAGAAAATAAAACATCCTCTGAAAGATCACAGCATTATGTATTCTTGTATCTTCATTTAAGTCCTGATTCTAATCTCAGCAGTATGATGCTCAGAGAGAAAAACAAGTCATAGCCTGGTATCTACCCCTCTTAGATGGAAGAGGGGAAAAAGAGCCCCGCAGCATATCTGTACAAGACAAACCTTGCAATAAATAGAGCAGCAGAGATTCAGGAATGAAAATGATCTTCTCCATCATCAAATCCATGCCCCTGGTGTCACAGGCTACGATGTGATGCATTCCCTCTTGGAAAGCAATCACCAGCTTCCATAAGAAAAGGCCCCTGCTCCCATCAGCAGCAAGCTCTTCCAGAACTTCACTGTTCATGGTCTGAACTTTCTCCAATTTTCAACCTGCCTTCACTCGTGGCTAGTTTATATGCTTTTCTTCTTGTGGCAACATTGTTTTGTAGCTTGAACAGTCCTTTCCCTCTGTGGTGTTTATCCTTCTGAAGTATTTATGGTAAGCAATCAGATTCTCTCTCTGCCTTTGTTTTGCTAGGCTATCCGAGCCAAGCTCTTTAAGTCTCCTCTCACAAGACAGGCTCTCCATTCCTCTGATCTTCTTGGTACCCATTCTAAACTGAATTTATCATTTGTGCACACAAACGACCTGAATTGTACATAGTGTTTTTATGGGGTCACATCACTAAATAAGCCGTGGAAATAGAATAAGCAGAAGAGATATGGAACCAGATCTCTGGGATGTTCCTGTCATTCTTGAATACATAGACTCGTAAATGTATTTGGCATTTACTGCCTCAAAATAAAGACATAAATATATTAAAATGCAAGTATTTAAACAGAGATGGGATGCTTTTCCTTTGCTTAGCAAGGAAAAAAAACACCATTTTACCCTGAACATAAATGAAATTTGGGAGAAAAAAGTATACTGTGCAATCTACTAAACTTAAACTTAAACTTCCCATGAAATATCATCCCCCTGTTTATAAAAAAGTAAGGGTTCTATGCCACAGTTCCTATTTCAAGCCCTGATATATTTTGCATGAAGTGCAAAACGTAAAAGCAAACTTGGGGAGAAGACCAGCATCTCTGTGTTAGCAGCTGTATCTTTTTCAGTTTGATCTGACCTGTTCTACCGCTGCAAAAGAAGCAAACACAGAGACCAAAAAGCAGAGCAGCTCACCAACTTCCTGATGAGGCAGATGAACCTCCCTCACTTGCAAGCACACAAGAAACAGGGAAATTTAAGAGCCTATTACTAAGGGCCCCAAGCACAAAACTAAAGTAAACAAAACCATACAGGTAGGAATTCTATCAAGGTATGCCAAAAGTCAGCAGGATTTCAGTAACATCCCACATAAGTCTGCAAACACTTGTGCCAGTTAATTAGCAGTGGCATTAAACAAGAAAACGGACACTGAGCAGGACATTGGGGTTAACTTTACCCTATGTGATCTGTGCCATATGATCTTTTATTCCATCTGTTATCAACATACTTCAAGGGATTAATCCAATACTCATAATTTTGAATGAGCAGATACCATTTTGTTACTCCATATCATACTTCACAAGTTTCAAATATTCAGTGTCTGATTGACAGCTTGAAGAGGTGCCACAAGGTTAAATGACAGCCTATCAATTTTTCAAGGGCAAGAAACCCTTTATGAGACATTCAGAAGTTTTTCCTTCTAGCATTTTTCAATTGTTTGCCTAACCTAAACCTCAAGCATACACCAGAGTTTAAGGACATGCTGCTGTAACAGAAATCATCAGTCAACAATGAAAAAAACATCTCAGAAAGATGTACCATATGCCCATCCTGAAAACACACATCAATTATGGTAGTCATATGAGATCTCATCGGCTGTTTCTATGGTAGAGCCACTGCCATTAGCTACACCATGCCCAGTATTGGCACTTACTCCTGAACTCAAGCACAGCCCTACCGGCAGTTCTAGAGGGAATTTCCGTGGGCACCACAAAAGCACCTTGCTGCTCTAACCCTGATAAAAAAAGCTTTACACCACACCAAGGGCAGCACAAGAAAACTGATAGTTTTACTAGCCACAACAGTGCAAGGGGAAGCTAAAGCTGCAACAACCCGTGTGCTCAAGGAACTGGTCTGTGAGTGAGGGGAGCCAGACAGAAAAACACAGCCAGACACAATCAGTGCTAGTTTTCTTTATAGGAGGAGACAAGTGATTTCCTGGAATACATGCAAGTGCTTTGGAAAGGACCATCAGGAATGCGTGAACACTGCCTGATAGCTGGCAATGCCTGTGAGCATGGGACCCCCTCTGGAAGGGAAGCTGGATGGTGCCCCTTGTCCACCAGGTCTGGCATGCATGCTGGGCACTGCTTCCTGCCTCGTCCTGCCTGGCACTCAGACTGTATAGGACAGGAGCTGGACAAACATCAACAGCAGCTTTTTATCAGCTGCTGGAAATGGGGCCAGTTAGTATCAGCAAGTCATTAATCTGGTGTTATGTTGTAGGTCAAAATGTCCTTCTGTTTAGGCCTTATTGTCAAAGTCTTCTGCTTCTTCAGCATCATGATTTAGTGTTTGGAGCGATGTAACTTCATGTCACTGTCACTTTTGCTGCATGTGTTCTGCTCTTTGCCTCTGAGACATCTTGACACATTGATATACAAACCAGAGATGCAAAGATGGTTGTAAATACTGCACTAGAATCCATTCCTAAAGAGTTGAAGAGACTCTAACACAACTAATAGCACACATACCAGGAAGAGATTGATGTGAGAAATTCATAAAGAAAAAATATTGCATTAATAAATTAAGAGCTGCAACCTGTCTAAAGTTCAGCTGTATCGACTGTTAGAACATCTGAATGATTGCTATAATTACTGTAGATACCACTGCCACTTTGCAATATGGCCTCTTGTGCGTGCATTGTCTTTCCCATCTCTGCAGCAGCATTACAGCTTCAAGTGCAACTGTTGCTGAATTTAAGCCGGAGTGCCTGGAAGGCAAGTGCTGTATTTTATACTGCTATGCTTCTGGTGCTTAATTGGGTCCTAAACTAAATATGCTGAATATATACTTAATTAAATGTGCTAAAGAAATATTCTAGGTGCATTTAGAAAAGATTTGTTTGGTCAACTAAGATGTTTTGCAACTGTAATTGCATTATTGTTATTGGCATTTCTAAATCACTCTCTGCATTTCCTTTGGAATAAATGTCTTAGTAGCGCAACAGTATAATGTATTGCTATGCTACAAAACTGGAGGAACACATTATATATTCATGTACACTTGGCTTTAACCACTTACAGTATAACAATGAAGTAAGGATTATTATGCAGTAGGTTTGCTGAACCATCATCCTTTTAAACCATAAATATACTTGGCCTATACCACAACATCCACCCAGTAAGAAATTGGGTAAACAGAACTCACTTATATTTTGAAATTGAATGGACATTTAAAACTGAATTAACTGGGCAAATAATAGTATTTCAAAAATATAAAGTATAGTTGACAAACTATGGTATAACAGCCTATTTCTCTTGCAGTACAGGCCAGAGAGAGTTAGTATCACACATGTTTCTGACACCTATATATTAATTCAAAACCAGGTTTTGATAGTGGTCTTAAATAGCTAAAATTATAAAAAGATATAAAGTTCCTTTATATTAAATTTTCTGAAACATCATCCACACTGCAGCAGAGCAAGGGAAATCCAAATCCATTTTATCAGCTTCTAAATGTAATGTATGTTATCTCTGTGATAATATCTTCTGTCAAACTGTATCTAGGACATTTACTTTCTCAAAAACTACAATCAAAAACAAAACCAAAGAACACAGGACATTGGAACAGAAAAGGGATGGGCTTTAGAACAAACTGACTATACTGAATGTGGGTGCGGGGGGAAAAAGCATTTTTAAATTCTGCACTCTAGCAGCATTGTAATGTACAGGGATTTTCACTGTTTCTGTGTATTGCAGTTTTGGCAATAGGCAAATCCCAGGCATATGCTTGCATAACACAAAACATATTTGGTTTTAGCATTAATAATTTCTCTAATTACTTTTTTATCACTTGTGTCATGTTTGAATTTTTCCCTTACATCATTCACATTTTATAATTTCTAATCTCTTGAGAACCTTCTCTTCAATATTTTGGGGTATTTCACATGGCATGAAATACTAATAGCTACAATATAAATTAGCTGACAAGATTCAAGTTCAGAAGGCATGGGAAACAATCCTGCTTGATGTGGTACATCTCTTGATGACAGATCTGATTTTGTCAAGAGATTTGTTTTGATGGTGTCTGGGGGAAGGGGATAGGCCATGGCCCAGCCTAGCAAAGCTTTTAAGCACACACTTAACTTTGAGCATACGATTACTTTAAATTACTTCAATAGGATTATTCACATACTTAAATTGAATGCTCTTCTAGATTTCAGACCTTATGCATGGCACAAACTCTGTCTCTGCAGGGGCTCCTAAAATGCAGAAGGTATGTGGGAGAGGAGGATGAGGCACCTGTAGGTATTTGCAGGACCTCATACAACAGCCAGGTGAGACAAGGCAAAGATGTCTTTTAACATCAGTTGGAAGCTGCAGCTGCTTTCCATTGCTGTGATAGGTGCCTCCAGGGTGGTTTTTTTTAAGCCTATTAAAAATGTATTCATTGAAAGTCATCCTTTTGTAGAAATAGAGTTATTGATCAGAAATCTCTCTTTTCAAGTCACATTTTATCTAGACAAAACCCATTCTTCTTATGAAACTACTCACTTCCTTGTTTGGTACTGGATGCTTTTCAATAATTTTGGGATGGGGAAGTGGTACTTTGCCAAGAAAAGACAAAAAAAAAAGTCCATCTGCTGTTAAGAGGAAAACCTTGTCTGTGTTCAGATTGTCAGGACTTAGGAGTATTAAAAACCAAAAAAAAGAACACCCTTTTTTTTTTTCCTTTTGCTTAAGACAGAATAGCAACTCTATACTATTTCATGGCCAGCTTTTGATTCCTGATTGTCCACAGCAGCTCTGTTACACACTTGTGCAGACCTTGGCAGACCAAAGGCCGGATGGAGCTGGGAAAGGGAGCTGCCCTTTGAATAGACAGCACAACTGCACATAGGTTGTTTGGGGATTTACATGGCAACCTCTGTAACTATATTAACATGATTTTAAGGTGCAAAAAGATACCAACAATCCAAAGGGGGAGGAAAAAATCTTTGATGTTTCTTCAGCATCAGGATTAACACAGAACAGCAGTGTGTACATGGTAGCTTTCACAGGTAGAATGAAATACAAAACCCTTTTATCTTAATATATTTAATTTTTCCCAATGTGAATTACCATGTTGAAGATGGTTCTAAAACACAAAGACATGTAGCCATTGCTGCTCAGGATGGTTTAAAATCAGGCCTTATTTGTCTGTGTCAACATTTTAAAGTAGAGAGTATGAAGGCATTTGTTAATTGTGTATTACTGAAGATACCAGAAATCTGCAAAGATCTGTGAGCTCTTTCAGTCTTTACAGAATGTGCCAAAAGCCCATGTTGTATTCCCAACACCGAGACAGAATCACAGAGTTTTGCTGCAGTCTTGGTACTTTCACTACGTGTCACTGTGCATCAGCATTAGCTGAAGAACCAAGAGCAATGCTAACGGCAGAGAGGAAAGTAGAATCAGTGATTTTTTTTCTGAAACATTACATCTCTTTTCCATATATTAGGAAAAGGTTATGCTCCTTTTGCTCATAATTGTAAAACAAGAATGTTAATACTACAAAGGTTCAGCATAAATCAATTTCAAACTGCTAAATTTATTAGGCAGTGCTTGTAATGAATTATATGAAATGGGTAACAAATCCAAGGCCAGGATTTTTTGCTGATACTTTCTAATTATATCAAAAACACTAGATAACATTTATATTTCTGTTAAGAACTGCTAATTTTTTTTGCACCGTACAACCCTTGGATAAAACATTTCTTTATCTGCAGTGAATACTAAACAAAACTGATTTATACAACTAGAATTGTGTCTAAAATGAATAAAAGTTACTTATGATGGCATAAAATTCTCAAACTAAATTATAATTAGAATTTTTAAATGTGCTGGGGAGTTATTTTAAAGGCTATCCTAGATAACAGTTCTTACTACTCTTGTTCTTGTAATTATTGTTATTATTGGTATCAATATCATAATAATATACAAGGAAGGGCTAAAAAACAAAAAACAACAACAAAAAAACCCACAAAAACAACAACAACAACAAGAAAAGAACCAGAAATCCTTGAAGTTGCCTCGTTTAGGGGTTTTGGGTATGAACCAATGCCTGCTAAAGAGGTCTCAACAAATATTTCAGATACACTAATAAGAATGAATCAAAAGATCATGGTGATTTATTTTCAATTCTATAACAGTATTTTAAAAACTCCTGATATATTTCTATTATACATAAATATATATATATGCATTTCTAGTTCAGAGTTAAAGCTTGAACACAGCAGTCCACATCCCTTTAATTAAGAGATAGTCCAGCATGCTGGCTAGGCTTTCCCATATGAAGCAGATGGGGAAGCAGTCCTTTATAAGAAGGAAAGGAAGCAAAAAAGAAAGGGGAGGGGAGTGAGAAAATTTTTCTATCTGATCTAATGTTTTACTTTCATTCATATGTGGATATTTTAAAATATATTTTAAAAGATAGAGGATATTTCTGTTAAAATGCAAAGATCTAGGTATTTATATCTTGATGCACAGGAGTTGTGCAGAAATCTCAGGAGCTCTATTGAGAAGATACGTAACCAGTTTGTACCAGGGATGTGTCCAAAACCCAAAACTGCTGTAGCTCATTTACCAGTATTGGCAGTTATATGTTGGGCAGACTGACAGGAAGAATAAATGCAATATGAAGAAGTCTTCCTTCTCTGTCTGATCAGAGAAGGAAGGTAAATAAACAGCATCATGGTGATTGAAGGGGAGGTATCACACACCATGTGGTCATACAGAATGAACTCTGCAGAGAGTGAGAAGCTCCTCTTTTTGACAATGAACTAGGCAGGCAAGTGAGGGGACACCTGGTCATTTAAAATGCAGCAGGATTGGAATGTCACTCCCATTCGCCAAATTGCTGCTGTAGTTTGGAGCCAGAAGAAGTAAAATGTGTTTCCCTTATGCATTTCAGCTGTTATGCTGTATCAGAAGGCACTCTGGACTGGAAAGTGAAAACAAAGCATTGCACTGTATTGTTTTCCCACAGTTCCTACCAGCTTTCACACTGCAAAAACCCATCTGACAAATACTGACGTTAGTGCATTACCTTCAAATTAGGACTAATAAAGTCCTGTCCCAGCTTTATATAAAACAACACATACTTTTTTGGTAATTGCATAAAGCATAGTGTTAATTCCAGCAATTGCACAGGGAGATGACAGACTTGTGGATATGGTAACTACATCCAACCTGTAAAGCCCAGCAGGTACTGGTAATGAAGAAGAGCTTGCAGTTTTTCTTTGTCTGCCTCAACTCACATCAGCAATATACATCACCCATACAAGTCATTTCCTGCCTTTTTTTCAGCAGTTCTTTCAACTCCTCTGAAAGCTGATTATACGAACAGTGCCTGACGAGACCACTAGCACCTCACACAACCCTCTCATTATTCCTTATCCTCCCAGTCAGAACCACAGCATGACATTTTGGTGCCTTTGGCATCTTCCACCCAATGCTTGATGTGTCTGGGCTGCTCCCATCTCTTGCAGCACCTCTCATCTGGCCCTGTGGCATCATCCTGTGTACTCTTGGTGCTCCACTCAACCTACACTTCCATATGGCACTGCTACTTCTCACCAACAACTGGTCTCACTTAAGATCAGAAAGTCCCAGTTAAGTCTCTTTCCATGCACAGACACTGCTCACGCATTTTTGTAGAGAAAACCTCTTTGCTATTCAGCTGCATATTCTACAAGCAAATATCCAAATGCGATGGCATTCATCAGAGGGAGTTACAGGAAACATTTACACTAATTATGCTTCTGTCTAAATTAGTTACTAGTCTTAGATTATAGTTAAACTACCAGAAGGATTTCTAAAACAACAGATTTTTTTGCTACTTAGTGGTTTTTATCAGACAGATAATGGGAGACAAGAAATAAATAAACTCAGGGAGGTACAATTACATCATCTTACTCTTTCAGCATGATAAAGAAAATGGTATTCACTTCCCTCCCCAGAGTGCTATGAGGCTTATTCCATTAAGGTTTGTCAAGTGCTTGGTTGGAAGGCCTTGTAAGTGCATGGTGTTATTAGTAAATATTAAATAGAAAACCAGATTCTAATTATCAGGATAAACAAGCTAAGTTCTGCTTGGCAAAATGCACTTGGGAGAGAAACCCGAGACCACCAGTGTGCTGTAGTACTGTGCATCCTTATCAGATCCAACTCCTCTTAGCCTCCAAAGGATCAGGTTTGCTCAGGTGCAAACCCACCAGAAAGAAAATTCATCATCCCTATCTCTTCCCCAACACTGAATAAAAATTTTAGTCCCACTTTAGGGTGTGTTATGCATAGTAGACTGATGTAATTTTTTTTTCAGGCATGCCCACAGCTGTTCATCATCCTGTTCAGCTGGGACAGAAACACAGCACACAGGTAAAGCACACAGGACTCTGCTCCTTTGCATAGTGGGGATCTGCCCCTCTGATCAAGGTTCACAGTTTAATCTGTTACTGGGCTTGTGACTGCCTTGTCCTTTACATCCCAGCACCAGAAGCAAATTCCTGTTTCATGGTCTTTCTGCCTTTTGCCACAACAGAGAGAGAAAAAGATATCACCCTGTACACATTTCATGTCAGACAAAAGAGACATAGAAAGCACTTGTGTTACACTGCATTAATGAAGCATAATTAGAGATAAAACTGCACTTAGTATCATGTGTGGGTTAAGGTCTAAAATATTTTTTGCATTGATCGATCACTCATGATTAAAGCTAATGTCATCTGGTAGCTTTGGTGGTGGTTTGGGGTTTTTTAACTTTGCTGTCAAATCAAGCCTGTGCTGGGCACAGCCATCAGGGGCTTTACATCTTCCTGAGCATGCTATACGGTCTGATGGCATCTCTTGCATAAAAGGCAAAGACTGACAGGGCTTCAAAGGAGACACAATTGCTGCAGTAAAGAAGCTTCTTTCACATCAGGGGAAAAAGGTGGGGATGGATAAAGCTCTGGAAAGTAACAGCTGTGGTAGGTAGAATAGGAATCCTAGCAAAGATAGAAGGTCCTTCACAAACAGGGTCATCTAGTTTGTGGGGAGCGATAATTTTGCCAGCTTTAAATGACCTCTGAAGGGAGCCAGGCAATCTGTGTGTACAGAACTTCTCCCAAAGACTGCACACAATACAGAGGCCTCAGACTGTAGGTGAAGTGTATTAGCTAGTTCCTAGCCATGTATTTTGTTTGAAAGGAAAACTGCCTTCACTGTGCTCAGCATTAACAACTTGACCACTGCAAAGGCAGTTGGTTTTTTTCCTACCAGGAGGAAGATCAGAGATATTTTTAAAATGTAAATTCTGGATTACAGTGGCCTCTCCCTACTGGGGACTACTTACTGAAAAGCAACATTTGCAAGACTGGTGGTTTGGGTTTTCATACAAAAAATCCCCTACTAGAAACAGAACTTGAAACACCAGCAAAACAACTGGGTTTTTTGAAGCACAAACATTGAGTGTAATGGCTTGCAACCTTTCTACCTCTTTCCCAAAATCCTAACAACAGGCTGAATTCAAACAAACAAACAGACAGACAGACAGACAGACAGACAAACACCCTGTGAAGACATAACATCGGACTCCATCAATAATCTGCACCAAGTGATTCTCAGCATGGAAGACACTCAGCCACACCCCTTCCCAAGTGAGATGGAGGGAGACTGGGAACACCCAGGCACACCCTGATAGCCAAGCCAAGTTGCATGGAGTGCTTGGTTTTAAGAGAGAAATCGCCACGGATGCCCATTTATTATGTTCTCTATTCATACAGTAGCTATAGATTCACTACAGCCCTTGCAAGCAAGCCCTTGTTTTGCAGCTACAACATGAGCTGAGGCATCCTGAAATGGTGGCACTATCTCCTGCTTTTCAGAAACCACCTTCCAACACTGGAAGCAGCCTGAATCCGGAGTATGGACTGAATTGGAACCATGCAATTTTTAATGCGTCTACTTATTGAATTTTTAATCTGCAGATTATTGACTGTATGGACTGTAATGGCTTTGAACAACAGGGTGAGTGTGTATGCCAGACATCTGAAGTAATTCTATGTGAAAAGAGATGGCAAATTGCTGGAGCCTTTAATTACACAATTATTTAATAGTATTAAGGGCGGGCCTGAAAAAACAGAATACTCTCCCCCTACACATTTATCTACATCTCAATAAAATGAAATATGATTTGTGTGAGGGGAAGGGAGCAGTGGCTCTGAATATATATACTGGTATGCAACAGCGCTGAATGGGTTGGTATGGAAAGATAGACCATAAAGAAGTGATGATTTCAGTCCATGGTATTTTAACACTTTTTGCTTTTGTCATCCTATAAACTCTCAACATCAAGAGGCCATTACATGAAAAGTAATTAGTTTCTGACCTGCCTTTTTCTACACATATGAAGATCATAAAAAGAATGATGCTGTCACTGATCCTCACATCTGTCTGCATATTGCGTGCTTTATAGATATAGGGCCTACTGCTGCCACAGAAACAGAGACTCCTAGGTTTTTTTGGGCAGGCTTTTGACAGCACATTCAGCACGCAAATCAATTCTCAGTGAAGCAGCAGCAGCCATGGGCTGGCCTCTTCACCACAGCCAGCCCGTGTCATGCCAGGCGCTCCTTCCCTCCCTGGCAGCAGGGAGCTTTTCTTTCCTCATGATTTATTTGGAAACAAAAAGAAACAACATCCTGTCATCAAACATCAGTAAGGCGTAATTGTTATAGTTATGTTTTACCTACCACAGTGAATGTTACTACCGTGTGAGGATCACAAATATCAAACCTCCAGGAATGTCACATGAGAATGTCATAAGTAAGCCTATGTCTAAAATAAACACTCACAAAAACCCTTCTCAAAATCACTCTGTCTACCTACATGCAAATACATGTTACTAAGGGCTTTTTTTTACAAGATTAGAGAAATAGAATTAGAGAAATTACTTGTGGAAGAAGTCTGTTATTTCAGGGGCAAATACAGTAACTGTGCAGAGCTAATATTTTACCATGACTTCTCTCAGACTGGTGCTGTTGGAAGAAGCCCTGAATATCGGCAAGCTACAGCTCAGCTGAAACACAGTGCAGCTGCTCAGGACATGCTGCCATCAGAAACAGGTCTGAGGCCTGGCTCTACTCTTTCATGCCACTGACTATGAGCCTGACTCGTATTTCTATTGCCCTTTGCCAACAGCCACATCTCAGGCAGGGAATTCAAAGCTCCATGATAAAAAGCACCTTAGCTAAAATTTAAATAAACTGTGCCCAGCAAATGAATTTAAAATGAGCAAGTGTCAATGGCTGCTTTAGATAGATTTTTTCTCATTCCTGACCAGCTCATGCATTTAGGAGTGTTGAAAGAAGACATAGGAATATGTACCTCACTGGAAACGGAAATGGCATGCAGCAGGACAGGGCTTGCCTGTGCCAGAATGAGCCAGAGAAGGGAATTTTACAAATTTCTTTCAATGTCAGGTCCTTAACTTTTCAGTGTCAGTTCTGTATGCTGAAGTTTTGTTTCATGCCCTATATATATTCCCCTTTCATAGAGAGAAGGCTGGTGACTGTGCTTACTATTCTTGGAGTGCTGTCGTGAATGGGTGGAATACTAAGAGAACCACATCTGAAAATGTACACTCACAACGTCTTATCAGTATTGGACATACATAATTTTTTCTTGCAAAGTTTTTGCTATGAAATTGGTTGTCACACAAATTCATGTGCTTCTCCTTGCTGGTTTGTTGGTTTTTTTTTTTTTAAACCCGCTACATTACTATATTTTTTGATGTCCATTTTAATGTTCCTTAAAGATAAAGCCAACCGTCTATACTAAAATTTCATGCACCCTTTTCTTTGGTTGAACAGAACTGCATTCTCACTACACTGTAGTATTTCACATACATTTCAATAACTGGGTACACTCCACACGGTTGAAAATAGCCACCTGTAAGCATGCAATATTTCTGCCTTAATTGAATGCAAATAGAACCTTCCCCAAGCCACATTCTCTAGGCAAAAGGAAGTGTGTGCTCCTTTGACGTAAAGCACCACTGTTTAATTTGCGACTGTGGGAAGTAAGGATGGTTTAGTCAAGTAACTGAAACACTGGCCTTTGCTTTGGTCTGTCCTTGGAAAACTGATATCTAAAATTGAAAGGAGTTTCTCTCAGCAGAAATTTTTGATAAATTGTAATTTTTTGAAATAATAATACCATAATTTATCTATTTACACAGAGACTTAATGGAATGGTTTACAGGAACAGAGTGTATGGAAGCTTGAAGTGTTCGTGGAGAAACACAACCTGGGGACTAGCACTGATGGTCCACTAAGCATACTGTTCTTTTAGTGAACTCTATTTTGGAGCTGAAAATCACTACAGATTTTCAACCCACTATAAATGGGACAATGGCAGCAATAGTTTGCAGTTTTGTTTGAAAACGTGAACTATTATTGATTACATGTGGAAATGCTGAACAATGAACCAATAACTTTGATTGATGATAACATTTTAATCTCTCGAGTTGAGCAAGGTGCTCAACCAAGCCTTTGCTTGCTCCTTGCAAGACTCACGTGGAAGTGACTGGTGCAGAGTGTAAAGAGCTGCAGTGCTCAGAGCCGAGATCTAGGTAAAGCAAAGCAAAAGAAACCACCAAAAATATGCTATTAAGTGTGCTGAGGGTCTGAAAATGAGGATTTTGAGCATTGTGCATATTGGAGTTCTTTTTGGAGGGTGGCTGAGATGACACCAGCTTTGATAAAGCAGGGCTAAGAAAAGATGTACAGGATTCAGTCACAGAGGAGCAATACGCAGATGCCTTCCAGAAAAATTTTATGGTAAAGGACTTGGAGTAAGCTGGCCACCACTAGGTCCCAGGACGGTGATGATGATGACAATTATGATATTAATAACAACACCATCAACATCATCAAATTCTTTATTACAGAACAGATACTAAAGTAACCAAAGCAATCTAATATGTAAGTGTAAGTTGTTTTCTTTAAAAGCAAAGAAGGTGAGAGCTGATTCTGCATCAAGGCATAGCTACTCTGATTTCAGAAAATAGGTACATTACACACAGCAGTCCACAAAGCACCTGAGAGAAACCATGAGAAACCAAAGAATTAAGACAGCTGAAGCACAATGGAAAGACACAGTGCTCTATTAATAATGCTCACCTTTAAAGAAGCATGATAGGACCATGGCATTTAATATCAGTGCTTATCACAAGCATCTCAAGAGATTTCAGCTCTTTCAATGTATGTCTTACAAAAGAAACACCACTAAAGAGTGCTGACTTCAATGTTTTCCTACTGCTAACAACTGCCTTTCAGGCAAGATCCCATGAAGCTCTCCTCTTCCACATTTAACTGACTGTGGATTTTGACGTTTAATTGAATGGGATTCAATAGCAGGAGCAAAGAGAGTTCAAATTGTCCCTTTGGGGATTCTCTCAGGAGAAATTACTCATTCATGCCATGACATTTTGAGGGAGTATCATAGTGTCATTTTGGACACAATGTCATAACTTAGACAGAATAGATGGAAACATCAATTACAATAGAAGAAAGGGTCTAAAAATTCAAGGTTTACCCTGTGTCCCTCCTTGCACAGGGAAGTCCCAGTCTGAAAGTGATTGCTGTGCATCTGAAGTCACTACATGCATTCCCCACTGGCTCAGCACCATCACCCGTGTCAGGGTCACCTGCCAGCTGTATCCTGCTGACTCCTGTTCACTCCAGCCACTCCAAAATCCTGCATGGCAGGACAGAAGACAGCAGTGCTGTGGAAACCAGTAGAGTAGGAGACTGTTATTGTCCGGGTCTAGCCCTTTCCCACAGCACAAGATTGTAATACAGAACTGATGTGGACATGGTGGGTAGAGAGGTATGATGGTAGCACAGGGCGCGACTAGAATGCAAAACCCTTCTATACACAGATGCACATGAATAAGTATAGTACATGTTTACATAAATATGTTTATATGTATATATGTATATATACGAAGGGTCCAGACAGTTATTTTTCTGATTCTACATCATGTGCTGATACTGAATTACATTAACAATACCACTCTACAGTATAACATTGCATCCTAAAAACACGAAAAATAAATCTGGAAAATAAGGCAAATGCAGAACTGTCATGGGAAGGCTTGGAGTTTGAGGCCTTTAATACAGGGATACAACATCTCAGAGACAACCCACCAAGATCTGTATGTCCTTTGTGAGGACAAAGGCTTGGAAACCTTTCCAGAAATACTCCTTGCATAGGCGATAAACTGGGAGGTAAATGGGAAGAGGAATGTCCTAGCAGGTTATGTATGGCTTGATGAGAAAGTTGACTCAACATTAACCTGCATGTAGAAGACTGTATCATAATCCCCTCTCTCTCTCTCTCTCTCTGTCTCTCTCTGTCTCTCTCTCTCTCTGTGTCTTCAACCTATCTGACTTAATTAAATATAAATGCAAATAAGAACCAATTGTTTTCATCACAATTAAATATGTTAAAATGAATCCATCTGGTTATGTGGTAAACTTCAAGGAACAAGAGTTTAAGTTTGCAAAAACTTAAACCAGTGCTAAGCGATGCCCTTACGTATAGTGTCTGATTTTAAATTGCTGATTATTTTTTGTACATTATTTCACCTAACATGTAAATTTTCCCTTTTCATGTACTACAGCTGCTATGCCAACATTAAAAAGGCATTAAACATTTTGCCACAGTGCACTGAATGGCATACATTAGAAAAATGTCAATGAACATTTGTAGAAAGGCTCTTTCCAAGTTGAATGGACTGCCCAGTCCCACTGCCACCCATCCTCCTGACTGCCCCACTGGCAAGCCAAGCAGTGGGAACCACCAGAGGACAACATGCTCCTGACCTCCATGAGCAGTTCTTTGCAAAGAGCTAAACCAGAAAAATAAACTTTCACACTAGGGCTTTGTATTCAGGCTATTATAATTATTCAGTTTTTCAGTTACTGCTGCCACTTAAATTCATTTAGCAGTAGGCTTTTTTAGATTACAGTCCAAGTATTATCAATGTGTTTTTTGCACAGAAGGTTACAGCGGTTTATTAATCCATCAATGGGATCCCTAAAAATATGATGAATATGCTGTATGAAATGCCATTCTTTATACACTTTAGGAGGTTTGGTAATTAGTACTTCAAAACATTATGACTGTATTAAAGGTTTAAAAAATACTTGTACAGAAAAAAATCCCGGAATCACATCCCTGAAGAATTCTGTTGAATTAGAACAAAACATTGTAAATCTTACCACCTGACAACACTACTTTTATGAAATTAGTCAAAAATGCATGTTATTTGCAAAAGTTACAAAAAAAGTGTTGGAGTTAGGATTTGATTAATGAGAATGTGTCTAGAGCAACTTCATATTGCTGTGGTTTCTCAGAGTCATGTTTCAGACGTACCTGAAAGCTGGGAAGCTCAGCTATTTTCCAAAGCCTCTTTTTAAAAGAAAACAATCTGACAGGGCTGCTTGCTCAATACAGTGTGGCTATGAACCGGGAGAGGCTATGAAACACATTATAGTTCACTTTTTTTGGATGAAGAGAGGCTCTTCAATTATAGAAGTGTAAACGGGTGAGGATTGAATCACGGCAGTGAAAGTCCCATAAATACATGTCTCATCACTCACTGCACACAGTGTGCAGATACAGCTGCAAGCAACACCTTGCTACAAGATGAGAGAGAGTTAATGCTATCCACCCTCCTGCACAGCATTCATGTTACATTCAAAGGATAGCACACTCCTCTGAGCCTTGTTTTAAGAATACCACTTACTGTAGCACTGTGCCAAATATTTTGGTTGATATTTAAATAATTCATGAATGCTAAACTCATCTCTTTTTTTTAATAGAAGAATAAAACCGTCATATTCAGAAGCTGACCTTTTTACTCTGCTATATAAACCCATTAACAATACAGAAAAACATATCCCCAACATAAAAAGCTTTGAAATATCAATTTAAAGACTACTTTCTGCTATGTCCTTTATTATAAATGCTACCAAGAAAAAAGCAGAAACCAAAAATCAATTTTTAATATATTTCTTCCTACCACAGGGCATTGGAAACATTAATGGTTTCTATATCTACATGGCTACTCTTACAAGCTCTGCTCTTCCCACATTCACCTTTAAAACATGATTAATGTATGTTTGCATATATATTTGAAGTACTTCTGGATGTAAATTAATTAACAATAACACAGTATAAACAAATTTCCCATTGTTTGATTACCCAGAATAACAGTTTGATATTTATATAGCTGCTGCAACTTAGGCAAGAGAAAATGTTGTGCATTTTTGATTAGCTAACTGGATTGCAAACAAACCAGGAATCCAGGCAGGAACCAGACTTTCAAGTGAAGTTGTGAAACCACTGTTGTTCTGCAGAACTCAAGTACCTCTAGTACTACTTTTGGGAAAGTTTTCTGCCTTTAAACTTCCCATGGTCAAGGAACAACTCATTAAGTTGCAGAAGTTCCACTGAAAATAGACACCACAATAAAATTATCAAGCAGGAGCTAAACTGAAGGGAGTGTTTATGAGCAATGGCTATGAACAGCCTTGTGCAATCTGAGTGTTGAAAAACTCCCTTTTTCTTTTTTCTGGTGCTTCTGAAAAGTCTCCCCTTTCCATCATAAACCCATACACACAGACACTTTTGCATAATTTCTAAATTCCATATTTTAAATTAAATTTCATCCCATTGTTCCCAGTTACTCCAATTTCCAGGCTTTCTTCAGCACTATTGCTCAACCCACTCCATCATGTTTTTGGAGACGAGGGTGGAAATTTTCTCTGTAATCAACAAAGAGAAGTAGATGCCTTTGAAAGGCTGCACAGAGGGAGATTTGGATTAGGAATCTAATTAATTAGGGATTAGGAACCTAAATTACATGGACTTCTCTTCTGTTCATAATGCATGTATTTACTTCATGAGGACTAGTTCACTATGTGCTTAAATCATGAGGGTGAGATATAATCTAGATACTTTTCCTAGGTTCGCATCATGTCCTCTACCACAGGTTTCATGAGACATTTTTCTTCATCTCTTTCCTAATCAGCACTATGGTATATATGTGTATGTTATTAAAATAATATCACATGCAAATCAGTAATATCAACCTTGGCCTAGAAGTAGCACACTGGACTGAAAAGCAGAAAAGACAAGTGGAGAACATTGAGAGGCTGTGAAACCATTGCAGAAAATCATTAATCTATGTTTGCTTGGGCTTCAGATTTTTCCCTTTACCTTTTGTTACTTTTAAATAACATCCTTTTCACATTGTCCCACATTCAGAAGTCTTGGTCAATCTAATGGCTGGCTTGTGGGAAAGACTAACCCTGGTATTATTGGAAAAATCTATGTGAAAATATCAGTATTTCATAAATATACTGTGATATTATTACAGTAATACTGCAATATTAGAGAAGCATTAGAGAAAATTCTTCTGTACCTGTAAACACATCATTTTAAATCCACAATGCAAAAGCCTCTTCTCCAATCAACTGGAACAGACTTGGCTCCACAAATGCAAACTGGATAACTATTACTCTTAACATATTAAAAAGAATCAATGACATAACCAATTTTAATATCATATGAAAATCATCAAAGCATGTCATGTCATTTTAAAGTGTTAAAACAAACAGCAGAAACCTACATGACCATGAAAAGTGGTTTTGTTCCTTTTTAGAAACGAGAGCAATCCTAGGGATTTACAACTAATTGTATAGTTTCAGCACTGAATAATTGGAGTAAGTAAAAGTCTATTTGAACTATCTCACATTTGTCAGGTCAGTGCTGTCAGCTACAAACTCCAGTCACAGGGTCTCACAGTTGCTTTCTAAATACTGTTGCATACTGCAAATACTTTTGGAACACCTTGGTGCATCACTCTAAGTTAAGAACAGACTTGTCCCCAGTTTTAAAATGCAGATTTTATTTTTGCCATGATCCCTGTCAAGCTGCAGGCATGGGAATATGCCTCTGGGAAATCCTATTAAGCCCCTGTAACAGAGACCTATCTCTGACAGTAAGAAGGGAGCAAAGTGTTCCTAAAACAATGTGGAAAGTGTGAATTCTCTCAAGAGAAAAAAGATTTAATACACTTTTTCATGTTAATCGTTGCTACCTATTGATGTCCTAAACCTGCTGCTGAATATTAGGGAACTCAGAGCAAAAAACCATAAGGTAAAGCTTTTACCAGCATGTATCTGAGCATTAATTGAAATGCCTTGAGGCAGAGGAAAACTGCTTCTGAAACATTTACATGAGATGAATGGAGCTTGGATAAGGGAAAAGAAAAGGGGGTATTCACAATAGTTTTCCTTATAGCTATCCCCATCAGTTAGTCTTTAAATAAGATGACTTATTTTTACTTAAATTCTCAGAACTAAAGCCCTTTGTAAAGAACCGCAAGATCTGAGAAAATACAGCTGGATGAAACACCCCAGAACTATTTTTAACAAAATAGTGCTTATAGGATTGGTCTTTTTAATGACAGGTTTAAAAGGCATTAGTTTGGGTTTTTTTTCTATTGGAGACTCTCACAGAGTGTTTCTCAGGGAGTCTTTGGGGATACGCAATTTAGGTACATCATCCTCTGTGTACAGTACACAACACCAAACACACAATTATGACTGAATCTTAATCCTCCTTCCACTCTATCATCTGAATAATAACCTGTGTTATTACAGAAAACAAATTTTTACTGCAAATGAGGTCATATGCCAGGATAACTTCCCCTCATTCCATTCTGTCTGTAGTCCTGGTGAGCCACATCAAGTCCCAGGTATCATGGGAGACACAGCATGGGAAGCCTGCCCCAGTTCCCTGTGGGGCAGATGCCTTGCTGCTTATCATGGAAGGATGCTGAGGGACTGGCTGGAAAGCACTAACTCCTACCCCATCCAAGCAGACTTTGGGGAGGAAATTCTAATTTTTTTTTTTTTTCTCAGAAGGGGTGTGTCACCCACTGAAGTGTAGTAAGTGCTATCTGCTGGCCCCTGATAGCAGGCAAGATTTGAGACCATTAAGGTTTGGGCAGCCTACATAGGTTGGTCTCCCCCACATGCTTTTTAAGTCTGTTTTTCTAACTTCTCCTGTCACTTCTCTTGTCTCTAGCATGTTCAACACATACCCATATGTCCATGGCACAGCTTATGGGAATGGTACTGCCTGGGTTAGATTTGATGTGACTGGAAGCTTTAAGGCCAAGATTGTAAAACTTCTTGGAGGCAAACTTGTGATTGTACTTAGCACAGGGAGACTTTCCATAGGTCCTGGCACCAGGATCCCAGCAGGGTCCTCCACCCCCTGGGGAAACAAGGCTCTGAAGTTGTAATCTGACTTAAAAGCTCCCAGCAGGGAACTCGTTCTCCTCCCAACCAACTCATTGCCATAGAAGTTTGCTCCTGAGGAAGAGTGACCCATTTCTCCTCTGAATTTGTTGGGATCATCTTTTAACCCTGTCATCTCAGCTTGCCTTTTTCACCTCGATTAAGGAGCTGTCCGCTATCGAAGGCATCGTCTTCAGGTAATACCTTGTAGACCGTCATCACATCATCTCACATCCTCCTCTTGGACAAAGTAAGCAGAATGAGCTTCTTAAGTCTGTAATTGTAGGACCTATTTTCCAGAGATTGAGTGAATTTGCTATCAACTTTAATGCTGTCAGGATTTACTCTCAGAGCCTCAGCTGGGGTAAGTTCTGTGCTCAGAGGTCAGAAGAAAATGTAGCTAAACCATTGCTGAAATTTTCTGATTCCAAATATCTCCTGCAAATCTCTCACTGTACACTTACTATTTTGCAATATGCTTTAATTAAGGCTTAGCAATCAGAAGGAAAAAATCTTCGAAGTTTAACAATTCAATAGTGTGTGAAAATGTTAAATGCTAGGCCCTTTTGTATAAGACTTATTCTGTTCGTTAACAAATTTTCAATATATGAAACAGTTTGCTGAAAGCAGACAAAGAAAAAAAGACTGGTATGGATAATGCCTTCGGCTAGCACACTTCTTAAATTCAGTTATTTACCAAATGTTATGCTGGTGACAATGAACTACTTGGCAAAAGCCAGATAATAAATCATATAAAACTATGCGCCAGTGCAACCTTAAATTTTGCATTTTAATTGTCTTTAAACAGATCCTGCCAATGTTATAGCTTAAAATATGCAATATAGTTCTAGATAACAGTAAAACAGAGATCAGAAAAGAGCAGCAAGAATTATGGTTGGATTTGTTTCCTCCCAGGGCAGGGCAGTGCATTTTATGCCTCTGAAATAGTGAGTGGGCAAAGTGGAGCCTTCCCAGTACCTCCAGCTGGACAGGTCCCTAAGTACAACTCCTGTCTGGAGTGGCACTTGGCAGGAAAGGACATGCAGGAGTCTATATAATGGATATTTCATGGTTGAAGAACTCAAATCAAAGTTTTACACGCATGTGACAAATCAAACTAAAGATCTTAATATTTGAGAAGCTTGGGGCTGCTTGATTTCTCCAAGAGTTGGGCAGAGAGCTATATCAATACAGTATACCTAAAGCATATGGAACGAAGTATAATGCACTAACTGTGGGTTACATTTATAATGATATTTTTGGACATAATTTTTTCATGTTTTTGTTTGGTTTTGTGAGTAAGGAGGTATTTGTGCAATCCTGCCTGGGTCCTCATAAACATATGCTACCCAATCTAGTTTTCTAAAGCACTTGTGTACTCTCATAATCAACTAAACTTGATACATTGGAAGAAAAAAGAGGTCCAAAACTTCAATACAAATGCTATATTATGTATCCTAATAGCTTTACTGCTGAGAGACTGGTATTTGGTTTCATTCTTCATAAAATTTGTATTGATAATTACTTAAGCTATACTAATGACTCCCACATATGACTTTTCTAATAATCTACAAGGCATGAAATCTACTATTTGTGGTAAGACCCACCCATGAAATCAAGCAACTTTGTCCAGGATTTTTTAATTAATACTGTCATAAATATTATGGTAAAGTATGCAATGTAAATGCAATTGTACCTAATACCCACAGAGTATGTATTAATGCAACCATTAAACAGAATAGTACTGCCACAACATTAATACATTTTAGATTATAGTAGCAGAATTAATACACATTAGGTTACAACATTTTCCTACAGTAATTACTGGAATACTACATTATCTATAAGAAACTGCCATCTGCCTTCGAGAGCCCAATTTATCTACCCTTTCGGAGCAGCAGGAGCACAGTGTGCCTCTCTGGAGACAGAGCTCCAGCTGAGGAGCAGCAATAGGCATTTCAAGAAGAGCCACAGGTTCATGGGCCAGTGTTTTGGTGATACTGACTCTTTGGAGCCATGTAGGTATCACTGACATGGGAAGCTCTTTGGGAAATGTTTCCTGCTGAAGCAGTCTCTCCTGGGAGCTGTGGATCCTGGTACTTCTGTATTCTCTAACTTCTGTTCTCAGCTAAGAAAATCTGATGAAAATGCTGGAGGACAGGACAGGAGGAGTTTTGCTTTGTGATGGTGAGAGGCAAAGGCATTTTCAGATTAATTTACCTGATTAATGTTGATCCTGATCAATGAAGATGATGAAAGGCCATAAACTCCTTCTGAGATACTCAGGGCTTTCCAGCTTACAGAAAAAGCATAAATATTCATTTCCCTAATAATGTAAACTGAAAATCTTCATTTGACCAGTTTTAAGGGCTGCCCTAAGTCCTGGCCAGAAGCAATCTCATTCCCTCTGAATTTCAGTTCTCAGGAAAAATGAAATGACAACCTGATGGGTCTGATGGGTCAGCCCTTTTGGGACTGAACTGAGCATCTCCTGCCGCCAAACAGAGGGTCTTTGTTTCTCACTTCATGAAATGGAGAATCTCAGTCCCACAGAGAGTATGTTCACATATGTATGTTCACAATGGAATAGTGAACATACATATGCTAATTAATTGGAATTCTGATTATCTCAACTGGAAAAGTAAAAACCAGTTTTCACAAAACTACAGGAAAAACACTCTTTTCAATACAAAAAATTTTTCTACTTGCAGAAAGTGTGCAGAACATGAAGAAATACTGGGATGAGCCACATAAAAATTCTAGGAAGGTAAGAAGTGTGTTACATGACCTGGAGAGTCAGGTTCTCCATTCCAGCATCTCACATTCCCATGTTTGACTCCAGTTATTTTTATGTCCCTCTTTTGTAAGACATCCAAATCAGTAGCTCAGGATTTTCTAGTGCCTGCAAAATCTTGCATGATATTAAAATGCTAGACATGTGCAAATACCATTAATTACTAACTGAAGTAATTTTTCTTCTGGGTCTCTCAGAATATCTTTTGACTTCCATTTTCTAGATGAGTACTTCTTAAATGAGCACTGCATTTCCAGAGCAGAAATGTGATGGGGCTGGGCCAGCTCAGGCATGGGCTGGGCTGTAGAGAAAGCTTTATGATAGAGGACAAAGCTTTGCTACATCTGTGATTTACCCCTTGCACTGACACATCCTTCTCCACTTCCAAAAGGGCTATGAAACAGATCTCATTCCTTCCTCCTCTGAAGAGGCAAGTAACCTCAGGCATTCCTCATACAACTTCCCCTCAAGGCCCTTCACTATCTTTGTTGCCCTCCTTTGCACATTCTCTAATAGCTTCCTATCTTTCTGATGTTACAGTGCCCAGAACTGCACACAATATTCAAGGTGAGGCAGCCCCAGGTCAGAGCAGAGCAGGACAATCCCCTCCATTGCCCAGCTGGTGATGCTGTGCCTGATGCACCCCAGGACATGCTCAGCCCTCCTGGCTGCCAGGGCACTGCTGGCTCATGTTCAACTGGCCATGGGCCAGTACCCTCACATCCCTTCCTGTTGCCCTGCTTTCCAGCATTTCGTTCCTCAGCCTGTCCATACATCCAGGGTTACCCCATCCCAGGTACAGAATCCAGCACTTTCACATGATGAACTTCATGTGGTTGGTGATTGCTCAGACCTCTGATTTGTTGGGGTCTCTCTGCAGGGCCTCCCTGCCTTTGAGGGAGTCAACAGCTTCTCACAGCTTTGTATCATCTGCAAACTTGCTCAGTATCCCTCCCAGTCCTGTACTGAAGTAATTTATAAAGATGTTGAAGAGCACAGGGCCAAGGATGGAGCCCTGTGGAACCCCATTAGTGTCAGGTCACCACTCTGATGTGACCCCATTCACTGCTCCCGACCTGTGAGCCAGCTGCTTACCCATCTCATGAAGTGTTTATCCAGCTGTGTGCTGGACATTTTGTCCAGAGGAATTCTGTGAGATCAAAAGCTGTAATGAAATTCAAAAAGATTACGTCAACTGGCTTCCCTTGATCAGCTAGGTGGGTTGCCCTGTCATAAAAGGAAATCAGATTTGACAGATTTGAAGATGGGAAGCTTCCAGGTGACCTACAGCCAGTCACATTCACAACACAAAGACCCCACTTCACCAGCTCCTTCTGAAGAGAGAAAAAATCAGAGAGAGAAGGTGCGCCCCTTTAACAGACAGATATAATTAACTATTCCAACAATTTATCAAGGTTTCTCAGGCATTTCCAACCATGGCAATTTTAAATCAAGGTTGGATACTTTATTTCTGAAATAAATGCTCTTGTTCAAACAAGAATTATTTCAGGGAAGTTTGATAGTATATGTTGTAAGACGAGGTCAGACTAGATTATCCCAGTATTCCCTTCTGGCATTATAATCTATGAATCTATAAAAGAGAAAGGATTTAATTGATGAAGTTTAGCCCCATTAGCCCCTCATTACCGGATGACATTCTCATCATTACTCCCTGACTCCAAATGACTATAGATCCAAATTCAACCTTTTCTCTTCCATTTTATATACATTTTATATCTATGATATACACACATGGTTTCAAGGGATTATAAAATCCACCCTTTACCTATCCCCTGCATAAAATACATGGAAAACGTTAGAGATTTCAGAATAACCCAATTTGCAGGGCTCTGACACTTTTTTCTCAAAAGTAGGGAGGCAAGTTTCAGTGGATTTCCAAAACAAAGGAAAGGAAAATTGATTCAGACTGGAAAAAGACATCCAGGAATTGGTGTAATCTGGGGGTTTGCAGTAAATCAGGTGCAAATGCCATGTCCAGGTAGATGATATAAGTGATAACCTTAAACAGACATCCTCATCTGGATATGGAGGTAATCGTAACACCATAACAGGGAATAATGATTTACAACTCATTGCTGAAGCCTGGTTTACATTGTTTACATTTCATTGAACTTTTGTTGAAGTCTGGTTTGGGATATCATGTATATTCTCATCAGCAATTTTCGTATATCCATTTTTATCCACTCTCCCCCTCCAAGTTTGCAAAAGAAACCAGGAATAATGGAAAGTCTTCAGACAGTCCATTAATTTTATATCCACTCGTATCAAGTAATTCCAATTAATTTCTCTGGCATTTACTTCACTTTTTAACTACTCCTCCTTTCCAAATTCTGTCCTCAGATAAGAAACAGTACTTAAGAAACTAGACTGTGGTGGAGAAGATATTTCATTTGGCATCATTACAGGCAACAAAAGAAAACAATCTGTTGAGTTCACTTCTGTTTGGATTGCCCTGCTGCTGAAAAACTACTATAGTTTAAGGATATGTGAGACATGGAGTATTACAGATAAAGAAAATGCAAATGAAGTATTGAGTTGACAGTAGTCAATGGCAAAGCTGTTAATTTTATTTCATTCCAAGGTTTTTCCCCCGCCCCTTCTCTTTATTTCACAGTGTTATTTTTATTTTTAGTAAATATGAAATATTAGGAGCAAATGTGCAACATGTATTTTTAAATGTTAAAACAAAGGTTTATGGGGACAATTCCTTCAGGTACAGATGGAACTGTGTTCAACCTTTAGAAACAGAGGCTGAACCTTCCTGATGCCCAAGAATAGAGAGCACTGGGTGCCTTATGCCCATGGCTGCCTGGGGGTTAATAAGGCCAAAGGCAACTCTACAACAGGATGCATTCATCTGTTGGAGGGCACACACCAAAAGCCTTGTCTTTATTTTTCTCTTTTCCAAATTAGAAGTGTTTTTTCTCTCTTTCTTGAATGGGTAGGTGAAGAATGAATCTGTGCCCCATTTTCAACAGTTTGCTTCTCAGAAGAACAAAGTAAAGAAAGATATTTATAGCTCAAATCTAAAGTAAACCGTACCTGAGAAGCCGGATTAGACAAAAAGTCCTTTTTTATCTGAGGTTTTTGCTACAGATTAGGGAGGATTAAGAAAGCATCCTGTTCTCACTGTCGTGTGAATGACTGCAGCAAAGTGGAAGTTTTAGCAGGCTCCCATTAACACGAAAGGCCAGCAATGCTTAACAGTAGGCACTAAAGAAGTCTTTTTACCAGTCTGTGTCACTTCCTATGAGCTAACAGAGAGAGTTCAAAACAAGTAGTTTGGGCTAATAGTGTACTTGCATGTAAATACATAAAAGCTTCAGTGCAATAAAGCCAATTTAAAAAAGGACATTTCTCTTTATAGTTCCCCTGAGTACAATAGAAGCTATGATATTCTTTATACCATAATGTACGTTTCATTAAAGAGCTGGAGCTATAATTGTCTACATCAGTACGTGGCAGCAGACTGGATAAATTGTCCACATAAATTGCTTAATACAACTCTGAGCCCTCTTCAGAGCACTGGTGGCTCCTACAACTGCTTCAGTGAGTCCTACTTGAGATTATGCCTCTACTTGCATCTCCACAAGGCCTCAGGTGAACTGAGAAGAACGCCTAACCCCTAAGACCACCTGGTGCTGAACTCCAGAAACAACACCACATGAACATTTAAACTCATTCCCTGTGTTCCACAATAACATGACTACAGGCCAGTAATATTGCAGATTTATGTGCCACGTATATGAAGGGATGTGCAGGCCATAATCATTCTTAATAAATCAATAAATTCAGCTGAAAAATTAAACTGAGCATGTGTGGAACATCTGACAGCAAATACATTTCAGTCTCTTACGAGCTGTCATTTCCATTGCAATTTACTGCCTAACCTACAAGAGGGTTAAATCAGAAAAGTGAACAAAGCAAGAGAAGAGGTCTCAGAAAAGAAAGTACAGTCATTGAATTGCAAGTTACTAGTAAATCAGCATGGGAGAAGGGATTTTTTGTCCTAACATGGCTGTTATTTTTTTTTAAAGCCAGTTTTGTCTTAAACTTGATGCTAACATTCGTTAATGGCAATTTTAGGACTGTACTAAAATTTAAACACACTACAATTGTAGACATGTAATTTCATTGGTTTAAGTTTTCTGTGCACTATTTCTCATAAAATATGAATGCTTTTATCAACTTAATAGGTAGGATGCAAAGAATCTCCTTTTTAAGCCAAAGAGAAAAGAGGGAAATGTTAGAGACAATGTGTCAACTCAGCATTCTCACTACTTGAGTTTTTTTATCTTAACCACATTTTTACATTCTACAGCATGCCTTTGCATGAAAGATCTAAGTTTGTCTATTTTTCATCCTGAAGCAAAACAGAGAGTAGAATCATTTAGAAGGCATGGTCTCTCAAATCCTACACAAATGCAGCAATGAATGGTGGGCACTCATACATGGTGGGCATGCTGTCTTATGTTTATGGGCATGTTTACTTATATAAACATATTTGCAGAAATGCTACCTCAGATAAACATAAACACCTCTAGTGAACGTGTGAAATTTTGCTGTTGTTAGTTCACAGTGTTTTAGGCCAGAGCAGTAACAAAGTAGGCAGCATATGTAGCACATTCATATGTACCAGGATATTAAATGCTGTTTCGAGAGCACCTTTACGAGCCTCCGTATTCCCTGCCCTCTTTTGTGGAAGTTATCGCTGTATTAGATGTTGTTGAACATATTTGATATGAAAGCATTGTCTGTTTGCTACCAGTATCTAACGAGTATCTCCCCTAGAGTTGCCAGCAAGGTGCTGATTAATTAACTGAAGTAGTGAAGCTGAATTGTACAACAGCTGTTTAGAGAATTGTCATTACCTTGGTCTCTTTCCCCATCTATTCATTCCCTTGTATTGCTACTATGAATTGTAAATTTGGGAAACTTTCCGTTGTTCCTACCTTCACTTGTCCACGCTCCATACCAAAGGGAGAGGCAGCAGGTCCAGGCTTATTTATAAAAAGAGAAGGGAAGCAAAAAACGAAGGGAAAAGAAGAAGATAAACTTCCTGTAAGTCACAGCTCTGCTGTCACTTGTCAATAGCAGCTGACAATAGATGGTCCTCCAGGCAGAATGTCAAAACAGGAATCATATATATCCTCTGCTGATTGAGAAGTTCAGCGGTCTGACAGCCCTTCCCTGGGACTGCTGTGTGTCCCAGGGAGGCAGCTCAGCTCTCCAGGCCAGCAGCGGCTCAGATAAGGGTGTCTAAGTAGCCACAACCCACTCCCATGGCGTAATGGCACTTGGCAGAGGATCCCAACCTGCGGACCTCAGCTGCCCCACCGAATAAAGATGATTATTCAGGAGAGTATAATCAGTATTAAGTGGCAGACGGAGGGGTGGGGGAAAGTGTCGATAGGACACACATTTCTCATTCAAACACACAGGATAAGCTTTCTGCACTTGGAGGAGCTGCAGATTCCAAAGAGGAAGGTGCAATGACCATTTTTTTTTCATTATAGCCTGAGAGAAATTAATGCAAGGCAAGGTTTGGCACATTCTCCTTGGGCCGATCACCTGATCACCTGAGTAAGCTCCGCTTATTCCACTTGACATGCTCTGCCGTGACACGCTAGAGATCGAAATGTTAACACCAGCTGCATCTCTAACTGTTACTCTCTGCAATTTAATTTAATATTATGCTTCTTTACATAGGCCTCGCTTTATTATGCTTGAGAATTATGAAGACTAGAAATTACACATGTGATTAAACACCATCTAATCACTCCGTGTACTAAATAAGCCAAACTGCATTGGAAAATAGATCAGGTACAATTTTGGTGTGAAACAAATGAATGCAGGAATGTACTGCATTGATATAGATGGAGCATCTGCCTCGTGATAAAATTAAGTCTTGTGACAGAAATAAATCACTGTAGGGGAGAATGCAAACCATTATCCAATAGGATTTTCTCTTTTCTTCTTATGTGATGGGAGTTATTGGATTCCCTGATGTTAGACAGCCAAGTGCATCCATGATATGATGATAAATCAGGAAGGCTACACAATTTGAAATTTAACAGCTACTTATTTTTGAGACATTAAGATAAAGAAGAAAAATACTTTGATTTCTTCAAGTAACTATTAAATTGGGAATCTCCTTTTCTGATAATCTGATACTCTGTTACTCTGTCATATCATCAAACAATGCCAGCAACCAGCAGTGGGTAGAATAGATTTTGGACTAAGATGAATACAGGAACCACTTATCTTTCTTTTTTTCTTTTCCAATATTCACAGTTTTATCTAAAGAACACCATTTAAAGGTTACTGTTGACATAAGAATGTACTGTTCTGATTACATTTTCATTTTTGCATGAATATGTACTTAAATGGAGGGAAAAAAAAGGATTTTGTTGCTACTTTCCACATTTGAATGAAAAAATCCATACGCCATGTTAAAAATACAGAATAAATAATGGAACTTCAGCATGTATAGTGGTTGATAAATGTGATTCACAAAACATACCTTCATGTTTTAATAGCTTTCCATTGTTAGAAGCATGCTATTAATTAGTGGAAAAATGGATTCATCTATCCAGGATGTATTTGTATTCCTTGTCTTTAACCCTTTTTTCACCTTCATGACTTTTGGCTGTTGCCTCAAGGTCTCCTCCAACCTAGTCATTCTGTGAATTCTGTGAATTTAGAACATTAGCAAGTGCTGGAAGGGATGTCACTGAGGGAAAACGACTAAGAAGGATTTCAGTAGGTGCATTCTTAAGCAAACCTGTGAGGAATGCCCCTTAAAACAAGAATCATAATTACATAAACTATGAGTTTATGATTAAAATACAAATAAACTGATGAAGGTAAGGAGTATTATATAGCACTGTTAAGCGAAGTGCCAATTCAGTTGCCTTTGATGGAAACCCAGCAATAACCTAAACCTGACGTTCTTGCAGGTAGGCAGTGATGTCACCCCTCAGGCACAGTGTCTGAGCGTGGCTGTCACTGGGAAGGCACTTTCTCCAAGCAGCCTCTCTGCAGCCTGACCTGAGACAAGCTGTGCTGGGAGGGAGGGTGGAGGGGAGAAAGCACTGAATGTTGATCACTTGTAATTATGGTAATCTCCATCAGAAGCTTTAACTGCTCTAAACTCTGTCTGTCTTCAGACAGACCTAGCTGCATGAGACACCACCATAAAAGCCTTTAGAGAAATGCAAACTGCTCCGGCTGGGTACCAACTTTAACGAGCCTGTGGCGCACAGACACGGGCACCTCGCGCCAGGGAGGGAGGTGCTGTAACTCCTCTACAAGCTGACGGGAGCGATACCATCGGCAGATCCCTTCCTGTCACAACACAGAGCAAGCTTAAGATCACAGGCTAATCGAGAGCTTCCTCACAGACGAAGCAAGGAAAACCAAGATGTTTTTAATTACCTGTCCCACACTGTTTGAGAAGCATCGTGCTGCACAGGTGAAAGCTACTTATTATTTGACATCCTCTGGCTGACAAGGACATGATAACTGGCACTTGCTGATGTACCTCTGGACAGGCAAGGCATCAGAGCAGACAGTTAAGTATTCCTGCAACTCCCCGTGTTAAGAAACCCCAATACACACTTCTGCAAGCGACATGAAGGAGGAAGACAGAAGACAGAGCAAGCACACCAGCTATAAAGGCTTAGTCTGGGCATGAGGAGTTTACATCCAGGAGGAAAGATTTTCTCACTTTTCCAGCACACAAGTAAATTCAGAGTAAGGTAGTGAACCCACTGGCTATAAGGCTTCCCTGCATCCAGCCTGACAGGAAACAAATCTGCTCTCCTGGACAGCAACCCCATGTATGTGGTTCCAGACACACAGTGTAGGCAAAAGCAAGGTGTTTAGATGAAGTACCATAGCTAAAGGCCATGATTATTGTTTGGAAGGAGAAGTGGACTTTTTCCAGGAATGTCTGCAACCTTTTCTTTACCTCTTCAGCAGGCAAATTTGACAGATGTGCTCAGAAAGAGCAAATTTTAAGTGACTGGAATGCAGTAGATTATCCTATTTGTATCACTACAGGTGTAAACCTTCCAATAAACACATAAAGTATGTTATTTTTAACCCAGAAATAGTGGCCTACCCCTAAAAGACAACTCTCTTAGTTGTAACACCAAAGCCATCAAGAGTTTTAGACGTGACAGAACAAGAGCAATGCCTGATGTAAGTGTAATTATCTGTCTACAACACACACAGCTCCCAAAAATACTGTTGTGTTGTTGTAACACAAATGTTGAAATCAAGAGCTCAAAAAGGCAGGGAATACAGAGCTTGAATAGATTCTCCAACCTTACTTTTGTCTGTGCTTATGCCTTTCAATAATTTGTATTTCTTTAATTAAACTAATAAGCACCATTAAGAAATCTCAACAGGAAATATCATAGGTTGACACAAGAACATTATTATCATGCAGTGTTTTGCACAGAAAGAAACCACAACAGTGTACCAGAAAAAACTGAGACTTGTAACTCATGCTTGCTGAAAATTATTCCATCTTATAGAGGGTTTTGTGTGTTTTGGTTGTGGTTCTTCAGATATCTGCACTGACTACCCCTTGAAGTCACCTCCAGTGGCTGCACCATGAGACCTGGTGAGATCCTCAACCCAGACAGCTTAAGGAATCATGCTGCCATGGAGCCATGGCTGAGTCATGCTGCCATGCAGCCATGGGTGGAATCATGCTGCCATGGAGCCACAGATGGAATCATGCTGCCATGCAGCCATGGGTGGAGTTATGCTGCCATAGCATTCAACCCCTGGGGTTCCCTCCCACTCTGCCTCCCCTTACCAGGGGCAAATTCCCATGAATGCAAAGCCAGCTAACTTTGAGTCACCTTAAATTTTAGCCCCACCTCAGAATGGGGAAGGAAGTGTCAACCACTGAAGTGTTTGGACTTCCAACATCACTCTGAAACCTGGGATAGCAGGATATTGTATTCAAAGGCAGCCTACAAGCCCTACGCCACCAAAGTTACTCAGTTCCAAGACCACTCTTACATCTACTAAATTTAGGCTGCTAGCTCAGGAGCAGAGATGTTTCCTTGCAGATACTTCATTTAGATAGCTTAGAGTAAGCTCAGCTGGAAGACTGGATGGTGAGATGGGCCATGGTGGAAATTGGTGTGAGATAACCTTTTAAATCTACTATAATCAATATATCAATGGAAAAATCTGAAGAGCAAGAGGAGAGAAGATGAATACATGCATAGCAAATTGCATTTCAAATTATTTCCGCAGAAAGTTTAAGACTAAATTTGTTTTAACACCCATCTATAAAATCAGGGCATAAAGCAACCAGTATTTTATCATCAAGAGCATTCAAGTTTGGTTGCCCTTCAGAAATGAGGAAGATCAGACTATAATAGCTTTATATGTGAAAACAGTCTTTGATTGACAGAATCTAATCATTTGAAGGGCAGAAAACCCACATTAGGAAAGCAGAATTCTCTGTTCAAGTTCTGGCTTGCAACATCTATTAGCATCTTAACATTCGTCTGTATGAGTTTTTGCTAACTGAACATATTATTATTCCTTTACTGTGGTAGAAAAATAGCAACCTTTCTTTTCTATGATAAAAAAAAATATGTGGGTATTTTTCCTGTAGTTTATATATCTTATACTACAGGTCATTTTTAAAGAGTTTTCTTTTTTAGGTCCACCATTTATCTTTTTATTCTGAGAAAAAGCTAGTTTGTTTAGCACAAGACCTTCACATAACTTTCCAGTATCAATTATTACGACGACACAGCAACTCCCGTGTGAAAGGTTTCCTGTAATGTGCCTTGTGTAGACAAATAAACACAGGGAAAAAAAAAAAGACAAAGTACACATAACCTCTTGCTGTCCATCTTACAAAAATACCTACAAGCAAAGAGAATTAATAGGAAGTTTGATCTTAGAAACAAAGCTTTGTACAGGCAAGCCAGCATTAATATTATTAAAACTGCAAACCAAAAAAAATCTGAAACAAAACCCATGATGAAGCATGTTTTTGAAAAAAGGATTTTGGGTAGAGTGTGGGGGTTTTCTGCTAAATGTGTATAAGAATAGTAAAGTTGAAGGAGCCTACACAGAATCTTGTGTACATGAAGAGGTGTTGAGACTGGGAAGAGGCTGTTTCTTGTGGTGTGTGTTTCTATTGTTGGCTTTGTGCTGGTGTCCCCTACAAAGCAAAACCGAGCACAGGTGTCTCATTCTGGGAGAACAAAGGATTTAGGCTGACTACATGGGAATAAGACTGTTTTAAATCCAGCAATTACCCCAGGATATGTGCCCCTCCAGGCTGACACATCCTCCATACATCAGGACTCATTAAGAAGAAACCAAAGAAAGGTGAGGGCATCTGCCATAGCCCAAGTTGGAAGAAGTGCAGAGACTTCTACCACAGGAGAATACAAGACAATACATACTGGTTTTGTGATATAGTACTGGGACACTGCAAGTTTGGGGCAGCAGCTTGAAATTCCAGTATTGCTGAGCTCACAGGATATCCAGGAACTTGGAGTCTGAGCAATTGGGCTGGTTTTGTGGCATATATTTCATGTGAAACACGCAGCAAACTCTACCTTTTAGAACAATTATTGCCTTTTTAAGGACACTTATGTATTATGTACGATGTATAATTTATTCCGGAGGTTACTGGTTTATAAAAGAGTCGTGGGCAAACTGCCAAGTTATCGTCTGAACTGTAGTTATGAGTAATAACAAGGGTTATAATTTACATTCGTACTCTGTTTTTAAGTTAATGAGCTATCCAGTATGAAACCCAGCACTTGGCATTTTGTTTCTATGCTTGCTTATATTCATTAATACAGCTTAGTTTTATAATTTGCCTCTTAAATTTGTGGCACCCTAAATACCTTTGACTAAATTGTCAGAGGAGTGACCATTTCCCTGAACAGAGACACCACTGTGTGCTGACCCACAGCTCTTACACAAAGACCTCAACATTTGTACTTGCTCTGGTCAAAACCAAAATACTACCAGGACAATAGGAATATACCTTCTTCTTTATAATACTACCAGGACAATAGGAACATACCTTCTTCTTTATAATAAACAAAAGTAAAAATCCTTCTCTGGGATATTTCCACTTCCACTTGGCCACCAGCCACCAGGACAAGGTGCTTCAAAGCATCATTTGATCCACAGTGCTGTTCCTCAAGTAGCCTGGCACTCAGCTGCAGCACTGGGGATGAGCCATGTCCTGGTACAGGACTAATGGAAGTACAACCTTCTGGCCTAGAGGAAAGGATGCCAGTGACAGAGCCACATTGTCATTGCACTCAATTTTCCCAGATGACCAGATAGCTCTATTATATTAAAAACCTGGAATACATGTTTTCAACCTGCAGTGAGAGACTGCAATAACACACCTGGTAAACCATCTTTTTCTTTCTGGCAATGGAGCAATAAAATAGAGTTGAACACCAAGGATGAGACTGAAATCAAGGAAGCAACAAACCCACTGAGCTCAACTGAGAAAGAACTACCAAGATGTCCTGGCAAAACTTTAAGAGAGAGAATTGATATGAAGGACAAAAACAGAAGGGCAGAAAATACATAAAGGCTTGTTGTTAACAGGGCCACTTATGTCTGTCACCAGAGAATAATATCTATAAATCCTGAGACAGACTTTGTTGAATGGAAGCCTGGCAGGATCACCAAGCTCAATTTGCCCTTCATACTCATGGCACGGCTAATGGTAGCCCAGTGGTACCTCTGCTTCCCATAAGAAATACATAATCACTTCCTCTTCCCCTAAAAGTAACAAATTATTAAGTCCTTGGCACATACAAAAGAAACAGTAATTAGATGATGCCAGACTAGACTTTTCATCAGTGATCTTCCAGTCATGGTTCTAAAGTGCTACTGCAGAGCCAAGTATTAATTATCTGAAAATTAGTGCTTGGTGATGGACCAAGTCTTTTCTCATCTGAACTCAGTACCACCAGTGTATGAAAGAAATGAGACCAAACACTAGTCAAGAAAAGGAGGGTGGAAGTAAGCATGGCAGGACTTTCAGTGGAATGTTGGTTCACTTGATTTTTGCTTATTCCTCTCTCTGAGGCCTTGCCTTGTCCTCTCAACCCAAGGACTCAGCTGACCCATCTGAGTCAGGATGTGGGCACTAAGTTAAGGAGAGCCAACTGCAGTGTGTGATTCTTTCCAATTGAAGACCTAAAGACAGCTCTGCAGGTACCACTTTCTGTCCACTGACTATTCAGGGACTCAAAGACTGCTCTGTGGTGGGATGGGTTGCCACCTTCCCTTTCGAACCCGTTGAAGCCATGATCTCCAAGCTAGAGGTAAAAGCTGTGTCTCAGCCATTGCTCACAGTAAAGCAAGAAAATAACTGTTTCAGTAACTATCTCAGGGGAAGAGACAGATGAATGCCAGAAGTGGAATTCACCCCTATACAAAAACAGGCCTTCTTCTCCTGCTTTCCCAGTGCTGTGACAGTCCTGTGGACCCAGAGCAAGCCTGAGAGTAATGCTTAGGCAGCAAGAATGCACACCCTGGGCTCTATCCTCCTTGTTTTTTACATTTTCACAACACAAGGTGAATGAAGGAAGCTGGATACTTTCTTCTGCAACGTCCGTGTTCCAGAATAAATCTCTTTCACACAGCTACTGGATTACCCACTGCCCTTTTCGTTGTTTTTGCTTTAAAAGATTTGCTAGTCACTATTGGTGTATTTCCACGGGACAAAACCTTCACTTTCTATGCAGCCTTGTACAAGCAAAGCAGTTATTTTAGAGTCTTACAACCCAGGCACAAGAAAACGGGAAAAAAGGATTTTCATGAAGAAATGAAGGATCACAAGCCTTCCAGGAGATGAGGTCAAGGGCTTTAGGTTTAAAGAAGTCACTAAAAAAGTGCCTAATCCAGAATACTTTTTTCTGCTTGATAGGTTTTGAATAGAGACTCTAAGGCTTTGGAGGTTTCTCAGGAATCTTACTACTACTGTTCCACACAGAGGCAAACATCATTAAATACTCACTAGAAATGTGGAAAACACTTCCAGACTGGAACCTCAACTCCTACACTATGCTTGAAAAACAGCACAGTGATGAGAATGATCTACCACAGAGCTGCCACATCCTCTAGCTTCATCACCGCCAGGAGAGATGTGAGAGCGGGTCATTTGATGCTCCCTGAGGCCCTTCAGCCTGCCAGTCCAGCCCCATTTGTTGGGACCCAGTGCTGCTCTCTGTCGGTGCTGCTGTGGGCATCCTACAGAGTCATTTCCAAGAGGACACATTACACTTGGCAATAAGCATATGAAAGGCATCGTAGACAGTCAGTATTAGGCTAACATCTCTGACAAACCCCAGCTGCTTCAAAGGAAAGAAGGAAACTTTGACACAACGAAAGAATGAATGAAATCTGGGAGCAGCAAGAGCAGTAAATCATGGGAATGAGGGAGGAGAAGGGTGCCCCTGAATTTTGCAAATCGATGGTGTCCACTAGGAGTGCAGCTGGCTGCTCCTTAATCAGAGAAACCCTGAAGCTACTATCATTTCTTTGGTTTCCTGAGCAGTAATTGCTTGAGAAGCATGTTGTCATAAATAGCTCCCTGATGGTCCTCCCACTCCGTGCTGGCTACTGCTAGAGCAGCAGAGAATCCTGTCCTGTACTTCTGATGTTTACTTTTAAAAGGCAAGAGCAACAGAAACACCCAAACCATTTGTGCTGGCAAAAAAGGCTTACTGAATTGTTAACAGGTGCTTTTTAAACATAAAATTAGAAATATTTATAGTTTAGAAAGATATAAATACAAACAATCCATATTAAACTGAACTGTTTAGCTTTTGTTCCTCAGCACACAAGAAGCCTGTACTCATACACATGTGGCAATACGTGATAATGAAAATTAAAGAAAAAATGTAAACTTAAATTCCTCTCAAAATAATTGCATAGTAGGGATGTATTAGAACCCATCTTATCCCCAGTCTGATTAGCTATAAAAGCAATGCAGTTCATTAGTCACTCTTCTATGTTACTCAAATTACAATATGGGAAATTTTATGACACTTTTATCACTCCTCTTTAGATAGGTTTAGTAGGATCCCACCTAAATATTAATGTCCTCCACTGATGCTCGTTATTACCCTGAACCAGCTTCAGTGCCTGACTGCAACATCTCACTGTCATCACCCACCAAAAGCAGGACCAGCTTCGGAGTGGTGCCACTCTCTAAGGAACTCATTTCAAACCACTGTTGAGCATTTTGCCACTTTTCAGCCTAGGCAACTACTTGGGATTTTTCCTTTCATTACCCCAGATGTCTGGATCAAGCCCTATGTTAAGGACTTGCACGACGAATTTACGTTGTCTTGGGGGTCAAAGAAAGAAGATACTTAGAGAACAGCTGTAACACCGAACAAGGAAGCAGATGGAGTTTCTGTAAGTAGGAGTACCCTGATACTGCAGGTCAGATTTTGTCAGAATAAAAAACACAGCTGAGGGGTGAATACAGGCTTTACATCCAGTCTGTTGGGATACCCAGTAAACAGGGTAAAGCTTTGGTAGCTTTATCAATCACACCATGGTACTGCCTTTGCTGAGGAAGCGTCCCAAACATCTTAGAGCAGAGAAAGACATTAGTAAAGAAAAACACAGAAAGGTGAATGCTTTCTAAGTCATGGTACTGGCACAGTGTCTCAGTAGTGCTCACTGAATCCCCTTTGCTGGTGCTGGTATTGCCCACCCATGCAGCTGTTCCTGAACTTGTCCCTGGCCTGAGCCTAGCTGCCTGCTTGCACCTGGAACAAAGAGAAAGCATGCTGCCCTGGTCATACAGAGTAGCAGTTTGTTCAGCAGCACTTGTAGACTACTCCAAATTTCCCTGATTTTGATAATTCTGTTCAATTATGTTTGAACTGTTGGGAAAAATACCTGAAATTAAACCATTTTCAAGTTCTCTCTCCCCCACAGCAGTGCAGCTCCATATCCATGCCTCTATAGAACAAAACAAGATTCAGCAAGGTGTTTAAAATGTCACAGGTTACTTTTTTCATATTTCTACACAGATGTGAATGATTTGCAAGAGGTAACCAGACTTCTCCTTCACCCCAATTTATGAAAACTTCAATTTAAAAAGAGGGGAAGCAAATTATGCCTTATGCTGCCCCTAAATGTCACTCAGCCTTAAGACTAGGGAACCGGTCCCTGCTTTTCAAATGTCACTAAGACTTCTCATAAAAAAAACATGGTTGAGATGTCTGTATAGTTCACATGCTGTATGATCTCATTTTCAAATATTTCTGATCTTTCCTTTCTTTCATGGTTTGGCTGTCAGAGTAAACCAATTCACAGTTCCCTCCCATCTGCAGTTCCATCATAAAAACAGTCATGTGCCCCCTGATATCGCCGTCTTTTAATGCTGGCTTTTTTCCTCCCCCCTTTTCCCCCCATTTTAAACAATACCCTGAAGTTAGCTTTTACACCTCAAAAAGAATGCTATAAAAATAAACAAAAGACCCAGGACAAAAATTGAACATTAAAGTTGTTGAAAATATTGTTTCTTGACAAATAGCCTATCCAACCATCATAAATTGTCCAAAACATCTTAAACCTTTGCTCTACATCATCCACATAGGACTGCAAAGGGAACAGAGCCAAGGAACTGCAGGCTAATTGAAAAATCATTCACTTGAGATACGGTAAGTATCACGCTCCAGTTCTATGAAAGTATACAGAAACTTGACACAAGTGACATCCTCCATGAACTAAGCAATTGACTAATCAGCAAACTCAAAAGGAAAATAATCTGTTTTTTCCTCCTTTGCACTGCTGAATTTGCATTTAATAATTCATATGAGATTAAAAAAACAAAAAAAAAAAAACCAAAAAAAAGGTCAAGATACACAGCATGGCACTGATTCCTTCTCTGCCTCCGAGACTGTAAAAGAAAACTACAAAAAGAAAACTACAGTATTGACTGGTAAAGCTGCTATAAGGACCCAGGAGCTGCTATTTCTAAACCCCTATTATTCAAAGATCGTTATCACAGTTTTCCATTAGCAGAAGTAAGTAAAAGCTTTCCTGTATAAATGACAATGTTATTTTGGGGGAAGGGGAAAGAAGGTTCAATATTGTACTGCAAGAGGTATCCTATAGATCCTGACTTTTTATAAGATTTTTGTGTGTTTTTTCTTGAGGCCATTTAGCACCGACTTTGCCCGTTATTAATTTTACAGTCAGTAGGAGCTTCTCGATTTTACAGATTCAGTACAAATAGAAACACCTGTAGAAGCTGTTATTGAGATACTATTTTTAATACTATGCACTCTGTCCCCCCAGATCTCACTTAGTAGATTTAGAATATTCCTCTATACTAGAAAAAGTCAGACACTCACATTTCAAGCTCTGTCCTTCTACTGGGTTCATGATGCAATGAAAACAGGCCACTGTGCTGTGATTCCCAAAAGTCTGTTCTATGCTCTAACAGCATTTACTTTCAGACTCTCCTTTTATGCCTCAGTAACTAAATTTTTCACTGTCACTAGTTGCCTCATCCTTCTACTCCCTTTGAAGCAGTAGGTGAGTACACATATGCTTGGGCATGTATTTTTCTGCCTCGTATTGAGATAGTATGAATGTGGTCATAAGAGAAGTACATCACACTGTCCATTTTGAAACCCTAAGAAAATAACATCAGGGATACTGACATCATCTTCAGAAGATCCCTCCATTATCTTTTTTTCGATGAACACAGCATGGGTCATCCTCTCAGCATAGCAACAAGCTGCTAACATGACAAGACAAACTATCCCATTTTTGAAGGTTTGGAATCAACTATTTGGAATCAACTATAATTCCAGTTAAGGCTCAGTATATCTTGTGTCTTGTACTTTTAAAAATGTACATCAAAGCTGTACTAAACAGCCAGTAAAAAAATTTACGTCAACGAACTCCAGAAAAAGAATACTCAATACAGACATAGCTCAAGCAAACAAACAAAAAAATCTGAACAGAAAAATTCTATTAAAAGTACCAATTTACATCATGGAACATCATACCACTTTTTAGGTGTAGTGTGAGTCAGGAAAGGGGACAGATAAAAAAGGAAGCAGAGGGAAGAAGTGGATGGATGAGGGATATGTAACACATGGTCTAGGAAGGGAGATGCCAGATGATGGCCACAAACAGACTGCATGAACCTGGGAAGAGGATTGACTCCAGCTTGAAATCAGCTCTTTCCAGGTACATGAAAAAAATCCCCTGAACTTTACGTAGTATAAAGCAAAAAAGACAGTCACACAGCTCCTATAAGAAAATCCTTAAGCAGCTCAGATGTATTTATTGTTTACTTAGGAAATCCAAAGTTTCCTCCTTAGAAATGTTTCTAGAGATTTGGCAGTTGCCAACTCTGCAATTAGGCAAGGCCCTTGAAACAGTGCTTTCCAAGCTGTGGTCCACAGATTCTTCAGCATCTCCATTTCTAAGGACTTTAGGGATGATTATTACCAAACCTTAGACTACCAGTTGTTGTCTTAATGTTTCTATGTAGAGGTTAGTATGTCCAATAGAAGTATTTCAGAGGCATTCACTTATCAAGGATGACCGAAGACTATCAAGGCCTAGAATTCACAAATTTGTTTATTCCTTCATTTTGACCTGCAAAAATCTGTCCAAATGCTGCACCTGAAATTATAGTCTCAGCTCACTGGACTATCAATTGCTCAATAGTTTCTGCTTTTCTTTCTTCATGAGGTATATTCCCTTCCCTTTTTCAAGCCATGACCCTGCAACTATGCCTGTGAATTTGGTGATTTGGACTCCAAAGAATTTCCCATGTATCACAAAGGTTTCACAGCACTGTCTCTGACACCCTGGGATTCATTTTCTGTGCCAGACATCAGACAAAATGTTGGGTAAATAAAATAGCTATTTATTATTTTAAGCGTTGAATGTTGAAACAACAGCAACTGGGGTACATTTGGGCTTCTGAAAAAGTTTCAACAGATGTCTAAAACAGCACCTCCAAAAACACATGCCATTTTTTAAATAATGAAATCCAGCTTTCTGTGCACTGCTTTGCATGAGCTAGTAATACATCAACTTCTGTAACACATTTTTAAATTTATGGATGGAAAAAGAGACACAGTCCAAATTTTAAACTGTGTATTTCATGATGACCAATCATCATCATCTTACACAGGAGAAATCTTGAGAAACAAAACAAAGGGAAAAGACGCCCTGAACTCTGAGCCCTGTTCTAGCTTACCCTAGTCTCACTGCACCAATGCCCTCAGGATGCACCTTCCCAGCAGGAGACACCCAGCTCCCAGGGAGCAACAGAAGGATCTATCCCTGCTGTCTCCAGGCTGACCAGTTTTCGTAGTCAGCCACTGAGACAGACTGTATTTGTCCTTTTTCTTTCTTCTGATGTCATTAAAAATGAAGAAAAATCAATACAATTAAATACAAAAATACAGAGAAGGAAATTACAAAATCTAATGCTAAATATTTAAATAGAAGAGTTGACCACTAAGATCTTGAAGGTTTTATTATTCCCTGTTGAGAGTGTAAATGGATCAGTTACTTGCACAAGTAACAAAATCATCTTACTTGGCAATGCAAACTGGTAACTACAAATAAAACAACAACAATAACTGAATCATATACTAATTCATCCTGATGCTTCCTTCTGATTCACAGCTTTTAAGCTGCAGCGGCTTCCAACCTGAATATTCAAATGGGAATAATACACCAAAAATTGTGGTTTATTAAGAATCCATTTTTCTTGGGCAGTCTCTTACCCCAGGTGACCTAAAGGAGTTAAACACGTGTGTCCCCAGCCTTCCCAGGCATGTGCTGTAATGGGCTACATGGAGTATAACACAAGGACAGAGAAACACTACCAAATATTTGTTATGCCTAATATTTATGTACATTTATCTAATCTCCTATGTAATACAGGGTGACAGTATAAACAGGCCAGCTGAAGCTAATCTGTGCATGTTCTTAGTGTATGTAAATAGTCTTTTTCTCAGTTTGTTTCCTCCTTATGGAGCCTGCAATTATCTTGCCCAGTGACAAAGGCATGACATGTTACTTAGTACTTTTAATAATGATAAATTCAGTCCTGGTGACAAGGGAGTTTAAACCTGCCAGGCTCTAAGCTGCAGTGTAAGATTTTCCAGCAGACCCCAAGAGAAACCTTTTGTTGTATACGCTCAGTCATTTTAAAACCTCTCTACTTGTTCTGTCCTGGCCCCCCTCAAAACCAAAATTCCTTCTGCAGTCATTCATTAAATCACTTTCTGAAGACTGTTCTTCATGTACTAAATCAGATAAATTAATTCCACTATTAGAAACACTAACTGTGAAAACTGGGACTTGAGAAGAAAAAAAACAAACCAAAATAACACCCCAAAAACTAAGCCAAGAACCTACAAGGCACATCTCTGCATTTCATTAACATTAAACTTCAAATAAACATCTGTGAAAATGTTGATACAGTCGATTGCACATCATCATCTTCATGCCATGGTTAAATTATTGTATTTTGAGAGTATAGCAGCTATCTAACTAGAATAGGAGATTCTGAGATTAAACAGCCTTTTTCTTCCACTCCTCCTCTTACAATTTTTCATGTTTTGACAAGAATAAAATGTCACCCAGATTTTCCTGGGACTTTTTTTTGTCTAATCTTCTCTGTTTAACTTAATTTGACATGCCAGTAATACCTATTTAAAACTGTCTCTCCCTCTGTCTAATACCTCAGCTGTTAACAGATGGATATTTTCTCCTGCACATAGCTACAGGCAGAGCATCTAACAAAAATACTGTGCATATGGTACAGGGTGAAGTAGTGGTTGAAGCAGTGGTTCAGCAAAATCAGAGAGTGAAACTGACTAGTCACAAAAATGCTTTAAAAAAAAACAGGAAAAGGCAAGGAAAACCTGGGATTAGAATGCATCAGATGGCATAGAGAGCTTATTGGATTTATTAGCTGTTTAGGTTATGTCCATATGCTGAAGGTCACCCTGGCTGGTTGACAATCACATCTGAGCTCCATAGCACAGCTCTAGTATGACCTCTCTACCTGCAAGCTATTTTGATGTACCTTGATGCTCCAGACTTCTGCTTGTGGCTATATGGAAACACACATCATTTTTTTTGTGTGAAGACACAGTAAGACTTTCCCCAGGTGACTGTATCAACCATGAAACAACTTGCATGTCCCCCCAGAAAATGGCAGCAGTAGATCTAGGGGTTTGTTGGTCCTCAAGGGATGTGGTTGCACCCCACATAGCAAAGCAGGCAACTTCTGCTCAGAACCCAACCCTCAGTTGGACACTCACCCATGTTTGCACCTGGGCAGACCTTCTCCTGTGAGTGTGGAAAGACAGTGTGTTTAAAAGTGGAATAAGAGTGAGTATTAACAAAGCAGGGTATTCATAAACCAGAGTGAAGAACCAAGGGCTGTGTTATTGCATATAACTAACCTAGCACAACTAATTTGGCTTACAAGGGTAAGCATTACTGGTTCAGTTGCATTGCTGTGGAAATGCTGTAGTATGAGTAATACCTGTTAGAGTGTCAGCCTCTGAAGGTTTCTCATCTGTGGTCTGTCCTTTTAAATATTCATGGCTCACTTACTCCAAACACACATGCTAGTCCAAGTAACATTCATGTGATTGATGTAATCTCCAAAATTAAAAGGCATCCATTCACCGTGGCATGTGCTACATCTAACTTTTACCCAGGATGTGACTATTTGCTCTCACATAAATTTCAGCAGGAGATAAAAATGAAAGCAATAAATAGCTAGAGATGGAGCCCTGAAGAGCCCGGGATTGGCAATGCAATGTCCTGCCAGGATAGTGACCTTTTATTTTTTGTAATGAAAATACAATTAAATGGCACTAAAAAAACGTGAAACAGTCATTTTAAAAGCACTTAATATCTCCAGTCTCATTCCTTAGCTGTACCACCCCATGTTTTCAAAATTCTTTGGCAGTCATCCCCAGTGCCATTTCAACCCCTCCCATGTGGTCTCACAGCTTTCTGGTTTCCTGTGGGAATGGCAGTCCTAGGTCTCACAACCAAATGTACCCAGGGAACCTATGCAGAACTAATCAGATGTCTCTCTCTGTGCCTGAGAACAATGTTCCTGCTGCAAGTGGGGAAGTTCAGTCACATCCCTGTTTCACACTAAACATCCCTTCAGAGGTTTCTGCTGAAGGCTGTTTTGTCGGTGCTACGGGTACAGGAGGAAATGGACTTAAGACCACAACTTCATTTTATCCAACCACCACAAAACCACTGGATCATGGTAACTGATTCAGCTTAAATTCAGCCAAGGAACCTCAGGCTGAAACTTTGTACAGCCCATTGCTGCTCGCTGTACCAACCCCAGCTTTAGCTTTCAAGACCTGTACTTCTTCCACAGTGTTATTTGAATTTATTTCTTTGTAAATCATCTGCTTTATGCTTACATTATCACAATAGTAGCACTATAATTATCAAGCTGAATTTCATGTGGTACGCAGGGAATTTTATGGCTGTTTTAATAAACATTATGCTGGTTGGAAATTCTATAAAGTAAACCATTTTTCAAGTTAAATACTCCTTTCTTAAGTGCCAGTCTGCTAAGAGGGGCAAGCACACAGAAGCCTCACTACAGATCTGATTGTCATGAGGGGTCCTTCACCATCCACTGGAAAGGTAGGTGAGAATTAATTCAACCTGCAGAGGAAACATCAATATCCAGAGCCGTGCTACAGAGGAGCTCTGAATCACTCTTTGGCCCTCCCAGAACCACTGCCTTTCCAGGTAGTGTCCTCTGTTCCTGGCTGGTTTCCAGCATGGAGCAAGTGGTTCATCACCTCACTAACAATTCCAGCAACAAAGCCAACTGGAAAGGGTCAATCCTGATGGAAATGCTAAAGCCATACTGCCTCCAAATCACACCAGCTAAATTTAGTTTGAATATTTGTTCTAATACAAAGATGAAGCAGCAAAGAATGTGATACCTTTCTGTTCTGAAGCTTTCCAGGCATCCTTCATCATTAATTTCTGACAGCATTTAAATGTCCTTTCTTCTCCTGCTAAGTAATATTATATATAAAGATCATTCAATACTTAGAGATTTATAGGTTCATGCATAATGAAATTTTTTCCAAAGTTTTACAAAGTCCTTAATTCTCTCTGGTCTTAACCAAGCCCTTCTCAATACAGCAAATACAACCTGACTGCCTAAACTATTCTTCATGTTCTAGTTCAAAACTGACATGACAAATGGAAAACAGAAGAAAGGACAGTGAAAAAGAGCCCTTCTGGCTATCACTGGGAGCACTCCCGTCTGTAGTAAAGTAGAAGAAAGTAAGACTAGGCAAGCAGCTTTTATTCACTCTTGCAGAAAACCCTGGCCCACAAGCAGACTGCAATTTAGCACTGGAAGCACTGTCTTCTGCTGAACAATTATTGGAGACAGGGTTGCCATGTGTGATATTTCCCAAAAGACACATTAACCTGTAAACCACAGCTGTAGCCACAAAACCCCAAATAATCCAGGTTCCATTTCTCCTCCTAAGATACTAATAGTTCATATTTACTTTAACAGAAAGTGAGATTAAAAAACAAGAGAGAGGTATTCACGTCAAGCAGTGAATCAGACCGTTAGATTATCCTATTGAACACAAAAACCTGGGAAAGTGCTGTAAGGAAACAGTGTAATAGAGGAGGTAAATATAGCATGTTGGGCTTGCATTGAAAGGGAGGCTTGTAAAATAAAACCAGCATTGCACAAAGATCTGATAAGCTCCCCAGCTTCTATTCTTAGAGAATCAAGGCACAGATATGACCAAGGCAATGTGTTTTGTACAGTCTGAAGACACTGTCATTCAAATATTGAACTTTACTATCATCATTCACTAAGGTGACTTTTTATGAATGACTAAAAAAAGCAGGTCATACACAAGTGAATAATTTGCATATGCTAATGTACTGAATTTAGAGATGCTGCAGGAAATTTCAAAGGGTTTATGCACTGGTCAGAGTAAACACCTGAGCTACAGCTGCAGATTTGGCATCATTATTAAGAGTTTCCTCTTGTTGGGGAGTTAATGTAGTTTACCTGCACTGAATGCTTCATGCTGGATGATGCCTCAGCCTACTAGGAGAGCAGATACCATGGGCTCACCGCTGCACATCTGTGCAAGCACTAGCCTACAGCTATCAACACAGGGAGAGGGATACAGCCCCCACAGGCTCCCTGCTAAATCCCCCCTTAGTCTTTCAGTGTATGGCACACAGAGAGCAGAATTCTTCTTTTTTTTTTTTTTTTTTTGTTAAATTAGGGGGTTTAAAGTAGTTCGAGCTTCTTCCTGTGAGTTCTGGCATGTGGTATTCCAGGCTGCAAAGCCTCTGCCACCAAGACATGCCAGCACCCAGCACTGAGACTTCCCCCCTCTGCTGTCCTGCCCCGGGGTCACCTCCTCCTTTGCAGCCAAGGGAAAACTGGGTTTAATGGAGATTAAACTGCCCACTGCTGCCAGGGAGGAATTTGTCCACCTCTTACACACAGCAAGTCAAACAGATGAGTCTGGTCACTTTTTCTCAACTCCCCCAGTACTCTTAACTTCTTCCCAAAAAGCTGGTGCAGGATGCAGGGTCACATCTGGATATACTGGCAGACATTTTGTTGGCTTGCATGTGAGAAAAAAACCAACAGCCTTTATCTCATATCGAATCCCAGTACTACTGATGGAAAGTTTCCTGTGAATATTGTTAAAAAGTAGGGTCTTGCTTTAACAAAAGAGCAAATAATTCCCAGGCATTTTGAATTATTCCATATTTTCAACAAGAATGAGCAGTTAACTGCCCATTTTTGTGCTTTGTTTCCTACTTTACAATTTTCTTTACTATCTTTTTCTGTTATGAGAGGGGAAGGGAAGGCAAATCCCAAAGAACAAAAGCTGAATTACTTTATTTGGAGTTGCCAATTCAAGGGACTTAATCTTCTAACATTTTCATGAAGTATAAATTTCTTTATAAGGCATTAAAAATGTATCTATCAAAACTATCAATTTTCAGACTCAGAATATGACCTGTGGTTTTCAACCTACATACTCAGGACTCAGGGATTATCAATGGAAGAGGTTGTTAAACCATTCAAGTACAATTAACAACAAATGACCAAAATCTAACTGAAAAAACCCCTCTATATTCTCCTTGTACAAGTATTACAACTTCAGTTCAGCATAGACAAGGTATCTGGTGGGTTCTTTTATTCCGTGGTCCCTCAGTAAAATTGAATCCTCACTTTACTGCATACCAGGCAAAATCTGTTTGCTGATCTTCAGGGTATTATGCAAAGCATTTGGAGAGAATGACAGGAGAGAGAGACTGAATTTTGAGGCATTTGTTTGATCTATTGCTTTGATGATTTAGGCTGATTTGTATGATGGGTTTGGGTTGTGTGCTATGTTTTGCATTTTACGCAGTACTTTTCTACGGCTGGATTCTCAGTGATGTTCAGTGTCCTGCCTCTCTTAGTATGACACACAGATTTCAAATGAATGAAAAATTCCAACATTTAGCACCTGCTCTCTGGCAACTCATAACAGAATTTAAATAAGAACTGCACTGGCTGCATTTGAGGGCACTGACCACTTCAAAATCTGGCCATAAGCTTAGGTTTATGCAAATTTAAGCATCAAACCAACATTCTGAATCCCATCTGGGGAATCCAAAAGAAGACAGAGTAGTTTTCCATATGTGCCTGCTATGTGGTCTCAGGAATCGCTCTTCTATGAATAGAGAACGAAAAGTCTTGGCCTATCTATTTTAAACAGCTGATAAATAAAGAAGGGGCATAAAAAAAATAGAAATGCTTTCAAGATTGATTCTCCGACTCTTGCAAAGAACTCTCGCTTCTTATTTTTCACATTTATTTTTATAGCTGTTTCTTCTTTTCTTCTCTGCCTTCTGTTCCTAATACTAATTCGGAAGCAAAATGTTCTTTTGGTCAAAAGCTATTGTTAGCGTGAATTTTACAAATCTAAACAGATGGGATGGAGGAGTCTCCTTTTTGGAGAACAGACTTAGTGCTGGACTACTGAGAAGGAGCATCTCTATTCAAAGAGCTGCACTTCTAAGTCAATGCCAGGCTTCATTACTAAATTCCATGTTCAGCTTAAGAGGTTTCCACACAGTCATATCCCAGCAGAAGCATATCTCTCATGCCACTAAAAGCAGCAAAATAAGAGAAAAATCTGCTAATCACCTGAAAATGAGAGGCATCAATCTATGCAACTTAGTTTACAAGGATTTTGCAAAAGAAAGCAGCCACCAGGGTAAACATCTGTGATCAAACACTAATTTAGCACCAACAGAAAATTGACTTCAAATCATCTCTTTGTCACTGTAATTGATTAAAAGTCAAATGAAAATTGATAACATGATTTTCTATTTGTAAATGTGTATGTGGCACAAACTCTCAAGAGCTCCATTGGCTTCATAGATTGACTTTTTTCCAAATAAAGCCTCCTAAAAAGTACATTAGTCAGGCCACTACTAAACTTAAAATGCAGACTAATTACAACAATACAAGGCATTAAAACACGCTTGAGACTGTTGAACTTTGGTGCAAAAATTAAATTCTGATGAGAACTTTGAACTCAAGTATAGCAACAAAATGTATGAACTAATCCATTATTGCTGAGGTTTTTGATGATGAAGGAAGGTGAGTGCTTCTCTCTTATTTTACTTTTCATGTAAACCTTTCTCAACATTTTATTAATTCTTCTACAGTCTGATTGCCACATACTACTGTCCTTTCCTAGTCTAAAGGCGCTTTTGGGTTTGGTTTTTTTTGCAGGTTACAGATGTATGTATCTTTTTTTCTTTAATAGATTATTTTCTGCATCACAGAGCAAATGCCACTTTGTATCGACCCTTGAAGAGAATGTAGCCAACAGAGAACTAAAATGTTATTTCATCTACTCTATGGACAGTGATTTTTTTAATATCACATGTAAATCCAACAAAAAAAATGTTCTGCCCCGGAAATATGTTTGCTTTATTATAGCATATTCCAAACTGGACTGAAACTGGGAGCAGAAATGTCTTACAAAGACCATCAATTATGCAAATTCAAATTTTCAACTTCTTCTCTATTGATGGGAATAAAAATAGGTATGCGAAATGGAGACAAAAGCATATCAGAGATGTTGCATTTATGAAGAAAAAAATTTTAATCCCTAATTAAACCATAATGCAAGAAAAAAAAAAGATCTCTTTAAAAGAAACATTTTCAAGGCTTACCAAATGCATTCATTTTACAGTCAAGACCTGTCACCCCACCACAGTCATGCCACTGGCCAAGGATCTACATGTAGGTCAAACAGAAACCTATGGCAAAGGTCTCTGCCCTTGCCTCAGAAGAGGGAGGACAACAGGAAGACTAAAATCTCCAACTGCAGATAAGAATTTTGTCTGCTAGCACTGATCAGAAGAGAAATGGGGAATCCACAGACAAAAGGGATCCCATATCAGATGGCAGCAGTAGAGCAGTAAATAGCTCAGAAAGAGCTGAAACAGGAGAAGGAGGCTTTCACAGCTTTTGAGGTAGACTTGCCAAACTTAGAAGAAACCAAGGCTTGAAGAGAGAGCTAATGTGGTGCTGCTGAGTGAAATGGTCAGCTACAGTCTGTGAATGATGCTGTTGCAGCAAGACCTATTTTTTACTTTAATCCTAAAAAGATGGAAAGAAATACGACCATTTGATACCAGAAAAAAGAAAAAAAAAAAAAAAAAAAAAAAAAAAACGGGATGAAAAACAAAAAACCCCCAAAAAAACAAAAAACACCACAAAAAAAAAAAAAAAAACCAAAAAAAAACCACAAAAAAAACCCCCCAAGACAAACAAATTTCAGCACAACAGTATCACTTAAAACTCTCCTACAAAAAACTGGCAAGAGTAAAGCTGCTGGTGAACTGGTATTGACATCCATCATGCTTCCCAACATGCTTACTGCTTCCTCACACAGCTTCCTCACACTTCCACCCTAACCTTCTCTCTGCTTGCTTCCTCTGGCTACCAGGGCAAAGGCTGCCCTCAGGGGCTATGGGCATGCAGAAAAGACCATAGAGGCATTCAGACCCTGGGTCTGAATTTGGCAGCACAACTCTCCAACATGAGCTCAAAGAGAATCCCAGTGACTGAACAGGTGGGAAAATCTCCCTCAGTCCCTCTGTCCAGCACTGAACCTGATAAAGACCCCTGGCTGCTGCAGCAAGGCTCTTTGATCACTAAAACAGAGCACTGGCAAAACTTGCAGAATTTCACATTTCAGGAGTGGCTCTGTGAGATGCATGTTTTTCCAAAGTATCCACATATATTAAAAAAGCACAAGCTGGGCAATGGACAGCTGAACTCAACACTGATTTGGGCTTCATGGTTATTTTCACCAAAAACACACTGTCCCTAAACTGCAACGTGCCACGAGAATGCGCAGAAGGTCTTGAAGGCTGAACAAACTGTTTTGAGCAGGATAAAGGTTTTGTATTCCATACAGGTAGGGCTTAAGGCAACTGAAATGTAATTGTTTTAAAGGTTGGAACTTCCATGACTACAAGGCATATTCTCTTTGTCCCAAGCAGGGTCAGCAGGAATATGACTTTATAGTATGTCCTGGACCCTTCATTCCTCACCTGTGCAACCAGCTGCCCTACCCTCTGCTCCCAACACCTGCACAGGTAAGTAAGCACTTTAGCTGATTATTTCAGAGGTTAAACAGAATTTGCACATGCAAATGTTATCACCTGTCTATTCAAGCAGTGCAACTCACTACTTTAATGCCTGTGTCCGCTTTCACATTTGCACCATCGTTTACCTTGGCTCTCAACAATTATTATTCAGCATTTCAAGTGCCATCTGTGCTGCTGGATAAGTAAATGCCTTCAAGTATATTGAAAACAGATTTTCTGAAGTTTTACCTTGTACCAGGCACAGTCATAATCAGAAAGATGTTCTCTTCAGATGCTGACATGTATTTAGCTGTTTTTCCATGGGGATTGGTGTATTTAAATTTGAAATACGTATGTCTAAGTTACCAAACAGAAAACAGGCACAGATAATGAAGGAAAACCACTGCATCACAAAAAGAACTTGCTCTCTGTGGATCAAATTCAAATCCACACACAAGGGAAACATTCGCTTGCTCAAGGAGTAATTTAGTCTTATAATAGTTAACTGTATCTTGAGACAAAACCCTATTAAGTAAGAGAAAATATCCATAAGTTTAATGTGCAAATGCCTCAACACTTCTTGACATCTACATCAGTCGTCATTAAAATGAAAACGTGAACTATAATGACTGATATCCAGAAGACACGTGAAGCTGACTATTCTAAGATGCTTGGTGACAGTTTAAACTAGTCAAAGTGACACATGGGAACAGATCCAGACTAACAAGTCTCTGCCCATCGTCTTAGTGTAAATGTCAGCATGGAAGTAGAGTCTGTGAAAAAATATTTTAAAAAGACTTTTTCCCCCTTTAAAAATCAATCATTAACCACTGTTTGCTAATAAGCCATGTTTTCTTTTCAGCTAAAATCATAGCTGGTTGTAGCCAGCGATTCACTCATTCTTAGAGAGATAAAGCCATACAAGCACATAGAAAACTCCCAAACCTAAGTTGCAAACATAGGTAAATACTATACAGCAAGTTTTCTAAACCAAAAAAATAAACTGAAGGGAAACCACAACCTCATGGACAGGTCTGAAGTATTTCAAGTCACTGAACAGATAGACCATGATAAAGCAACAAAGTAGGAATCTCCTTCAGTTTCCTCTCCTGATGCTGAACAGCATTCCTGACTGCAGTGACATTTCTATGACAATCAGGCCTGACAGCACAAGGCACTGCCAAAGTCACTCGGATTAACCCAGTAATCCATGAACTGGGCATCTGAAAGGTTTATTGAATAAGAAAAGAGGGTTAATGTAGACCCAGCACCAAAGCCAACAACTTTCAGTCTAGGATCTGGGCAGATCTGATGCTGTCTGGAGCCTGTAAAAGACTTGAAATAAGAAGTAAAGTGAAAGAGAAATATTCCATTCTACCCCACATGCCAGAATGCCTTTCCCAGTGGAGATCCACCACCTCCAGCACATCCCAGCAGCCGCCTCTTCCCCAGGATGGAGGAGCTGAGAGGCTGCATGGAAGGTCCTAGCATGTCCTCTATTGTCCTTCTTCTCCCCACTCACCTCGAGTCAGAGCTCTGCACAGTTTAATTACAAACCACACACATGTGCAATTCTATTAACCAGCCTAAAGCGCTGGCATTAGATAAGCTTGTGCTCTGAATCCAGTTACTAAGACACTGCCAACAAGCTCAGAGATTCAGAGCCTCTTCTCTATGCAGGTCCGTTTGGCCTGGAAATAGCATACATATACACTGGCTTGAGCTTAACAAAGAATGTTAATTTGGGTCAGTGAACTACCACTAATTGAATTCTAATAGATGTCACCATAACTCAAGTGCTCCAGCCCTCTCAAGCAAAATGGTAGAAGACTGAAGCAGGCACTTCTACAGCACTGGGGGAGAGAAAGTGTGTCCTTCAGCTTCTTGGTTTCTTCCCTTTCCAGTTTTAACTACTGCTCAGATGCAATAAAAAGCAAATGAGATGGCGGTTTGACAGCTCCCTCAAAAGATTTAAAAAAAAAGAAAAGATTTAAAAGCACATTTTAGGTTTTAAAGGTGATGCTTGCGCCTTCCAAAACTGAGCAAACCTTGAGCTACTCCATACATGGACATAGCTGCAAGGATTTTGAATACAGAACTAATACACTTTAAAAGCATAACACACTAGTTTTCCCAGATCCTCTTTCCCAAGATTACTTATTTGAAACCCACTGTTTTGAATTCTTTTAGCTCAAAGCCAGCATCTCTGCAGTGGGTAGGAGTAATAACCTCAAAGCACAATTTTTCTAGGACTTGTGAATCCTGGCAGCATGGAGATGCTGCTGGCCAAGATGCACACAGATGAACACCCAACCAGTAGGAGAGCTGTACTGAGAAGAAAAAAGGGCATTTATTTTAGCTGAGGTAAGCTTAGTGTGATTCACACTAGCTTAGCCATGGCAATGCTCCTTCTTACAAGGCTCATCTAAAAGTAAGAGATTTACCGTCAACAGACCATGAGGGTGCTGGTTCGTGCCTTGGTTAAGATGGAGCAGAGAACACAAGGTAAATTTTCCACTAGCTTGCATCCTCTATAGTCAGTCATTCCTGTGCAAAATGGATGTGAAACTGCTGGAGAAGGACAATGGTGGCAGTTTGCACAGCTAAGAGTAGTGACACAAGGAGCAGGCTGATGGAAAATCAGACCCTGTGAATTCTATCCTCTAGGCAGGTCTGTGGTAGCAGCTGGCTACACTAGTGATGCTGACCAAAAATATTATGCAAGGGCTGGACTCCAAACGTAAAAAATCTCCAAAACTGAAATGTCAACTTTAATTCACTTTGCATGGTCATACAGGACAGAGAGTTACACATCCAAGCACTTAGCTGAACCTCAAAAACGTAGGAGCCAAATGAGCACAGAAAATATTTGAGTGGGTGGGAGGGGAAGAAGAGAACTTCTATTGTATTTGCTGAGCAGAAAAGAAAAATCAAAACTAGCAGATTAAAGATACACGCTTCAAACAGGCACTGTAGAATCTTCTCAGAAAATCTTTCTCATTCCTCTGCCCTTTAGCCACATGTTACCATGTGGCATTACAGAGAGAAACAAAGCAGAGAGGCAAATCTGACAAATTAATTCTCAATTTGGACCAGTAGATAAAAGCACTAACCTATATTCAGTGGGACATATGCATGCACAGAGACCATTGCTATGAAAAATCTTTTCTTAGGACAAAGCTGTATGAGGGTTGCATGACAAAGCCTTTGTAGCAGAAGGAGGGGGAACACTACAGGGACACCTGTTCTGAAATACAGCCAGAAGCTTCCCCCACTTCTGACAGAGCCAGTACCAGCTGGCTCCAGGAGAGACACACTGCTGACCAAAGCCAAGCCCACCAGCGATCACCCTTGGGATAACATAGCTGAGCTAAAAACTGCTGTGCAGCAGCAATAGGAAGAGAAGTGAGAATGTGTAGGAGAAAGAATTCTGCAGACACCCAGGTCAGTAAAGAAGGAATGGGAGAAGGAGCTCCAGGTACCAGAGAAGATACCCCTTTGTGCCCATGGTGCAGCCCCTGGTGAAGAAGCTGTGCCCTGGCAACCCATGGAAATCCCCAGGGGTGCAGAGACCAACCTGCAGTCCCTGAAGGAACCCAAAATGGAGTGGGTAGATGCCTAAAGGAGGAGGTGACCCCTGTGGAAAGCCCACCCTGGAGCAGGTTTGTTGGCAGGACTTGGGAGATCCCTTGGAGAATCCATGCAGGAGCAGCCTGCTCCTGAAGGACTGTACACTATGGAAGGGACTCAAGTGTGAAGAACTGCAGCCCAGAATTTGGAGAAGTTTATAGAGGACTGTTTCGCATAGGAGGGACCTCATATTGGAGTAGGGTGGAGTGTAAGGGTTCTTCCCTCTGAAGAAGAAGGAGTAGCAGAGAAATATGTCAGATGAACTCACCACCATTCCCCCATTCCCCATTCCCTGCTCTGCTGTGCCACTGTGGGGATGAGGTATAGAATCTGGGACTGAATTTGACCCCAGGAAAAAGGAAGGGGGTGGGGGGGAAAGTTGGTTTTAAGATTTGCTTTTACTTCACATTATCCTACTCTGAATGATTTGGTAATAAATTGAGCTGATTTCCCCACTTTGAATCTGTTTTGCCCTTGATAGTAATTGGTGAGTGACATCTACCCCACTTTGAATCTGTTTTGCCCTTGATAGTAATTGGTGAGTGACTTCTACCTGTTCTTATCTTGACCCAGGAGCCTTTTGTTGTCTTTCTATTCCCTGTCCAGCTGAGGAGGACAGTGATACCTGGCATCCAGCCACAGTCAACCCACAACAAACATGATGCCTGAAATGGCTCTGAGTCATTCCCAATTAGAGAGCCATCCCTTGGTAAGACATATGCAACTGATTGTCACCTAGAGAATGACCTGATTTTGCAGTTTGCATCAGGGGTGCAAATGGATCCTGCAAAGACTTCTGGTTCCCCAGAGAGCAGAATGAGCATGCTGCACACACCAGGCCCCTCTAACTCTCCTTAGCATCTGTCCCTCTGGAGATCACCTTAGCATGTGTGTTAGGGCTGGCAAGCACTGAGAGCACAGATCCTCACCTCCCACTGGGAACACTGTGTCACCAGCCACTCTGGTGATGACATGGGACCATCAGAAAATAATGCAGTATCAGCTTCTGAGGAGCCACCCTACACACAGCCTGCAAGATGTCTCCATTGTGAGACACAATCACATCAAAGGCGAGTAAATTCAAAACCTGTGTCCACCTTTGTAACATTGCCTAGAGTCAGCAGGACAGAGACACCAAATAAGACAGTATTCTTCCAAATTCTGCTATGCTTTTCTGATATGCCACAATTTAAAGTATATTTACTGGAAAATGTAGGCATGGTGAGCAACACCAGAGCAATTACAGAAACTAACCCTGGCCTGTCCCACACTGTTTCCTTTCTTGTGTTATTAATCCCAAACCATGTTCTTCTTTTACTCTGTTATCACTTACATTTTCCATCTTCTTCATGTCTCTCTTTTAGCCAGATCCCACTACCATCAGTTCCAGTGTCTTCTCTTCCCATCACCCATTTCATGTACCCACCAGATAAACTTCCCTATCCATGTGAAAATGAATAGCCCTCAACTAACAACAGATAATGTTCTTTAATGAGCAGGTCATATGTATTTGTTTATTCCAGTAAAAATACTCATGGCTTTTCCTATGAGCTCTTCTGCAGCCCATGTCCACCAGTAGTCAGTGGGTTCATTTCTGCATTACTGCAGTAGACAGATGTAAAACTGAGACCTCGATCATCTGCAGCTTAAAAAAACCCAAAGCTCTGGCAGTTTTCATCAAAGGAACAATTTTAAGCAGCCCTGCTGCACAAATGCTGACTTTCGTTAACTTTTACTGCCATTTCAAGGGGACCTGTAATATTTTGTCCTGAACTGCTACACATGACTGCAGAGTTCAGCTGAATAGCTGTCATATTCTGCACCAGTACAGGAGGTGTCTCCGTGGAGAATAAGATAATCCTTATGTGAAGTTTCTATATTAATTTATATAATTTGTAAAGCTCTTTGGGACTCTGTAAGATGAAAGAAGCTACATAAATGTAAAATATATCACCATTACTGCTGTTTTCCAACCAGCATCTTCCATTATGTAGTTGGTATTTTTCTCCCATAGTGTATGACCTTGTATTTTATCTAAATTAAATCTCATCTTGTTAATTTTTGCACAGTTCTTTAAACTCTCAATATCCTTTTGTTATCTCTCTCTCTCTCTCTGCCTTCCACTGTGTTTATGATCCCTCTTAATTTGGCATCATCTGCAAATTGTATTGCTCTATATATTGTTTAGGAAAGTATTAAACAATATTGTGATCAGCACTGACCCTTGTGAAACCTCCCCTGATATTTTTTCCTAAATTGACGTTTTAACATTTATAATAAGGTACAAGAGGACACAAGAAGTAACAGGCAGCAATTAAGAAAAGGAAAGAAAAGGAAAATACAAGCAGTCACTAAAAACTCTGACAGTGAAATCTATCAGAATGTACAATAGCTTCCCAAAGGAAGTGTTGAAAATCCCAATACTTACTAAAAAATACATTAATAGTAAATAAGACACTAAATAAGAAAAACACTTAGCACATGGTATATATACTGCTTGACATGTTCCAGCCTATTCACCAAAAATAGCTAGTTTGGGGAAATGGTGAAAATTCTAGAAGACAAAGCACCCAAGTAAATTTTCTTTTCCTTTTTGCATATGTAACAGCCTCTCCCCAACCAGCGTGACTCAGGGACAAAGCATTCCTACAAATAAACCTGCGCTACCAAGGGGATACGTGTATGCCTGAGAAGAGGACGGGATGACCTAGCACTTTTCATTTTTTCAGCTGCTGTACTCTACACATCCCACCATACACACTCTATGGGATAAGCTCTCAGTCACCAAAACCCACCTTTACAAATCCCTGTTCTCTTGAATGTTTTTTTATTCTTTTTCCTTTTTTTATTTTTTTTAAATACAATAAACATGGAGGGTAATTTCAACCTGCTGGCAAAAGATAGGACTAAATCCCTTGTGAAGTCAGCCTTGAGAATCGACATTTTGAGACTCAACAACTGCCAGGAAGACTCCTCTCAAAACTGTTAGTTAATCCATTTATTCTTTCCAGCCAGCGAGGAAAGAATGAAAGCAGGGCAAGTCTCAAACCTGTGCCTCTATTCAGGAGAGATCTCAGGACCAAATCCACTGGGATGACGGGAACTCATCCTAATGGATACACTACACCAACCCTCCTATCCTTTGACTAAAGCAACTATGGCAAACCTTGGACAAAAGAAATGGACACTGGGAAGCATAAAAATTCCTGCTACAGCATCTTCCAGAGGCAGATCAGTACTCTTCCATTTCAGCCCTTCCATCTCAGCCCTTTCCCCTGAGATGATCATCGTGTTCTTGAGCAGCAGCAATCCTAGAAAGCACAGCCATCACCCACATGATCCACCAGTCAGTCTGCATAAACACTCAAACAGAGACAACCAGCCCTTCAAATTAAATTCTCACTCTCATATTCTGGAAACAACTGGAAACAAAAGTACCCCACCCCAACAAAAGTATTTCATTTAGTTAGACAATATTTCAGTTATCTCATTTCCTACTCCATTACAGCTTTTGACCTGGGAGTGCAAGTAACTCAGATGCTTCACCAAGCCATGGGCAGTTTAGAATATGATGAAGAATAAGTGTATTACTAGTCTAACCCATCTCCACTCAATTGCTGGCATACTTAAAATTAAGCATATGGCCCAGTGTTTGCCCCTGCTCTAAGATGCCTGAGAGCTCACAGCCTGAGCATTTACTCTCTCCAGAAGTTGTGGCAGCCACTTGGTGGCTTGATACCTACATTGCAGCATGTGGTATCAATGGAATTTATTTCTGGCTCTTACTAGAAAAACCTGTTCCACAAATAAGTAAAACTGTAGCAAAAAGTGTTATGTATTTCCAGTTCTTTCAAAGATTTAGTAATAAACATCTGTAAAGCAGGATTTATGTTCTAGATATGCTTATGCAGACAGAGAAAAATAAGGATACAGGTGGGAACAGAGACCTAGAACCACAGCACATCAGGAGTGAAGAGGAGAAAGAAAGGAGATCCTAGCATGAGGTAGAGCTACATACCAGTATGGTTTGGATGTTTAAAGAACAGGAAGGATGCTGAATACTCCAGGAACTACCAATCTCACATTAAAAAAAAAAAAAAAAAGGAGTAGAGTCATGTTCCTACCCTTACAGTCAGGGAGAATGTGCATGAAGCTCTCCAAAAATAGGCAAAAGATGGGATGTAAAGATGGCTGGTCCAGGCATTCTGATGGAAGAATAAAGCTGGAAAATGGTGGAATTAGAAGGCATAGACATAAAGCTGAAAAGCTGAACAGCTGAAAAAGAGAATTATTTTGAGGAATGCCACTGACCTACTATGCTGCTTGGCACTCCTTGTAAATTCTGTCTGCTAAAACAGGGTTGGCAGAAACATACACCATTCAACCCTAGACACTACAGGCACCCAAGTGACAGTAGATGAACACTTCTGCTTTCTGAAGCCATGTTATAGTTTGATTTCCAGAGCATAAGCTGAGGGATGGAAGATTTCAGTTCTCTGGAAGACTGATCTGAACAGCCACAGCCATGCAACCTCACTGACCTCTCCTGCTGGAGTTCATGTAGGATGAGAAGTAGGTCCTGGCCATTGAAGAAAGAGGACAGTTGTCATGACACCTTGAAATCTTGCTGTCCTTGCAAGGTTGTAAGCCTGGGCTAGGCATAATGAATAGCTGCAATGCCTTTTCTGCCACAGAAATCAAGCCAGCACATTCCAGGTGGTGGTTACACTTCTAGATCTTTTGCAATCCTTACAGTGCTGCCATCTTGTGTTTCCACCTGTGCCTCCCCACCTAAACCCCTGATTTATTTAGTTCTGAATAGCTTTTCCACCCAGTCATGTAACAGGCACTGCTAATGTTTCAGAAGCCACTTACTCTGCAAGTCTTTTAAAAAAGAAGATTTTTTTTTCACTTCTATATATTACCTCAGGTTCTGTAGAAGTATATGTGATAAATGTGCTGAATTTAAGAACTAATGCCACATTAGAAGGCATCGATTTTCTTTACAGTAAGATGAGAGTCTTTGGGAGCTGGATGGAGGTAGTGAACTGAGCAGACACAGCATGATTCTGGCGAGGCGGAGCATTTGGGGAATTGCTCCCACAATAGGAAAAATTTGTTTTAATTAGGTTGGTTGGTGGTTCCCAAAGCAACGTGCTGTGAGTGGGAAGGAGAAATGAGGATGGGACTGTAAACAGCTTGTTGTGCTCTCAGCATCTGAGTCACAGCACAGAGAGAGAACTTGTGCTCCTGGCTCAGCTGCCAGAAGAGTCTTAGGAGTGTGAGGAGAGGCAAGGGAGGTGATGTGTAGAAGTCCTTTCCCCTTTTACGTTACTCCTCAGTTGCTTATAAAAGCAGATGAGGTTTTGCTTTCCTAGACAAGGGAAAAGATTCAAGGAAGAAGATAATAACAAACAATTAGGGAAGCAAAAATATCCAGGAACAAAACTAACCAAAAATAATAAAATTTAAAAGTGAGTGAGAGAGATTTTGTCATTCTGTCTTAAATTATGTTGAGGAGGCTGAACTTAATTTTATTGAGAAATCAATTCTAATTTGGCACTCCACATGCTATCTGGCAGAGGACACAGGTAACATTCTCCATTGAAATCTGCCAGCTAATTTACTTCTGCTGACTTTACACTAGCAAACAGAAGCAGGAAAAAATCGTGTCATAGGGATGACATTTCCCACTAAATATCTCATACTAATATGCATTCTGAGTCCTCCTACGCTTGCTTTAGAAACCCATCACCTTGCAAAGTGAGACAACAAGTAATAAAAGCCTCCCCTGGAGAAAATGGTCAGAGCACTTGGCTGAAGGTCCTGTACATATCCTGCCGACTGGGCTTGCATGTCGTAAGTTTAGCTGGAAGGAAGGGGCTGGGGACATATCAGCTGCTGTAGGAGTTCAGCATCATCTGTGCTCCAATTAAACTCACCGTGGAAGTCCAGTACCAGCAACTTTTATAGACACTATGTCCTGCTATTGATTGTCAAAAGGCAAAAAAAAAGCTTTTAAAGGATTGTGAATTATTGACGAAAATGTGTCCATAGATATTTCAGAAATGTACTGCATAAAATTTATCAAGGGTTACGTGTCTGGGAGCACAAAATGTGCTGTTTAATGCTATGCTTTACTGACCTTTAAGCAGTGGCAGCTATCCTAACTGTATTCACAGCTTCTGTGTATTCACTCAGCATTTATATAAAATATCATTTATTTTTACGAGGCTTGTGCCACTGAAAATTTTACTTGTACTGAGAAAACTATTGCTGAGTGGATTGTTCATTGCATTGTTTCCAAACATCAATATAAGCAAGAGGTGTGTTGTTCTCAACCTGCATGCTTAGTAGCACCTCCTTAGTTTATTAACTGAAGAAATTCTTATTTGTGGACAGAATTAAAAGGAAGGGGAAAAGAAGGAAAAAGAAAACATTTTTATTCTTGTGTTTGCTTATTGCCTTTACTTTCACTTCTAATGAAACCCGAACATTCTTACCTGCCTGGCACAATTGCATTTTCTTTTTCAGGAAAGGTTTCTGTCTTCAGTTAAGTAATATCCATACAAAAGTCCCAAATTTAGAAGTGCACAATGACTTACATTTCCTCACTCCATTTATAAACCAGGTTCAGTGCTCCATAAGGACCCGATTTCATCCCCTCCCTCTCAGTAACATTCTTTAAGTCTTTACAAAGATCCATTTTCCCTTTCTTATTCCCAGAAGCCTGCTAAAACTAGGGCAAGATGGCCTAAAATTACTATTTTCCTCAAAGTCCCAGAAAACCTAAGGCCATTGGCACCTCTCCTGTCCAGCAGAGCTATAGCTATGAGACGCACAAGAGCAATGCTGGGAGCATCAGGCACCCCCTCATTTCCACCTCTGGAGGACTTTTGCCTCATCCATTCAAGGACATGCTCCCACTTAGTCTCACGACCTGGTTCATCAGAAAGCTATGGACTTTTGACCCAAGCAGGCATTTCATGCCTCCAGAAACCTGATGCTGTAAAGACTGAACTCTCCCTTTGAGAGAAGAAATAGGGTAAAAAATGAGCATAATGACATTGTTCTAAATAATTGATGTTGCAATCTCATGCTATTTCCTTTTGTATCACTGCAATCTTCTTAAAAAGATATTCTCAAGCTGTTTATTATAGCAATAACTATAATTTTTCCTTCTCTTTTAGCAACAGTGCTTTACCCGTAATGTCGCCTACAGATAATGTATTAAAAATATAAATAAAATAACACAGTATAGGTGGTACAGCAACATACAGGTCATTAACCAGCCAAACAAAATGTGGTTTAGAGCTGGATTAGCTAGAGCAGAGTATCTGAGTGCCTGTTGTCTTTTGATTTATCCACTGCTGTCTTTCTGTCTATCTCTATCTGTATTTGCTTTGACATTACAACAATGCTTTGAATAAAACCTAAAACATATTCACACTTTTCTTTCATTCACCTCACCAGAAAGAAGCGAGGAGATGCAGCAAACAGCTTTGAATGACCAGAATACAGAAATCCTGTCCCCAAATTTAAACACCCTCTTGTCTCCCAGTTTTTGTCAGAGCCCGGAAGTTTTTCCAGAAAGCTGTAATTTCCTTAAATATAAAAATCCATTTTAAAAATTTCTCTGTCTCTTCTAGGATAGACTAAAAATAACCCTGAGTGCAACTATTACCCTCTAACCTCTAGCTTTGGTTCAACTGCATATGCCACCTCAGGAAAATGGCCAGCAGCAATCAGCACCGTTATTTGTATTACAGCAGCATCTCTAAACCCTTGCCAAGAGTAAATCTCAGCAAGGCAATTTCTTACATGATTTAAATGTAACAGATAGGCCCCATCCCAAAGATTTTAAACACAAAAGAGATTTTCATGTTTATTCCCACATTTCCACCTAAGCAGGGAAGTACACCCAGCTGATGAAGATGAGACCATTCACAAGCCCTCCACTCAGCTGACATGACCAGTATGGATCAGCTCCCTGGAATGCTGCAAATGGCACCTCCTTCACGGGACAGTGGTGCTGCTGCCTGGCAAGGGTCCCTACCTGGAGAACTACCCCCATTAAATTTCGGTATCTGCAATTCTGAAGCGTATTTTAAGACAAATGCTGCCCTAATTTGCTGTAAGCACTAAAGACCAACATGCATTTCAGTGGAGAAAGTTATATGTTTTAATTGCTTTATGAAGACAAAGCATATGCCATGACACAGTTAAATGATTAACAGATTCTTACAAATGCCTTTGGCATAGAATATCTATACATTCATTAGCTGGAACAATTCATCTTCTTGATAAAACTAAAATTAGTTATACAGCAGGTTTACTTTTTATGATTAATAAATGATAAAAATCTAAATTATCCATCTGAAATTACTGTTTTCTTAGCTATTAATCTCACATTCATCAGCTCCTATAATTCATGTTATTAGTTGAAACATCTATTTCCAAAATATTTTTAATTTCCTACAAAAAAAACCCAAAACACACAATACGAAGTTCATTCTGTTATTTTGAAATTAATCCTACATAAGGTATAAAAAGAGGTACTATTTGATGACTTTATGATAAAAAACAAATAGAGAAAATATATAACTGCACCCATACTATGAACAACCATCCCCCCCCCAAAAAAAAAAAAAAAAGAAAAAGCAAGCTTGATAATAAAGTAGCTCTTACAAAAGATGTATCAGCTCATTTGGATTTTCCAGCTCTCTATAGTTATTTTTGCCAAGAAGCAAAATCCATCTCATTTTCCAGAAAACCAGCTTAGGGCAAAGCAGAGCGGATAATACGGTAAAAGTTCAAAAGTACAGCACTGTCTGTGTCCTGGAGACGGATTTGACACATCACAGGTTTAGCTAGAGGGAAGGGGTTGAGAACAGATACTTCTGTCAGCTATTTAAAATGTTGAAGACCTCCTGTCCTCCAATTAAAGTGATCAAGGAAGTCTGCAACAGCTTGTGTAGCACGACTGTGCAGCATTCCTATTGAAGACCAAGTTTAGTCATGTAATTTGTGGTGTCAAACAATGAGTGTTCCTAAACCCAGTAATATTAGGTGAGAGGATTCTTCTCAGAATCAGAAAAGCTAAGTTTACCATTTTCTACTATCTGGCAATAAGTGAGTGGGGAGAAAGAAGAATGAAATGGAGGCATCTGGAGGAGTGCCCAGATAGTTATGCCCTGGGTGGTGGCTGTGTCTTGCCAGGGGCACTGCCCTCCCAGAGTCCCAGCCCTGGGGTGGGTGAGGGATGGGAGTCAGCTGAGAGCAGTGTGCCAGGATCTGCTGGAAGGAGGAGCAGATGCCAGCGGTAACTTGCTGACCAACTGCCCTCCTTCCCAGCTCAGAGTGAAATCTGTGGCTTGTGAAAATCCCCCATCAAAACAAAAATGATGAGCCAACAGCCACAGCAAGATGAGTGCTGAATTCTGTGCCACAATGTTGGGGGAGATAGGATTGAGAGAGATGCATGATTCATCAGTCAGAAGTATTTAGGATGGAAAAACGCAATAGTATTTTTTTGTAAGAACACGCACAAATTCCTGAAGTTTCGTGCACTCTGAACTGCACATTGGCCACACACCCCCACCTGAAATACACTGGAACATATTTTAAAGATCAGTCACACAACCAAAAATGTTTTCTTTTCCTTTGAAGATAATTTGTTCGCCTCTTTCAGGTATGCCTGGCAGTAATTTTCTATGTAAGTAAAAGACTAAATTAGCAAAGAGATGTAAACAGGTTAAACTCTGCCTGGGATAACCTGGGAAGAGGGAGGTGAAAGTTTCTTCTAAGGTGCCAACTATCTGCCTCCAGAGCTGGCATATAATTGCCCCAAATCTGACACAAAGCAGACCAGCCACAGTGCAAAGCCTTCAGGGAACATTCAAACTGTGATAACACCAGAGAACTGAGTACATGATGGCAACCAGTACTTTCATATGAATTAAAATATAATTCATAGAAATTAAATATGGTTTATATGTAAAATATTTATGTCTGAGAAATGCTTCTTTAATACAGATGTTTCCCTATAGATTTCAAGAGAAAAATAAACAGAGAAGTTATTCATACAGCACAGTCAAAAATGTTACTTGATTGTTTTTGACAGTTGTCAAATAAGCCCCTTGCCAGAAATAAAATTTTTTTGAAGATCTGAATAGGTACAGAACAAAACTGCCAACACAGCATGAGCCAGGAAGGCCCCAGGATTCCATCAGCAAACCAGTAGCTCATTGCTCTCTACAGCTTCCTGAAGATGGGAGGTGAAGAGAGCAGTGCTCATCTCTGCTCCCTGAGATCCAGTCCAGAACCTCAGGGATGGGTCCAAAGCTGTGCCAGGGATCATTTTAACTGGATATTAAGAAGCATTTCTTTACCAAGAGGGTGGTCAGACACTGGAATAGTTTTCCTGGAGATATGGTTAATGCCACAGGCCCCTCAGTGTTTGGGAGGCACTTGGACAATGTCCTTGGTAACACACTGACTTTTGTTCAGCCCTGAACTGGTCATGCAGCTAGACTACATGGACATTATAGGCCCATTCCAACTGAGTCTTATTCTATTCTATTCTATTCTATTCTATTCTATTCTATTCTATTCTA